>VZRZ01006336.1:411373-492574 GCA_013398175.1 Climacteris rufus | reverse complement strand
AATTAAAAAAAAAAAAAAAAAGCCCAAAGGAAACTTTGTACCTTAAAAACATAAAAATCAAGAGGGAAAAAGAGCTTTAGAAATGAATGGATCAAAACACTACTCATCAATTGAAAACAAGCAAAAGAAGAGCAAGCAGAACCATTAACAAAGAAACCAACTAGAAAGGTGAGCACTCACGTTGGAATGTCGAAAGTAAGGGTTGTCTAGTTTGGGAGCGTACTTGTCAAACTGGAAAGAAAAGAGAAAAAAAAAGGCAACAGGTGAGTTTGGTTTTGGCAGTAGCAGACACATCAGGATTTCAACATCAACAAATAATCATGGCCCAGGTGTAAGCATTTAACAGAGCAGAACTGACTGGTTATTCCATAGTCATTCATCAGGGAGATGACTGATTTCCCAAAGCTAACAGAGAGGAACCCCTGGGTCACGCTGGGCATTGCAAAAGCTCACTGCAGAACCCTGTCTCAGGCACTGCATGAAGAGGTTCCTGCTCTGGGAAGAGAGCAGTCCTGATACTGCAGCACAGACAAACACAGGGAAGCTCAGGTCCAGGCCTAGATCTGGGATCAGCCCCTGGATTGCTGAACTAGACCACAGACTAGCAGGTAAGAAACATTTTCCGTTAGACCCCAATATCTACCGAGGGGCAGCCAATACCAGTTCCCAGGTTTCTGGGTTTCTGTAAGCACCAAAATTCTTTGGAAAGGACTTAATTACTTTAGGTACACAAATCTCGCTATATTCCCCCTCCCCTGCAAAAGGGAGAGTTATCCAGAGAAAAGGTAATTTTAAACCTTTTCCATTACAGCATGGGGTTTTAACACCTCCATGTGTGTAGTCTGTGCCCCATTTGCCCTGTACCATCTTGGAAGCAAACCCAAAGCACATACACATTGCATTTCTGAACAGTATGTACATTCTGTTGGGGAGGAGGGAGCGGGGAAGAAGGCAGGGAAGGGAGCTGTAGGACCCCATGACAAGCTGCTTATTTGGCAAGTCAGCTGCTGTTTCACACTCCTCTGTGTGCAGGAGACTAGATTTGTAATTTCATTAATTACAGTTATTACTGGAGCCATGTCCCCTCCAGTGTAAATACCATAAATTACCAAACACATGCAGCTGTAATTTCAACACTCTTCGCTGGTGTTGGGATTAGCAGACCTGATCTAGTGGAATATAAGAAGATGTGAATGAAATATAATAAAAGAGCCTTGCAAGTTGTTTTTGGTCTGAAGGCTGACATCAATGGGCATGGGTGGGAGGGGAGGGAGCTGTTCACAGGCTCGGGTATCATAGTTCTTAAGTAACACAGGAGACTTCTGAGAAAAGATTCAGGATTGTTTTACACAAACCAAGGAAACAAGGGAAGGTGTTTACACAGAAGTACATTGAGCAAACACCTGGGGCTGGATTTTGGGTGGATGATATTGCTTTTAATTGTCTCACTGCTAAGCAGATTACAACCTAAGAATGTCACTGGGCAGTCAGCAGTGGGAAAGAAAAGTGGGAAGCACTATGCTCCTTGAGTCCTTGGTAGTTCTTCCCAAATGCTGCTTTTGCTAGCCTTAAACTGGGTTGTTTCCGCCTTCTGGACACAGTGTGAAACTGAGAGGGGGAAAAAAAAGGCTCAATCTTGTGCTTTCAATCTCACAAAGTAATTGCCAGAAATGGAGAGAGAGTGCATTTTAAAGTACTGACAAAATCCATTTGTAGCAGATTCCTAACAATTTTGTAACAGCTGCAGCAAAGTCCCATTGTGTCACAAGCAAATTCAATGACCAAATGCTTATTATATGGCCAGGAGAACCTCTCCCACCAGAACAAGCCACACACAGATTAGTGTTGTTGATGTAATCAAATAATAAAATGCCTAAATCAATATAGATTAGGTAGTAGGAGGAAGCGGGACAGAACTCGTGTCAGATGAGACGCTGCGCTGTGGTGAGAGCTCTGGGTTAGCCAGCACGGTCTGCCCTGCACCCGGCAGTTGTGGGGAACCGTGTCTGGGGCTGGAAGCCACCCATCCTGTGGCATCCTAGCTGGTGTCCTTTGGTGTGTCAAGGCAGCTGGCTCTGGGAAAGGGGGAGTAGAAATACACAGCAGGACACACAAAAAAGAAACTAAAGGGATTCTGGGCTTGTCTCGTGGGTGCTGTATCTGCTCATAGGTAGCAGCACGGGGGACCAGTAGGCTTGGTGTGGGGGCTCTGGGTGGAAAGGGGGTCCCTTTGGGAGTGCTGGCCTCCAGGTTGGCAGGGCAGGGACAGCACACCTGGCTGAAATGAAGAGGGCTGGGTTTTGTTTGACAAGAGTGGGTTAGGCTTTTTGACCAGAGATGCTCTACTTATCCTCACATTTTGGGCTGGGGTACGCACCATGGGAGGTGCAGAGGGCGGCATGAGCGGCGTCTGGGGCAAGCTGGATGGAAAAGGAGTGAATGTGTGCTGGTGGGTGTGTTGGTGCTGATGCGTGTGTTGGTGCTGGTGAAACTCCGCTCTCAGCAGCGGCACCGGGCCAAGTGAGGCAGCGGCCCGGTCCGAACTCTGAACCAAAAACCGGTTGTTCAGCTCTTGCCTGAGCAGTTCGTGATCTAGAGGAGAGAGAGAGAGAAAAAAAAAAGACACAGAGGCCCGTGGGCCTGTGAGTACCACAAAGACGGAGGAGAAAGAGTCAATATTCACCTGGCATTCCCTGTTTCTGCAGGTCATGCTGTGGTGGTTTTCTACGTGAGGACTCATTGGTGGAGGTAAGAGAGATGCCTGTGACAAAGTACCAATCAGAATCCCCGAATGAGGCTGGCAATACATGATTGGTTGGTTGAATGATATCAACAGGCTGGTATCTAAAGACAAGAGAGAACACCATGAGTCATCACAGCAGAAAACATCATCGGGGCTCCACCTCCGCCCGGCCCGCCCGCGGCCCGCACCCCCACCCGGCTCGGATCCTCCCCGGCTCCTGCTGCCACCGAGGGCTCTCTGGGAACAGCCCTCAGAGAACCTGTGTCACCTCTGGAACAGCCCTCAGAGAACCTGTGTCACCTCTGGAACAGCCCTCAGAGAACCTGTGTCACCTGTGGGAACAGCCCTCAGAGAACCTGTGTCACCTCTGGAACAGCCCTCAGAGAACCTGTGTCACCTTTGGAACAGCCCTCAGAGAACCTGTGTCACCTCTGGAACAGCCCTCAGAGAACCTGTGTCACCTCTGGAACAGCCCTCAGAGAACCTGTGTCACCTTTGGAACAGCCCTCAGAGAACCTGTGTCACCTCTGGAACAGCCCTCAGAGGTCCAGGCTGAGGGCACGGTGGCTGCCACTTCCCGCACCAGCGAAATGCTGGGGAGCACCCTGCAGGCCAACAGCTCGCTTTAAAAGGAGCCAAACTGACCTCTGTCCTTTGGGGGTTTGACAGGCAGAGGTACACACACACACACACCCCCAGAGAAAATGGATGTGTGTTAAGCTCTAGCGTTTACGTACTTCAGAGGTAAAATTTTGACAAGATCTGCAGCACAATGAGATCACCATGGGCTTGGGTGGCTGGAAACTACCTGCTTGGACATCCATCCCTGTGCCATCCTCCCCCTTCTCAGCTCAAGGACATGCACACAATGACCAGAAACATCCATCCTACAAATTGAGGCCTTCTTTGCAATAAGGTTTTTTTGAGAGCTGAAATACCAAGCAGTCATTCCCTGAATCTTTAACAGGTTGTAATTCTTATTTTTTTTGTCAGTGCCTTCAGGCTTTTCTTCTGTGAGAAAATACAGAGGAGGAATCAGCGGGAAGAGGAGAAACACTGAAGTGGATCAAGATCTCATCAAGGTTGCAATGACTGCTGAAACAAAATGTTCCACCATATAACATGGCATCTTCTCAGCACCTTCCTCTGGAATAACAACTTGCACTGAATGTGAATGTGGTTTAGGGCAGTGGAAGATACCAGTGCTGTAGAAATTATGTCACTGAAGACAATAAGGACCGATGTCCACTTCTCCAAAATGTCTGCTGGTATCAATTAAATCCATCTATGGCTTTGTCTAAGAACTTCAAACAGGGATCAGCATCCAACATGTTTCATATTTTCTAAGTGAAGACTAACCTGTGTCCCCAGCTGTGGATGACATACACCTAGTCCTGACTGATCTACTTGCTTCTGAATTTACATGAATCCACTTCTTTAACTGTAACACCCCTTTTAAACTACAGCTCTGAATACAAAGGGGCAAAAGAACACCTGCACTTTTATTTTTTGTTCTGCAAGTTTTATTTTATGTTCTGCAAGAATTTCTTTTGCTTCAGTTTTTTATGTTAGAAATGTCTAAATCAATCATTTTCTGAAGTGACATGGTTAAGATCTTTAAAAACAGACACTCTCATAGGGAATGTCAAGGTCTCTACTACCACTTAGGAGCCTACACCCTATTGAAAGTCACATTTCAAAGCAACTTTTGGGTGCCTAAGTTATTTGCTTTTCAGTAATAAATGTACTGCTAAGAGCAGGTATTGTGTACTGCTATAATAATAATTAATACAAAAGCAGAAGGTATATATACTTGTGACACTGAAGCCTAAGGCATTGGACCAAGAGTCTATAATGGATTCTTGGATTGAGCAAATAAGAAAAAACCCATAGGCTGAAAGCACTTAGGTCCAAAACCTAACCTCTTTAGAGAATATGAGTATAATTTCATGTGTGCGTGTGTTTACGCTTTTAAATCTGGCATGACTTAAAGAAACTGAATCCTTCTGTTAGCATCAAGATAATCCACTTTTCTGGAGGGAGAGATAAAAGCAAGTTGGCAGTTATAAGTGCTCTGATATCCAATTTCTTTAAGAGACTTAAAGTCAGACTGATAGATTTGCAGCTGGCTCCAGCCCATAGTCCTCTACCACAACTTTGGCCTCTGTCAGGAAAAGAAAAGGCCTGGAGATGTTTGGAGAAGCTGTGTGGCATTCGGAGGAGTGGCTGCTTCACAGTAAGGATGGAATTGCCAAAGAACAACCCAGCTCTGTGAGGGGCTCCGAGCAGTGTCTGGATCAGAACTAAGTTCTTGGACCTGCCAGTGATGTCAGGTCCAGTCACACAGTAACACAGCCAGGAGCAGAGCGCCTGAGCAGCCCCTGGGATGACCCAACACCACTGGCTCTGTGTGCACACACGAGGTGGGCATGGCACAAAAAGGTCACTCCTGCTCATGGTGCCCTCATGCTCAGAAGAGGAGAGACACAGACCCGTTTCCTCTGTGCATCCTACATCAGGGCCGCCTTGGTGCCCCGGAGCAGGGGGCAGCAGCCCATACAAAGGGTTGTTCATAAGTTATTCATATTAGCTCTAGGTTTCAAAGAGAAGAAATGCCACCAGAAGTGCATTCTTGTCTCGTTCTTCAGGGCTGCTCAGCAATATTATTTGCTTTTAAGAAACTTTTATGTGAATGACAACTGAAGCTCCTGGCTCTGCAGCACTCTGTATTGATTTTATGATGTGCCACTTTGCAGCATTTCATATAGTGCAGACAAGAGGCATTTCACTGTCTGCAGGGTTAGACGCCCAGACCTTTCCCTCCACTAACTTAGGCTTCTCCTACTTAAATTGCAGGAGAAATCCTTTTAGAAGGAGCAAGGCTGTTACTGTTTCCTGGCAAGCTGCTGAATGTGAATAGGTCACTTGATCTTGCACCTCCTGAAGTTAATGGTGAAAACATACTTGCTTTCAGTGACTGCAATATCATGCTTTTAGTGAGCGCTTTGCTATTTCCTTTCGCAATGCTTTCAAAGTCTCCATCACAGTAGTCCTTTGCCTTAAACAGGGGAAGCAATGAATAGGTCTCCCACAGTGCTGCCAACATCTTCCCAGCCATGTGGTTGAAATTCTAGATGGTGCCAGGGCCAGTGACAGCCGCCAGCTTTGGCCTATGTGGTCCTGCCTCTGGCAAGGAACCCACAGCACTTTTGTCTATCATCGTTCTGAGAGCTCACTTTGGACCAATACGTCCTTTTTTTTTTAACTTACAGAAGCAGTTATAAATAATGAGACATTATTTAGCTCCTGGAAGAAAAAAAGGGGATGCAAGGCCATCAGATTTTTCCACAGCAAATCTGCCCTTTCCTTATTCCTTTAACTGACTTCATAGGGAACACAGGGTGCGTTTTTGCAAAATGCTTGTCCTGTTTAATCCCTGCTGAGTTAGTTGTGGAGTCAAATGCCAGATCAAAAGGAGGCCCCAGCAAGTGAAAGTTGCTGGGAAGTCTCCAGCTGCCAGGGTCTCTTCCAGGGACAGCTGTAGGGTAATGGATAAGCTATAAACAGGGCATTTAGGGCAGAAGTGACAATAGAATGGGGGCCAGGGTGAACAAAGGAAACTTTTTAAAAGGATGCAAAGATAGTGAGAATCGAACAGCAGAGCTTGTCTGCTGAGCTGTCTCTGACTCAGACTGAAAGGCCGTGGAGCCATGGGCACAGATCAGCTGTGTTGCTGCAGGCAGAGGATCCTGCTCTGCCAGCAGGATGTGCTGCTGGTCGAAGCATCAGAGCAGGGGATTCAGGGAGATTCAAGTGCTTGGTTAGAACAACCATCCAGAACAATTAGAAACAGTATTTTCATGCCAGTTCTAACAGCAGCAGCTTTCTTGAGAGAGGGGGACAATGGCAAACTGTGCATCACTTCTCTGTTAACCTAAAAAATGTCTGATGACTGTGGAATGCCACACTGGGCAACCCATGCCCTGAAAAGGACACTTTTTTTGGAAACATTTGCTTTGAAGACTTCTTATAAGAAGCTACAGTGCTGTGTCTACAATCTCACATTTGGTAAAGTATGTCCAGGTCTCCTACCTGTTTCATGAGCACTGTCACAGTTCGAGCACACACTGCCCACGGAGGAGTCTGCGTCAAGGTATTTCACCTGCCCACCAGCCAGCCCATCTCTCAACACCCTCCAGTGCATGCACGGCCGATCAGCCCTGGGAGAAGAAGGGGACCTACCCGCAGGGTGCCCTGGTATCACGAGGCTGTTGGTGGGTAACGCTGGTGGAGGTGGCAGCGTGGGTGGGGTGGCGAACATGGCCGGATGGTGCTGGTGTTGGGTCTGCGATCTGAGAGAGAAGTGCGAGGTAGCAAGATTAGAGATGGAGAGGGGCAGAGCCGGGCCGGAGGAATGGTGCGGAGGAATCTGGGGGGACAGGGGAAGGTGTTTCGGGAGGCTGATGCTCGTTGCACTGCTAGCACTGCTGCTCCGGCTGCAGAGAGAAAGAGACGGCAGGGAGGGGGGAGAGACAGAGAGAGAAAGAGTGTGTTACAACACGAGACTGAAACAGTGCAAAAAATATGCTACCAGAAACAACACAACTGTGGAACACTGATCTCCCTGAGCTTATGCTTTTGCTTGTCTTAATGGCAGTGGAGACAGTTAATGAATCTTAATGAATGTCTCCAACGGGGCAGAATGGGCCTTGGGCTCTCTGGAGGAACATTTCCTTAGAGCTGTCTATGAGTACTGATGAAGGCCACAGAGGCAGCTGGATTTTGCATCTTTATGGAGCCTCTGATGACCCTGCAGTGTCCATGTGGGTCCTCCTGACCAGAGGATGCAGTGACTTGGATTCCTTTTTCTGTTGCTCTGGGTGTGCAGAGCTGCACAGAGTGAGTGACTCTGGGACCACGCTGGATCTGCTGCACCAGTGCTGTGCAGCTGTAGTCACATAAGCATGCAAACGCTCACCATGTTAATAATTTTTCTCATAATAATTCGTATTTTACATCTTCTTCTATTATTATTATTCCATTGCAAGTGATCCAAGATTTGTGGGCTGCAACACACTATCACTGCAGTTACTAGTTGTGTAATTCCCACAATACTGATTATTTGTTGTAATCTAAACCTCAGAGAGATCTTGAATAGTTTGAAATATTATTCACCATTTATACTATGGTGGCATTTACAAGTTAAAACTACAATAGAGCTTAAGTATGCAGGATACTATGAAATACACATTAATGGCAGCTCTCTGTATTCATATTCTGACCTTTGTGCAGTCAAATATTATACTTTAAATCACTTTTCTGATCTTGTTTAAACTAGCCTAGCTCTTGCTTGGAAGGTAAGGCATGTTTTCTGTACCAGCAAAAAACTATACAGGTTCCAGTTGACTGACTAAACTCTTTTCTCTAGAAACATTTTATCCATACCATTTCCACCCACCCTCCTTACTGGATGGAGGCAATTTAAACAGCGGAGCTAAGCCTCCTGCAAGATCTGAACATGTCAGATTGAAGCAGATTTATCAGCCCACACGGGAGTCCCGGTCTAAGGGACACAGAGTTTTCCAATACAGATCACAGAATATTCTGAGTTGGAAGGGACCCACAAAGATCAGACTCGAATACAGATATCCCTCTCTTGATGCTAGTGAACCAAAAAAACTGATAACCCACTTCAATGGAAGTATTTACAAATACGAAACAAGGGTGTTGCTCAAAATCAAACCACCTTAAATTTCTAAGGCAAGAACTAGCCAGCTCCGACAAGACAGCGCAAGATTCCACTAGAAACTGGACTGAAAGGCACACATGCCTTTCTCCCAGAAGGTGTGCATTTATCACCTCATTTATCACGTTTCAAATGCACTGATCCACCACCATTAGAAAGTCCAGCCTGTGGAGCCAGGCCATGAAGTCCAATATCCAAAGCATGGACCCTCTTAAACAGATGAGTGCCCGTCTTGCCTCCCAGCAATTTCTACCCCATTTGAAACAAGCTTTAGCCCAGCAGAGCCTGAAGGTCACATGAGCATCCCTTCCCCCTACCTGATATTATTGAGTCCGTTGTGGGCCACCTGGTGATGCACTTGGTAGTTGAGAGGCGGAGGGATGTGGCTCGGAGGCTGGCTCCGAAGGTCAGGGATTAACTGGGGCTGCGACTGCGGCCGAGGTTGAGGTTGTGACTGTGGCCGAGGCTGCGGCTGAGGCGTGAGCCTGGGTGGTGCTGGTGCTGAAATCACTGGCTCCTTCTTCAGCAGGGGGCTTGCTCTGGCACTTGATGTGGGCGCTGAGGAAGTCGAAGTCACAACAGCAGCGACGGGCTGGGGGCTGGGGATGGGCAGGGCGAAGGGCACGTCGGTGCTCAGCTCCCGGCTCCGCTCTAGCCCAGACACCTTTGGGACATTGGCTGCTTTCGCTTCTGGCTTGTCATTCAAGGTGGGACCTTATGGAGCAACAAGAAAAAGAACAAAGCACATGCTGAAAGGTTTGCGTTTGTGTCTCTGCTTGGTGGAACACGTGCCTGGGAAAAAACAAGTCATGTTTCAGCTCGTGGGAGCGCCGTGGGAGCGCTGCTGCTACAAGATGGATGTGTGTTTGTGCCTGTCCTTCCTCTGCCCTTCACTGGCCAGTCCACAGGACTTTTAGCATGTGTGTAAGAGACTTTGCTGTCATTAAATGAATGCATACTACAGAGAACACGCAGCTTTGTGACTTCTTCTTATGACCTAAGGTTATAAGAGTGTGAATATGTCTCAAGTTACTGCTACAGTATTTCCTGCTCAATATAAAGTTGTAAGGCTGATAATGAACTCATGAACACATGCCTGATCATTAAGCCATTTCATTTTCTCAGCGCTCTTTCAAGGTAACCCACACTGGATTTAGGCTCAACTCCAGCTACAGTGCACCATGACCCAAGCACCAATCATTAATGATAACCCCACCTATGTTCTAGGATGGAGGCTACCTGGGATCTCTGTGTAGCAAAGGACGGGACAGCTTGCTCTGCAGCACAGCTCTGATGGTGCTGTTCCCTGGCTACACACTTGTGTGAAATAACAGAGCACACTGGAAAAAATCCAGTCAGAGACTCAGTGAGCACCCACGTGCAGTCCTGCTCACCCTAAGTTGTGCACACACCTGTATGCACGGCATGCCAAAACTATCAGGAATGCTGCGACCTTGCAAAATGCACCTACAGTGAGAATTCCATATGCAATCACTCCTTCTATAGTGCCAAAACCCACCATTTTTCATAGTTAAGCTAAACAAAACATCTCAAAGGGTTGAAAGGCTGGAAAAGAAAAAGGGAGGAAAAAGGGCGGAGAGATATTTCAGATCAAGCAGTATCCAAAAGGTCGAAGACAACTGAAAAGACCAACATGAAAGCAATTCAACTCCCACTGTAACTCCCTTTTCAACCTAATCTCTGTATCCTTGAGTGCACACATACCCACAATAACAAGAAAAGCTCCTCATGGGCTACAAGAACTAATGTTGTTGGTGTGTTTCACACACACACACCCCACTGTGCACACACAGCACCTCTGACTTTCAGGATACAGGCTTTTGTTACCCACCAAAACAGACTGGGGACTGTCGGCATTTCACTGCCTTGCAGACATGCAAGAGATGCTACCTACACCCATTAACATGCTCCCAACACCCTCACTACCAAATTCCACCTTTGAAATTCTCCCATCTCATCAAAGGACTGAGCCAGTTCCTGATGTAGGAGGGTGTGGAAATAACGCACAACACACACCACGAGCTAATTCTGGCCGTGCAGAAGCTCTGACCAGTGCTTGTGAACCAGCCCCTGCGAGGCCAGAGCCCCCACTGCCACTTCCACAACCTGAGCACCACCAAGCTGGCATCAGATGGGAGGAGGACAGCGATGAATCAGAGCTTGCAGCACACCAGCTCATGTTCTGTACCCAAAATGCCCACGTGGTGATGGCATCTCCTTCCTTGAGATAAAAGGCAGCTTCCCACACTGCTTCTGGCTCTGCTTGCACTCTCACCAATGCACCATTTCCTTCATCCATCAATCAGTCAAGTCATCACTACATATGTATAAATTCAGAATGTGCAAAGAGGGCGAATGGAAACATATGAACTATATTTATCAGTTGAAAATGCCTTGAGGTCTTGGGGCCTCAAACCCACAAGTAACAGGAAAAGAAGCCTTTCCAACCACCAGTGTTTTGGCTGGCAAAAAGTACTATTAACAATGTACCTTCCAGCATCTTATATATCTTTACAGGTTTGACACAATGTCTGGAGATCCTGAATTATCCTCTACAATAAATATAAGGCTAATTCTCATTTCAGTGAATTTCTTTTTCTAATATGAATTCATGCATCACAGGTACTCTGGTTGTGAGATGTAACTAGACTTGGTTCCAATGCTATTTAGAATTTATCTCTAAAGTCAAATTCTCACTGCTCTTGTGCACCATTATTTTTTATAATGTCACCTATGTTTGTAAATTTCCCTCAGCTTTTATCACTAACAATTGAAAAATTGTCATTGCCTAGTCAAGCCAGGGCTCCCCACACTGCATTTTGGAGGAAGTGTGTTCACAGCTGTAGATTCCACTATTTTTCAGGAGCTACCCATTAAAAGCAATTGGGTTTCATTCCTGAGCATAGGTTTCCTCAGAGCCCATTAGCTCTTTACATCCAACAGGCCTCCTCCTACAGAGTTAAACTTCATATTGTGTAATTATAGGCAATGTAGACTAATGGTGTATATTCAAAACACACTGGCACCACAAAAGTTAGTTGAGTAAAAAGTCAATTAGATCCAAAACAAATCAATAAAGTCCCACATTAAAAGCAGCTGTTTGACCAGTTTTATGTGCAACTATTGATTCCCTGTGGTTTCAGCATTAGTTCTCATTTGCAATTTTCTCCAAGCAAAAGCTCAGGCTCCCTTGCTGACTGAATGGACCAGCCAAGCCTGGTTGTATTAGTTAGTACTAGGGGTACATGACTAATTCCTGCTGCCAACTTCCATGTTTCAGGATGCAGTATACTGCAATGTTTTTGTGTTTTGTTCTCAACAACAATGAAGATACCCACATGACAGTTTTCCTTCTCTCCCAGAAAACCTACAGGCATGAGTGTATCTTCTCTCCCTTTGTAGCCATGCTGCACAAAAGCAGCAGCACTGAGAAGGGCAGGGTATGGTGTGAATTCAAGGGCAAGGGTGGAAAAACATGTAAGACAGCAGAATCCCCAAGCCCTCTCAGCCACCACAGAGGAATGGGTGAATCCTGTCATTTCTCCTCCTGATGGTGCAATGCACACATGGAAGTCTGTGAGCTGTCTTTCCTGAAAGCCCTCAGAAATTTAATTTTAATGATTTTAATGAGAGATGTTGCCCATTCTGATCAGGATCTCAAACTCTGCAGTTTCTCTGTAGGATGCTTGAATATCCCTCCTAAGGGAACTACACTCGTGTGTGCGCAAGCTCTGACCAGGCTGACTGCTGCTTATATATGGACATATCCCAAGGAAAGCAACCAAATATACCCTTTTGTGAAAGCTGGATCAGGTTGCACTGAGAACCTTTCAGAAATTTCTGTTCTTGGGCTCCTAATCCAGCCCTCCTGAGCAGACAGACCCACGGAGCTGAGCACAACTGCCCCAACAAAAACACAGACCCACCCAACCACACCACAACGTTCTAGAGGCAAAAATGTGTTTATTTTTACCAAGTCCTAGAGTAATTTTCATGCTTAATGATAACAGGCTGAGCCAATTTGCCTAAGACTTGACAGTCAGCTCCAATAATTCAACCTTAATTAAACCTGAACGCATGTCAGTTCAGCTTGTCCCTTCACAGGAAATCTGACATTTGTAATGATTCATGTTCCAGCCATGCTACGGGAAGGCTGGATCACATCTGCCATTCTCCACCGTGCAGAGCGCTATCCCTTTTGAGCATGCCAACTTTTGTTTATTTTCTAACCAAACACCTTGGACTTCTTCCATCGAGAGGTTTTCTTAAAAGAACAGACAGTGAAACATGTCTTGATCTCATAGGGATGAATGATGACTGAGTGCGAGAGACAGGGAAGAAAAGGCTGAAACTAACACGAAAAAACCCCCAACAACCTGGGATTAGTAATTCTTGCCTCCCTGATCGATAATTTGTTCATCTGGAGTGTTGCAAAATGTTAACCTCCCTATGTCTTGGGCTACATCCAATTCCAATGCAACTTGGTAAAGATGAAAACAATTCTTAAAAGCACAGAGAGCTTTAGCTTCTGCTGGTGTAAATCTGTAGAAACCAGAGGCGAAGTTTAAGGGAAAACCCAAAGTCAACTACAGTTTAAAACTGCTGTATAAGGCATGTTTCAGGAGGAGTTACCCGAACCTGAGAGACCATCAGCCAAGACCCCATCTGAAGGTTCCTTGAACTGAGAATCTGTGATTGGAATACGCGTGCACGGCCCATCCCCAAGGCTGCACAGGGTGACATGCCTGCCAGTGTGTAACTACACGGCATCGCAGGCTAAGCACAATGCAGAAAGTCCCAGACACAAATTAAACCTTTCTGTTACAGGAATTTGCTTTCAAGCTGATTAAGAGTAGCTCAAGTGCAAGGGATTAAACATGTAAAGGCTGCTTTGAGAACTCCAATAAGCAGTTACTGTGTTATACAAACAGTACTTAGGGCAACAGCAGTTCCAGCCCTGCCTCTTGCTCTTTGCAAGCTGCTGGTTGCTGCTGAAAGGGGACTGTCAACACACGTACAATGTGATTGGAAATAATCTAATCTTGCTTGCACGCCTTTCCTTTGTCTCTTGAAAAAAAGAAAAGTGGAGTCATTCAGACGTCTTTCTGCAGCCTCCCTCTGCAGTCTCCCTCTTGCATTCAAACAGCAAGGGTGATGGGGTGATGTGAGAAAGAAATTCCTCTCCTACATCCATCAATGACATCTTTACCAATGGCAATTTCCCAAGAAACACAACAACCACCATCTGTAGTCCATCTATCCGCCCTGTAAATATCCTTGAAAACAGACACAGGCCAGACTGGCTATGATGAACCCGGCTCCATATTCCAGCAAGAAACCTTGCAAATGCAGCACCACATGAATGATACATGGCAAGAAGCTGAGAATCTCAGAGTGGGTTGATGAGTCCCAGAGAAGAGTTTTGAAGCATCAGCAAAGGGAACAAGAACAGCATGACTTTACATCAGTAGGTCAAAACAAAGAAATAACTAAATGAACATCAGCAAACATTTTGTGGGGGTTTTTAAAAATTTTATTTTAAATTGAACTTTTAGGCTGTTGCATAAGTTACTGTCGCTATGCAACATATCATAAGCACAAGAGAGAATAAAGCATTTTGCATTGACAGCGATAACACTGACACTGGTAGAGTGCTTACAAGTGAAAATCAATATTTAAGTGCTAATTCTTTATCCCTAGATGGCTTTTGCTTTTATATAGATGGCTTTTTCATTGCATTTTAGGAGAGTAGCACTACTTAAGACATTAAGCGATTAGGCTGGTTTGCAAAGGTAAGGCAAGCAGAGCTACAGCACAGAAGCTCCCCAACAAAGGGGGCACAGAGTTCCTCCACCTATTTTAATGCAAATTAGCTCAAGCTAAGACATAAAGACTCGGGACTTCCACATAAAACTACTGTCTGGAAGGGTCCATGATGCACAACGTAACGATTTTTAATATTACTGAGAAGCAAAGGCCAAGTTTCCATCACGACAGCAGTACTACACATCAGGCTGCGTCAAAACAATGTTCTCCTGTGTGCCATGGGCTCCTCTGAACATCACGGGCTCCTAGTGGATGTTCCACAAATAATTTCAGTGTTTCCTCACAGAGAAAAGTCAGCTGAGTGCGAGCACAAACCCTGGTGCCGGGCTCTGAACCCGCACTGCCGAGCGTGCCGAGGAGCCGGCCTTTGTTCCCTGCACTGCTCCCACAGCCCAGCCCTGAGACCAAGTGGGAAGCTGCTTCCCAGTCCGGTCTGGATTCGGCCCCTATCACTCAGTTCATTTGTGCAGAGCTGTCTGTCAAGTCACATCACCCTGCCGCAATCTGAAACACCCTCCCAACAGCTGCCACTATCAATTACTCTCCCAGCCAGCCCTGACTATCAGGAAGAGAACTGGAGCGAGCACTTGCCAGTTTTAATAAACTGTGTTGCCCAAGTCATTTAACCTGCTAGATTGCTGTATGCTGGGGCTGTAACAAGCCTTCAGCTTTTCAACCCAGAAGAAAGCAACAGTGGCAAAAAGCTGTCAGCTTGGTCCTCAGAATTAACTTCCAAGGGTGTCTTCCCCCACCCTCCCTCCTGAAATGCCCAAGTTTAAAAGTGAAATATCTTCAAGTCATTTTCATAATGTCATGACATGGAAAGCAGCTCTCATTTTTATCAGAGAGCCAGCAGCTCCCGAGAGCGAAGGGCTGACGTGCTCCACGATTTCCACGTTAGGAGCACAGCTCTCTCCTCCTCCACCCGCACGGATACGTCCCACAGGCGCTCCCCAGCGCTGGCCCTGGCTGTGTGTTGGTCACCACCACTCCGGCAATGCTGATGGAGCCAAGGGCTTCAGCTTGTCCCATCCACCCCTCACTATTGCATCCTTCACTCTCACTAGGATTAAAGTTTCTCCCCCAATCAAAAACTCAAGCATGACAAATTCATATTTACTTCAGTTCTTTCAGGATTGGTAGGAAAGATTTCTTAAAGAAATACCTATTTAAAATCACAACACTTCCATCCAGATCAGTGTTTTCAGTCTGTGGCTCACGTGTATACCAAGATGTTTCTGAATGTTAATCAAAAAGAGAAGGTCTATCATCATTAGGATTAGTTTGACGCAATAGGAATCTGCTTGTCTACCAGAAAACTTATAGGACTCTGCAAATCAAAAAGGAGATTCAAATGCACTATGCTGAATGTTTTCCTCAGCTAGCTCTATAGATAAGAGCCTTTGTTGTGCAAGCTTGAAGCACAGAAAGGTTTCACCCCCTCCTGCAGAAACTGAGGAGAAACAGCATTAAGATCTATGGACTTGATGCCGATTTGCTGCTTTATGGTTCTTTAATGGGATGTTTTATTCCTAGAGATTTGGGAGCTTTCCATGCTCTATCGAGGCATGTTAGCTGTAAGCATGCATGATGACACACCAAAGCTGCACGAGCTGAATGAAAATGGGTGCCAAACACAAGGATTGGGGCCACAGCATAAAGAAGAAGGATCACCATTCAAATCCCCCCAAAGTAAGTCACACTGCATTTTCCTAGCAATGCTGCTTCTGGCAATATCTCAATGCAAAGCTGGAACTGGATTTGCAGCTAAAGCACCTACTGTGGATGCTGGCGTTGTAATGAGATTGAAAGTTTCATACAGGCTTTTTAATCCAGGGCTATAATGGTGGATCAAATGGGTTAAATCTCTTCAGCGCTCCTCCTAAGCAGATGCTGAATGCCTACAAACCAGTGACGTAGGAGCCACTCTGCTTCCCTGGCCAGAAAACATTACTAAAGCCTCTTGTAGTTATATACTGAAGGTGTGTTTACCTTTTTCTTTTTAATGTGTGATGGCCTATTGTACACCTAATCTGAGTGACAGACAAGCAACAAAGTAAATAAGTTATTTAGAAAGACACTGCCTCAATATGAAAGCAAGCCAGCACACATCCTCAACTCCAGCTGTAAGCTTTTTAACAGACAAAACTGTTATATACCAAGGAATCTTTTGATTTTAATTAGGCAAACAAGGGCAAATAATAAACCATCAACTACTACATTACAGGAGAAAATGTACTACTTTTGCTTTTTGAAATCCATATTGATTCCCATCTAGCCTGCGAGTGAGTTATTAATCACTCCAATTAAATCATGAACACAGGTCTTTACACTGAAATTGAACCCCCACCAATAGATCGATAACTCAAACCTCCAAGAGCAATTACTGCTCAGCATAATAGAGCAGCTTGTTACAGAGAGCTCCATGCAGACCACAATTCTCTCTGTCATATCCTTCACAGGCAGTGCAAACAAACTGGGAAAAGAAAGATTTTATAACTATTATTTTCAAAATAAACAGACATCTGCTTAGAGTTACCTAATCTCTCACATCACAGAGGCAGATCTGCCAAGGTCACATTGGAGACATGATTACATTTTTTCACAATTTGTTATTCTAGCAAAGCCCTGATAAGATTGAACTATTGAAGTTCACACTCTGGTTTAATTTCAAGAGGTTAAATGCCAAATCCTTTTCTTATTGCTACAAGGAAAGGATCTGCCAGGCTGCATAATACCCTGTGTGGGCTAAGACAACAATTTTGTTTCATCTGCACAGTCTTATGAAGGTTTTGATTTTTTTTTTTTTTAAATGACATCAGAGAGCTGCAAACTCCCAAAGAATGATTTAAAGTAAAATCAGAAAGTGAGACTGTTCCGGAGGAGCGTGAATGACCTTTCAGATCTTCCAGCCTGGAGAAGTTAAGTCAACGTCTGGCTGAGAAAGCACACTCACTAACCAAAACCAGAAAAAGGCAAGAAAGAACATTCTGAAACACCAGATCATCTCTACTGGGAACAGATGACTGCCCTAACCAGCCAAGCATATGCAGGGTCACGGAAATCCCCATCTCTGCCTTGAAAGACAACTGATACTTGTCCTGATGCAAGGAGAAGAGGAACTGTCCAAGTTCAGGCTCTTGGTCCTTTCCAGGGGAGAGATGTTTTTCTGTAGCATCCTTGCTTCTGACAGGCTGGCCCCTTCCCACAGCCCTGCAGCCCAATCCATCATCCTTCATTAGCAGAGCTATTGGCAGCCAATTAAGTGGTGATGGACCCACACCATGGAGCTAATCAAGATGAGTTCATACCTCACCCTTCAGCCTATGGGCACTGCCTTCTGCCCACCACGGGTGTCACACTCCTGCTGCTTCCCCTTGCTAGTCACATGGAAAAATGACACCAATCAGGCAAGGCAAGAAAAGCAGCAGGCAGAGGTGCAGTGTTACTCCTGGGGTCTCACCATGGCTTCCCACCACCAGACACACAGGCAGCTTTTACAAAGGGAAGGGAGGGCAATTATCTATTCCCCACTGCAGCAGAGGCAGAAAGAGCCCAAACAACAGATTTCTTCCTCCCCATAGTGTGGCAAACAGATCCGTTCAGAAACAGTCTCAGTAACCTGACTGAGGTCCATACCTGATGTTACAGCTGGACTTGTGAGAATGTAAAGTTCTGCTGCAAGGTGACACAGACACTGCTAGGCAGGAACTGAAAGGAGTGACTGACCAAGCACAAATTAGAAAAATCCCATCTTGTTTATTTGTTATGTCCAGCCCTCACAGTTGAGTAACTGCTGTCACATTAATGCTAATATGCTCATAATTTGTGACAACAACACTTGAGATTGAGTGCTTGTCAAGTGGGGCCACTGCTTTCCAACCAGCAGCTCCCAATACCCTGCAGTCTCCCACTGTCCTCCCTCTGCATTCCCAGGCACAAGGAGGCACTTCCCAGGCAGATCCCTCCCCTGGATTTAGTAGCAGCACATTACTACCCTAAACCAACATGTTTAGCTGTTAGCAAACTGCCTCAATTTCACTGGCAGTTGTGCAGTAGCACCTCTTTCCAATAACTTGGTCGAGAATGTAGGGTCAAGATGAAGAGAAACCAGAAGAATTTTCCTGCAAGCTCAGAAGTGGTAAGGTCTCACTCCTCTATGCATGGTCAAAGCCCAGTTCCAAAGCTGCTGGAATGGTATCTTAAGAAAAAAATTCAGATATTGAAATGAACAGACTGTATATATTCAACAACATTTCCAGTTGCATCATGGATAATTAAAATATTTAAGGGACAAGCTGCAAGTTGTTAATCAGGGAACATTTACTTGAATGGTGTGTGCCCTTTGGATTTGGTCCCTATGGCAACCAAATATTCACTCCAAAAGGATGCGCTGGAAGAAGCATGTCAGGAGCTGCCTCAACATTTTAATTCACAGAGTGAGCAATGAATAAATACAGCTACTGACAGCACAGCACAGGCAAAAAACATTTGTAAATAGCATCAGGAAGTCACAGATGGCCTTTTGCTTTTTAAGATTGAAGAAGTTCACTCTTCCTTTAAACACATCCACTATGAAGATCAAGAAGACTGGACTATGCTGCATGTGAATCACATAAATTAACTACTGATAACAAAAGTTCTACAACAGAGCAACTACAGTTCTCAATCCTTGATTTTTTGTGATTGTGTTTCCACTCCAAATACTGGAAGATGCTGCATCTTCAGAAAAATCTTTTCTGTCTCATGTGGTTCAAAAGGAAGCAGACTTTGAGAATGCAACAGCATGTGAATGATGGCTTTGCAGCATGCTTGAGAAGAAAAATGTGAGGGATGACTGGTTTTTCCTTCTAAACAGGAAGAGTGGTTTGGTATGCAATAAGGGAAAGAAAAGAACACTTCACTGCACTGCAGAAGGCAAACTCCTTCAGCATGATCTCAGTGTGTGAAGTGCAGCTGCAAAGCTCCTTCCAGCTTTCTCCTGTGATGAAGTGTGAATTCTTCAATGGGCAGTAGAAATTTTGGAAATACTTTAGTGCTGGATATGCTGGAGGATAATGTATGATCTGGCATCTAATAAGACCTAACAGAGGAACACTGTGCTGTGCATTGCAGTGGAATCACACCCTATTAATGAAAAGGTACTTTTGAATTTCTTCTTTTGTGACTGTTCATGGCCATGGAAAAAAGCCTTACAAGGCTGGGGGTGCAAGGCAGCATGGATTGCTGCAATGCCAGCCTGGATGTGCAAAGAGCCTGGAACAGTCACTCAGCGCTTGCAGACCCAGAGGTGTGCTCTACACTCCTCTTCCACTGACTCCTTGGAGTCCCTTTACATCCACTGCAGTGGCCCTGCAAAGTTCATCAGGCATAAGCACAATTTCTACAAGGCTGCTGGAATCTGCTGCAGGTTGTCAAGGCCATGGAAAACCTTTGTGATTCTGATGTACATGAGACTACTCACTGTAGTGAGTGAAGTCACACAGGAGGGTATTCATTGCCCTACTGACTGAGGTATTTGGTTTTCTTGGTGTCTGGGATTTGCAGGGAGCCCCAGCAGCACCCAGATCTGAGCATTCCCACTTCCAAAGCAGAGCTGCAACTCTCACAACCCCCGCGTCACCCTCTGAGCTCGAACTGGACGGGCACTGCCACAGCTAACCTCTGTCTTGGGCAACAAACAAGGACAGGCTCAGACTTCTGCAAGGATAATCACAGGAACAGTCTCGTCTGAAACTGCTGCACATTTTCATTTCAGTATTGGGTGAAAGAAAAGAGACAAGTAAGTATGTGTGCTTAGCCTGCAGATACTTTCCCAAGACAGTAATTGCTGCATAATTCATATTCTTGTTTTTACATGTTTGCCATGTGCACCAACAATCCCGGTGAATTCACCCTAAGTTTTTCTTCAAGTCCTCTCTATGTCACAGTTTTTCCAAACTGCAGAAACAAGCAAGCCTAGAGTCCAGTACTAAACAGCTACTTGGGCTTGGCAGATTCCTGTATTCCCAGATTCTTGCACGTTAGGAGGGGATAGTGGGATGCAAGCTAACTCTTGAGAGTTTCCCCTCCACGTTAGCACAACAGAACATCATTTGCTCATTGTATCTGTATTTCCCTACAAGCAGTTCTCTGTGAAGTCAGAATTGAGCCTTTGAGCCACCTGCTCCCTACCAACTCCAGATCCCACAGGCTGGAAGGAGCGCTGCCCTCTCCATGAGGGAAGGCTCAGAAATAGTATTTGCAACTGATAGGAAATCTCAGCACATTAAGAAGCAATTTATAGCTTCTGCAGCAAAGAGGCTCACAGAGAAGTGCAATGATGCAGGTCCTCATCTCAGCCCTTCAGCAATGGTTTGAGGCACGTTTGCTCATATTAAACTAACTGGAGATGACATCCCAGATCCTTGCAGGGAGGGGAAATGCATTTGTTCTAATAGACCCCGAAATGGTTAATCAATTCAAGGATTACAGATGAAATGTTTCATCTCTCAAGGGGCAGAATCCAAGTTGTGGTGCCACTGGTTTTGGTTTGAGGACACAATATGGTTTTGTTTTTGAGGACAACACTCCAAAGTGCCAGCGGTTGGTTTCAGGGAAAACCACCTCCTCCCACATTAACATATTCATTTGCAAAATCTATCACATATGTTGTGTGCAAACTGGCTGAGAGTTGATTCAGCTCTGACAGCACGAGAGCCTCTAGCCCAAATATCTGAAAGTAATAAAATCCACACCATCCTCCTGATTCCTCACCCTAACAGAGAAGTGACCTATTTTTGCTTTGCTCTGTCAGTAGCAGGGAACCTACACAGACACATAACCACAACTACAGACAAAACGAAGGGCTATCAGTTTCTAACATGCCTCCATTTCAGTTTCCTCCTTCCTTGGCTTGAAGTAAAGCTGCTAATCCTTAATCTAACATTTTGTCTATCCACTAATTTTCTGCTGTAGAAAGGAGGGAAATGGTAAGCCCTGGTCAGCCCTCAGATGCAACAAGGACCCCAGATGAAGCTGGAGGACTGAGGGCCTTTATGCCAGAGTGATGCAGGACTGGGACACTGCATTGCACAGGAGAGCAAACCTGTCCAGCTGGGCTGCTGGCTGTGTAACACCCCAGGGCATCCACATCCCTCTGCCCAGCCTTCTTACTTTCTCCAGCCACATCCATTTTGGTTTCCTTGGGTACATATCCAAATGGCAGCAGCATCTCTTCATCTTACAGAGGCATGTGCTCCTTCCCAGAAGACAGAAAACAGTAGCACTGGTCCATCCTGGGGGTTGTGGATCTCACGGTGGGATAATTGTCACAAGAAAACCACCAGCAATAGTGCTTTTGTTGCAGGTTATGCCCACACCTAATGGCAATGACTGGGCTATCACATCCTACCTTATGGTCACTCCACAAAGAGAAATTACACCAGGAGGGACAGAGCACCCATTATTTTATATTTAGAGATGGGAAGCAAGAGAAATAATGGAATAATCTCTCATAGACAGTAAGTGTTTCTGTGTTTTTAAGGGAGTTCTCCCCAGCCCTTTGTTTAGCAGGCAGGCTGGCTCTGAGCTGGGTTGTTCCCAATGAGCTCTCAGCCTGCCCGAGGCTTGGAGAACCTGCTCAGAATGAACATGTTTTTTCCCATGAATTTGTTAAAACCAAAGCCAGATTTCCCTTATGCTGGGTGCAGCACATTTCTGAAAAATCCTGTCCTCTTTTAAGACCAAACACAACCAAGAGTGGCAGGTAGGAAGCAAGGATATTCCCCGTCATGAAAGGAGGAAAAATGCACTGAAGGAGCAGTCAGCTTCTCCGAAGCCACACCACATCTCTGGGGACTAAGGCTTTGCTGCATCCACAAGATAAATCCACCTTTTCCCCCTGTTCCCACAGCAGTACAGAACAACTCCCCAGTTACCAGTGCTGGATGCTGGTAAAGGTCTCCCTTTTCTTCCTCGTGTAAGGCATTTCCCTCCCCTTCATTTTATAAATTACCAGAACAGACATTTAAATGTTCAAGAGTAATCTGAACACAGTATTCATGCCTTGGGCATTTTCATGCTCTACAAGGAGCGAAACAAAAGGGCCTCATTTAATACCTCCCTACAGCATTCCCTGTTCCTGCTCTTCCCTTGTGAATCTCCAAAGGCAAACTCTCAGTGGTTCAAGGCTCCTGAAATACCCCATCCCTCCCTTCTCCCTTTTTAAGATGAGCTTCTAAAGCAAATCTCTCTGGCTGACAGGAACAGGTGGTAGGAATCCTTCAAAGGAGAGAAAAATCATTTGTAACTAATAGAAAGAGAAGTCCAATTCCCGTGGTTTTACTAAGCACCCGCGGGAGCCACTCGGATGGCAGACACATCTGCTGCTTTTGTGAGCTTCTGTGCCCCCTGGCACCCCAGCCCTGCAGCTGCAGGACAGGGAGGATGAGTGTCCTCCCTATACCTGCACCCTCTGCCTCCTGGGATGCCAAGGAGCAGGGTGGCTCTGCCTGCTTTATGGGGGATTTCAGGAACACTGTGTCAGTTCCACAGCCTGATGGGACAGGCTAAGGGCTGAGCCTGTCTTCTGCCCTGGATTTTGAGATCTAGCTTTACAAAATCAGCAAAAGCCTCTATCCTTTTCAAACAGAGAAACCATCCAATGTTTGAACAAAGTTTTGTGCTAGATCAAAAAGCCAGACCTGCAAAACCCTCCTTGGGGCTTTCCTTTTATTCTTTAGCAAAATTCTTCCCTACAGTAACTTTCTGATCCTCAGCCTCAGAGAGAAACATCACAATATACTGAGGTGAACAATATACCTTAATCTCTTGCCTTATACTTGACAGGTAAAGATGTCTGACTTGGAAAGGATCCCCAGGACACGGCTGGCAAAGGCTGGGTTTGCTGTGTGGCACTTGGAGGCAGCAGCTCTCCTGGAAAGAACTGCAGCCCCGGGACAGCAGCTTGCTCCCCTCTCCAGCCCTGCCATCCGCCTTTCTTCCTCCCTTATTGTCAAAGCTGATGAAGGGAGAGGCAACAAGCTGGAAAGGCATGGCCAAGACTCCAGAGTGAGAATTCAAAGCACCCCTGCTGTGCTCCAAAGTGCTGTTATGGCTGCTCCCTGTGTGCAGGGAATTAGGATATGGTCTCCAATCCAGCTACAAGCAAAGGAGGCAGAGGAATAGATGTGTTTCCTGCAAAGACCTCAGGTAGTACTCCTTTCCTGTATTCACTGGCAAGTACAAGGTACAAAAACATCCATGACCAAGAGCAAATGCTGGAATCCAGGTTTATCTGGATGTGATCTAAGGGACGCTTCATTATGATGTGGCCAATGCAGCTGTTTGTTCAAGAGTTAAAAGAAGGGATATTTCTTCCTATGGAGGAGGATCAGGAAATTAAACCTGGACTTGACTCAGATCTTCCTCCTTTCTCATATGGGTTTCTCTCCATAAAGTGGGGGTGGCAGTGGGCTTGAATATTCTCCAAATGTGATTACCCTTTCCTCCCCAAGAAATTTATATAGAAAAAGGTCTGAAGTCCTTGCAGTCTTCTACAGATATGCCACACTGGGAAGCTCTGGGCTTCTCCCCATTTCTTTGGTTCTCTGTACCAATTTTGCCCGTTCACAGCCTGCACTGAAGTCATGCCAAGAAGCATGTGCCCACCACAGGCACTGCAGCTGGTCATATCTGCACATATGTTTGGTGACACACCATCACTGACCAGCTTTCCAGCAGCCAGTCCCACAGCAGTGCCAGACAGTCTGTTTAGTTTGTAAGCCTGCAAAACCTTTACCCAGTGTGGAACAGCACTGCAGCATTTACATCCCTTCCAAAGAACCACAGGAACATTTATCACTGCATGGTCATGCTCTACGTGTCACACACCAGCGCTGGCATCCTGGAGAGGACTGTACCACAAACAAGTGCCCACCTCGAGTACCTTTGGGGTATGCAGCATGTTGTGGCTGCACTGAGTTGGTTTCAGACCAGAAAAGAGAACACTTTCTTCAATCACCCTGTAGAAATGTTTTCATTATGGACAAACTTCAGAAATATTCACCATCCAATATTGAGGTTGGTTTTTCTAAGAGCTAAGGATCGTAAAGTAGCCACGTGTTTAAACAAGAGGTCATTATCCGCCAGCTCCAGGGTTCAGTGCAAGCTTCTAAGCAAAGAGTAATTTGAAAATAGAGCTGTTAAAGCACTAACAGTAATTTAGAGTAGTTTAAGTTTCTGTTTTACTGATTTTTCTGGCTAAGATTCATAGTGCTATCAAATTAGCATCTGGATATCTTGTTGAGGGGAGTAAAGTCAATAATCTAACAGGCCCATTTTGCTCCTCTTTACTGCTGCAATTGTGTGACTTCATTGATATTGAGACCTGAAGGCAAAGGACACAAGGACAATGCTCTGTGGCAGGTGCCAAGCTCCTGTGTGTCATACAGCACAGTCCCACAGATGAGACACAGCAATCCAAAGAAACTGTTTCTACTCAAGATGCTGTAGTACCAAAGGTTTAACACTAACCTTATTGGTTCCCACACAATTACAGGAAGTGAGTTTTTTCAAAGGCATGAAGTCAGCAAGAGATCGAGAGTTTGACCCAAACCTTTAGAAGATTTGTAACCACACAATTCACCTGCATCAAAAACTGGAGCTTTTTTGGACCAATAACAGTAGCATATAACAACATTTCTTATTTAAGCAAATGTCTCTACTAACTCTTTGCAGAGAAATCTGCTTTACCCAATACCAACCTCCTCAAGTCTCTCCAGCTTCATCTACCCAGTGTGGTAAGAAGAGAAGCTCCTCCACACCCTTCCCTCCTCTCCCTCTCCTCCACCTCCAGACAGCGCATCATTTTCAGCATCGGTTTGTGCTGCCCTCGGCGTTCCACGTCGCCAGATTGGTCAAACCCACAGATGGAAGGAAAGATGCCTTTCCAAGCCCACCTCTGGAAAGACACAGATGTGGTAGGAAAAGCCCTGCAAGCTCCTCTCCTTCGCTTTGAAACCCGAGAAGAACAGATGAGCAGCACATTTGAAATTAATTACAGCAAAACCTACTGCATTGTTCTCTCCTCCCCTTCCTTTTCCCCTGACCCCCTCATCGCAGAGCTTTCACTGGAACCTCTGTGGTGTGTATATTTTCCTAAAGTTGCCAGGGCCAAAATGGTACAGCTGAGACATTCACAGAAGTCAAAGAAAGTGCAGGCCCAGGTTAGTGCACAGGGGTACAATAGTTCCTTAAGAGCAAGCGTCTCCCCCGCCGCTGCCCCCCTCCTCCCAAACCTTCCGTCTCTAATGAACCTTTGGTGTCTGTCCACAAAAAACAAACATCAATCAGGCAACAGGCTGTTCCTTTTCCCCTGTTGCTAGTCTGAAATAACAGTCATCCCCCGCTGGGCTGGGAACGCCACTTCCCTCTCCAGCACACATACGGGATAATAAGGGGGAGGCGAAGGAGGGAGGAAAACCCGCTCCGAGGTGCCAGAATACACAGTGAGCCGTGCCTTTCAGAGCCAGAGAAAACTTGGGAACACAACAGCTTTTGATTCCTCCTGCCCCACTGGGTACGTTAATTATTTAATAGTTGGCTTGTGAATTGGTGGTGGTAGGAACAGGGTGGAAGGGAAATCAGGCTTTTCCCCCCCGCCCCCAGTCACCTCCTTGCGCTGGCAGAATGGTGTGTTCACACACACGTGTGTGTGTGTGTGTGTGTGAGGCTCTGGGCACGCCTGGCAGCCTGCTCTGCACCATGTCCTCTCTCCCCTCCTACACAAGACCCTCCTTGTTGGCCTGTGACCACAGTGGCCATGGACAGCACGGGACAGCATCTGGATCGAATGATGCTTGGGGCGAAGAAACGCACCCCGTCTGCTCTCCCTTTGGAGGCTGATATTTTTTATGTATTATGCTTGGGGGAAGGGCACTTCAAAGTTTATATTGGATTTCGACAGAGTTGGAAATGGAGCTGCAAATCAAACAAAGATCAGCTTATGATTTGCAACCAGGGCTTTCTAGGTGTCTGAAGCAACACTTTGGAAGGAGCGTAGGGAAAAGGAGAATGTAACTACATCTCATTTGGATGGAGAGGACTCACAGATGTTAGGAATATTTTCGATCAACAGCTTTCCTGGCACCGATTGTGGTGGAATCCACAACCTTGACGGCTAGCTGAGTAAGAAAGTGCTGGCAAGCTCCTGACTGCATGCAGGCAATTTGCAATGCTGCCAGTCAATATTTCAGTGAAAACAAAATTGCAGGGATCATATTAAAAGAGGGGAAAACAGAAAATAAAACAAAACAAAATCCAGCCTTCCCTTTCAAGAAAAACTCTGATACAAACTGATGGGAAAGTCCCTTCCAAATCAAAACTCAGTCTTTGTTTGCTTAAAATTAACACACTGTGATGGGAGCCCTGCCGTGAGCACGCAAAGCAAGTCTGCCAGCAGCAACAGAAGCAGACACAGCAAGAAGTGGCTTTACACGGGGACACCTGGGTGGCATGTTTAGTACAGGCCTGCAGGAAATGATGCAGAAAGAGGTTTATAGTTGTGTCCATTTGGTGGAGGAAATGTATGCAGCAGGCATGGGTCTGAGCCAAAAACCTGGACTGGTCTTCTTCAATCTCTGGGAGGAGAGGAGAATTGATGGGAGAAAAGAAAGAGCTTCTGTGGCAGTGTTTTCAAACTCGGGGTCTGGATGTAGCCATACTGACCTGTTAGTCTGAAGCAATGGTATTACTGGGAGAGACTGCAAGCAGTGTAGCCCAGGCAGCATTTCTCACTGGACCAGCTACAAGGTGACTGACACGGGCTCTCAGAAGCACCTAAACTCCTGGTACAGCTCACAGCAACATTTGGAGTATCTTCAGAGGTCTTTGAATTACTCCCACCTGCATGACTAGCAAAAGGGTGCTCTGCTGCTCACAGCCACTGAGCTAGGCCCTTTTCTGCTCTGGCCCCAGCACTAAGCTTGGCTAACTGCATGGCCAGTCAGTGGGGAGTCCCCAGATGTCTGCTGAAGGCTGCTTTACAGCACATACTGCTAGAATGACACAAAGAGTCCAGAGGCTGGTCTGTAACTCAAAAATATTTCAGGCCAAAAGGTACATGATACTCAGAGAACCCTTCTGTTGATTCAACGAAAGGCACAGAATCATCTGCTCCACTTTGGTTATTAAATTGATCAGTACAGATGTAATCAGCATATTCTGCTTGTTGGTTGCATGCTTCTAGCTCAGTTTTAAAGGCTGGCTCAATAATAAAAATAATGACATGTTCATTATTGTATAAATATTCAATGCTCACACTGTAAATTTCTTCCTCCAGCCATTAAGCCTGTATGAAATCAGGTTGTCTCAGCAGAGCTTGCACTGTGAGCACCTCTCCTGTGCCCAGAGAAGGCCAGCCATGTAGGAAAGCTACCAGCTGGGGACAGCATAGCTGTTTGGAAGCCAAATCACATAATACTGAGAACATCAAAATGTTAGCTGCTTCATCCAACAAGACTGGCTCTTTTCTGCCACCCTGCTTTGCTGAGAGCTTCCCAGGGAGCAGGCTCTGGCTTTGCTTCTGCACTTTAACATTTGCAAGTCAATGCAGCTTGAGGTGGGTTTGCAAACTCTGATGTGAGCCTTGGTGATGCTGCCTGGCCCTGCACTTCCCCAGATGCCACAAGGACAAGGACTCATGGGACTGAAGGAACAAACTCTTCTGCCACAGGTTTTGCACCACGAGACAGGGAGTGTTCAGAAGAAGATCTCTCTCAAGACTGGATTGTCAATAAATATGGAAATACAGAACAAACTTAGCAGACACCAGCAGCAGATGCAGGTTCATAGATGTCTGCTTATTACCAAACCTCACTCCAGCTGAGACTTAAATAGCCTCCTTTATGCACAACGGGAGAGGGAGCGGAATTGAAGGAAACTGGCAATTACACAATTTTATTTCCCTCCTAGCCCATTTGCTGTGCATCAGGTGGCTCTGCACTCACACACGAAAGGCGCTTGTGAGCACTAAGTTAAGCACAAAGCCAGCTTGATGCTCTCCTTTCACTGGGAGGAAGTTTCTGTGTGCTTTTCTGGATGCTGTGCAGCAGCACAGTGAACACATTATTTTATATTATTTTGAAAGCGCCACAAGTGCCTGAGACTTCCAGGCTGCACTGTGTCTTTTCCAAGGCTGCAACCTCTCCTGAACGCATACCAGAAACAGATGCCAGGATCTAAGTTTAATGCCACACCAGGATGTATCTGTAAAGATGCATCTGCAATCTTCTTCTTCTTCCTCACCTTTTAATACAAACTTCTCCTTTCTAAAATCTCCACCCAAACTCCAGTGGGTTGACTGACAAAGCACCTATCACCACACAGTGCTTGATGATGTATTCGGGTGCAATCAGGCTCTCCCAGCTTTGCCACTCACCTTGCTGATGCTTTTTAAGAATACATCTCCAACAGGGCAAAATGTTAATGTCCACTTCATTGGAGAGAGATCTGGAAGCCTGACTATTCCCTTATGGAAAAGCCTTTAAGAATTTATTAGCGATGAAACCAGTATGTTTCTTCAGAAACTTAATAGGGTTCCATAAAATTACTTCAATAACTTAAAAAATTTAATGACGAACAAGAACCTTTCCACAGGCTTTTTGAACTGTCCGACAGAATCCCAGAGTGGGGATATAATTCTGCAATAAATTTTGCAGGATGGTTAAAAAAATATAAAAAATATTTTAATTTCCTATTACCTCCTGTAAGTCTTTCCCATCAATTTAAAGCAACTACACAAACTAAAAGCACTGTAGTCACTTTTCTGTCCCAGCGATTTACAAGAAAATATTTACTGTTTGGGAAAAAAACTCAACAAACTAGAACAAGTATCCTTTTCAGAAACACAGACATGCAAACACAAACACTCTGCCAAGTCCAGCTCTTATACACTGGTGTAAACCCAAATAAATACAGGGAATTCAATGGAGTCAGTATGGCTTTACCTGGCTGAACCGAGCCCGGAAGCCGGGGCCGAGCGCCCGGAGCAGCAGAGATGGAAGGAAAGCCTCATGCTGTGAGTCCCCAGGCAGCTCGGCAGCAGCATTTAACAGGCTCCACGGGGAATGTGTTCAGCCCTTGTTAGCAGGAAGGATGGCCAGCGAAGCACGGAGGTGAGGGAAGCAGCGAGCACATGCGTGCATGGCTCACACGGTTATTAAAGAAAAAACGGCAGGAACCCCATGGCTGACAGCAAGCCCCGAACCTGGCCTCCCTCCTCTCCTCCCACAGGACAGGAACAGAGAGCTCCATCACTTACAGCACTGATTTCAAGTGAACCTAATACAGAAAAACCAACCCCAAACCAGAAACAGCATGAATTGCTACAAGCTGATTGGGACAGTGTGGTCCTGTCATCAGCCCCATCCCCGTCCCCGGAGGAAGGCCTCGGTCTCGGGAGGGGTGGTGAGAGGAGCAGGAGAAGCAGTGACATGCTGACAGCATCCTCTTTTCCTGAAGTCTCTTGCTGAGACTTACAGAACTCGCCAGCATGGCACACAAAAGAGTAGCCAGATCCATTTGCAATTAAACAGCACGCCCTGGTCTCATTGATCACTCCCATTGACTGCCCAGAAGGAAACACCAGCTGACCCGGGGTCAGATCCAGCTCCCCCCCCCACACCAGCACTGCCTTGTCAAATCCCTTGTGGATGTCAGGCCGCCCTGTTTTGTGCCGGTGACCTGCACTGGGAGGGGCTGCTGTGTCTGCAGCCCCTAAGGGGCTATTACACAGCCCAGCCCAGCTGCCCATGGGTACCCTGTCAAACTGCTGCACTAACACAGACACACAGCTCGGGCTGGAGAGCGGCTGGAAAGGGGCACGGGAGGGCTGGAAAAACCAGCACAAGCCTGGGTTGAGCAGAGTCTCAGGTCGGGAGGCTGCAGAGAACAAGGACTCTGCAAGGAGCAAGCCTGATTTAAATCCTGGGCATGTGGTGGGCACAGCTCAGACCCTCACTAGGCACCCAGACACCTCCCCTCATCCCACACTGCAGTGCTCGCCCATATGAAGCGGGAATCAGGTTTACACCCAGCGTTTAATTTTCTCAGAAACTGAAGCTTTAGAAAATCTTCCATGAATAAAACATGTCTCTGAGGTATTTTAAAAGCAGAATTGAGAAGACCCAACAGTTTTGTGGCAGTTGCAACTGCTGCTCTTAACATCACCACCCTACAGCATCCTTCTGTGCTGAGATTCAACCAGGGACCACAGCTGGAGACAGCACTGAGACTTTACCCGTTGGCTTTTGCTACTCAAAAAAAAGAAAAACAAACTATAAACAAGGATTAAAAAGATGGTATCTCTCAAAATCCTTTAAGAGCCTAGGCAATGTAAACTACTACACGCACTTGGAAGGAATTTCTATTTTTTTCTTCTGATTTACAGTTTGATGGTCCTTTTATCTACTTTTACATGAACTGAGAAAAGCTAGAATGTGCCTACTCAATCAATATGAGTTTGTGCTGGCCCATTCAGGATATATAATATTTTGCTTTTATAGTTTATTTTAAATAAAAAGTATAATTAAAGAAAATAAACCACCCACTTCATAACATTTATACAACGAAGACTTTATTTATTTTATTTACATTTTGGTGGGCAAGGCACAGCATGCAGTTAGCTTTCTGTGATACTTAACAAAGCCGCATTTGAAATTTAAAATCTTTAAGGAAATGAACAAATTCTGTGGAGGAAGGGCAGTTGAGCAAAGAGACTTCTTACATTACCCTAGATAATTGTGCATATATATGTTTCTGTGAGTCTCTCTCTACTCCAAAAACATATCCATGACTTGGAAGCTTTAAATCAAAAAGCAATTTCAGTCTGTAATTCTCAAATAAATAATTAAACACATTTTATCTCCTACAGTATTGCTTCTATTCATTCTAATCCCACTGACAGGAATGCAGCAACATACCCCACATCCTTAAAATAACAAAACAAAACACAAGATACCAACCAGAAGGCCTGGAAATGTTTATAATTCAACTTTTCAACTCTCTTGGCTGCAGCCTGAAGCTACAAAGAAAGCTCTATGCTGGCTCACTGGAAGGGGAGAAGCCCGGAGATGGCTGTGCAAACCGCACGGCCACCGGTGCAAGCAAACCCTGCACCAGGCAGCTCTCACTTTGGGAGGCACACAACACTCAGTTTGTGTCAAAGTTAATAAATTATCCACTTTTGCAGTCTGAGTTTTACCAAACTAACCGGACAGTGTGGTTAAGGTGAATGGTCTCTCGCTTGTCCATCATAATTTCACAGACAGCTGCTCTGGATAGGGATGGCTATAGCCTGAACTAATAAATATATACAACATGGCTAACAGGGCAGAGAGAGTACATTCCCATTCCCAAAGAGAAGGCTGAACTTACCAGAGCCTAGCCTGCAAAATCAGGAGACTACAAGACTAAAAGACTGCACTTACTGCACTATTTTCAGTGTTTGGTTTTGGTTTGAAATGTGGGTAACTGGCTGTGACTTGGGTGATTATCTCGGTTACCCACACTGTTTGAAAATCAAAGTCCTCCTCCTTCTCAGACCACTGTATAATTATATATATGCATATGCAAGAAAGCTAATGTGCTCATCTTGGCAGTGGCAAAATTAGATAGAACTTTTCAAAAAGAGGATGCTGGGATGGGCTCACACACTGGATTTAGCATTAGTTCAGGGTATCCAGTATTGCCAACCCTCCAAGCATTTAAAATCACAAACTATCTTTAAAACAAGGTTAAAACCAAAGTATTTGGGCTTTGAGACTGTCTGCTGGCTTTGAAGCACAGAAGACTCAAAGTTCCAGGCTCTTCTCTGTAGTCAGGAAGACTAAAGTCTTGCCTAAATAATGAAATTAAAGCTTAGATTTTGGTACAATCCTCTGAGGGCCTGGATTTCATGAAAAACACAGAGTCTTGTAAATTTGTGATAAAATCACAAGAGATGCAGCATGGGGAGCAGAGCAGCTGCAGAGTATCCTGAGCACTGTATAAATCATGGCAATGTGGCTGCTATCTAAATAAACGCATTACTTATTTTATTTATTATTACAGATGCTGTTGTGGAAATTTTTGCATGCCTGTAATCATGCTGGACTCCTGTCCAAAGATTCAGCTGTAAATTTTCATCCCACTCAAGTTCCCTGAGTGGGCAGGTAATCATGCACAAGATGGTGACCTCATCAAAGTGTAACCAGAACCTGGGGATAAAACTGAGATCAAGAGACAGGATGCACCTCAGATCCCACTGCGGACCCCACGCAAGGAAACTGGGAAAATTTGTGACATCTCTCCTGACCTCCATTCATGTAAAGTGCAGCTAATTGCCTGACTGGCTGCAGTGAGACTTGTTTGCTCTGTCTGTGCAGACCTTCCAGTGATGGAAAGTTCTCCCTCCTGGCACAGTAAAGTAAAGCCCTGAAGGTGAGGTGGGCTTGATTACAGGAGATGCTGTCCCAGTCCAGACAGGGAGTCTCTGACCCTAACAACTGGAGACAGAGTGCCAGGGGACAGGACCAAGGCATGCAGGCAGCATGGCAAGCCCAGGAGACACTGGGCTGCTGATTCCCCTGTCAGTGCTGAGCATCCTTTGAGCTGTGCTGCTGCTGCAAACCTGTGCCAAGCACAGGATTTTGAGCTCAGCTGCATTCAGGTTGTTTTCTGCTTCACCAGGCACTCACAGGTTCCTCCCGGAGAGCTGACTTGCTGCTCTCCTGTCCTGCTCCTGCCCCTGCCCCTCCTTTCCCCTCTCACCCCACCTCACAGTAATAACCATCAGTTTTTAACAGCATGTCCTACGCTGGAGGTTTTGTAGTTCCAGCTTTTAAAATGATTTAGTGTGACAGTTTAGTGCTGAATTAAAAAAAAAAAAAAAAAAGAAAAAGAAAAAGAAAAAGGAAGAGAAGAAGCAGAGAGAAAAAGGAAAGACAGTCCCCTTAAGGCAACAACATTATGGAGCAGTGATCTCAGAGGAACAAGGGTTCTTCTCTGGTTCAGATGTGCTTGTCAGAGCTCAGTGTCGTCTCTGAACAAGAAATCTCTCTTGCTGGCCCAAGGCACAGTTTTGTGGTCAAGAGGACAGAAAATAAAGGGAGGGAACTTCAAAGCAGCATAAGCTGCATTAGCCCGCTGGGGCGGGTGGCTGCGGCACATCCCATAGCTGACAATTACGACCTGCATGCCGAGAAAGCTTGCCTCCCTCTTGTCAGAGGGATAAGACACAGGCTGTGAGCTTTAGAGCTTTGAGGATGTGTACAGTTCATGATGAAAGATAGCACTTCAAAGCCCTCTGCCTAGAAACCCAGGGAGAAGTAAGAGCGGAGGGTAAGCAATCTTTTTTCCTGGGGGGGGGGTGCATATGCGGGGGACGGATAAGACTTACTTTCACTGTCATTTATTATTGCCATGAAAATGAAGCCTTGCACTGTTTATGGAATCTCTCATTAAAAGGATCTCTTGATAAATCGCTTGACAAACATTCATTAATTAAGTCTCTGAGCGTGCTTGGCTGACAAGCATTAGTCTTCATTTTGCAGGAGGGGGAAATCCAGGCATGGAGCTCGGTGAGCCCCCAGCAGCCAGGGCAGGGCTGGGTCCCGGCCCACTCTGTGCCACCATACAGATGGATTACACTGCTCCCTCCATGACCAGCTTGATTCCAATTCAAAGACAAAAGCAACACAGTGTCTTCAACAAACTTCAAAGCTCTTGTCCCTGCCGCTGCTGTCCAGTGTCTCCTGGGGCTGCAGAGCAGACCTGGCTGTGCAGGTCTGGCTCCTCCGTGGGCGTCTCATGCCCTGGGGGCTCCTGGACACCTCTTTCATCTCACAGGCACCTCCCCACCCACAGCCTGCCTGGAGTTATGAATGGAGACACCCTGACTGCTCCACTTTTCAATGGAGGTTTTCCTCCTTGGGGCCCTTGACCTACCAAACCAAGCAAGATAAACAGCTACTTTAAGATACCCATTTCACCCTCATCCCCTCAGTGGCCTTGGGTTCAAATGCCAGGAATTCAGCAGGTCACCTGGGCTGCAGCTGCAAGGCTATTGTGGTAGAAAAATCACCACCTCTCCCTCTTTCCCTGGCATACAGCAGGTCTGGAGCAAGGAGTAGTGAGAGAAAGCTCAACCACCTGCAGCCAGACCCACCAGGGAAGCCCACTGCCAGAGGGAGCCAGCAGTGAAGACTCAACACTCAAGTACCTAAAATATGAACTATCCTACCCCATACACTGCAAAATATGATCACAGCAGGCAGGAGGAGATCCTTGTCACTCTCACCTCCTTAGCTCCACAACACATCTGCCTCCCTATCCCTCACTGTCATCCCTCTGCCTCACCATCCCACCCAGACACAGAGGGACAGATTTGGCTTTTGCCTATGCTTCCCCCGCCCTTCCTGGTACTCGCCCTTCAGGAAAAGGAAGGACTGGTTGGCAGATTCCTGTGAGAAAGGAGCTGCATGAGAGAGCAAACAGACCTTTATTATTTGTTTATTGATTTATTCTCCAGGAGGATGTAACACCAGGCCCTCGGCAGCAAATGCCCTTGTAACTCTGTACTGCAGTGACAAGTTGGCCAAACAAACACTTTTCTGCGTCAGAAAACAAAGACTGTCAGCAGAGCAGATCAGGGCTTCTCTGCTCTTACTTTTAATTACGATTTCCTTACACAGAGGATTTAATCTCCTCTTCTGCTGGAAGCTCAAAGTGCCCCATTCAGCCTATTTCACAGCTGTGACTGCCGAGGTCACCCTGGGTCAGGACACCTCTCTCTGCAGCATAATAGTGACTGCTCCCCGAAGTGGACATGCACGCCGTGCATCTGCTGCTGCAGATGAACCGGTGTCAGGAGGAGGAGCACGGCCACCCCTGCGGCCCCGCCGGGGAGGGGGCAAAGGCAAACGTTACCCAGAGAGCCCCAGACAAAAGACGCTGCTCCTCCGGCCTTTTGTGGAGCTCTCAAATGCGGTCAAAGGTTACATTTTACAGCTGTTCCAGCCTCAAATAAGCGAAACCCGCCTATCTTAATACTTAATTGCATTGCTAAGCTGCTGATAAACCAGGCCGGCATAAAACAAATACGCAGGGCCAAACACCTCCCCAGGGCAAGTCTGTGGGAACAGGGGGAGTTGCACCAGACAATGAACTGGGAACAGGGGGAGTTGCACCAGACAATGAATCCACTTTATGGGTTTTAGAAGCCTGGTTACCTCCAATAAAAGCTGCAGCATGGATGCCACACATTTGCTAGCTAGCATCTCTCCAGAAAGGCCGCAAGTGTTTACAAAAGAAGGGCACAGTGCAAATGCCCACGGGAGAGGACGAGCACGTGCCGCGCCATGCGTGTGCCCATCAGGAAACTGTGTTGAGCTAATCCCCTCCCCACAGAGCCACCACGGCTCTAGCCCTGGAGAACACGGCCTTAAATCAACGCTCTTATCTCACAAAAGGAATTTAAGTGCAATGCTTTGAAAGTCACTTTCTCCCGGCCATATGGCATCCCCGAGCCTGGCCACGTAAGAGCGGCGTTCATTTGCATGTGCAAGAGACAAATCTGGCTCTTGCATTGCCGGAGTGGTAACAGGGCGAGGGGTAGAATTTAGCACTGTTTGGGTTCTGCACAAAATCTCTGCTGAGGCAAATTTCTCTCACCTCTCAAGGCAAATGCCAAACACTGAGGTAGCCCCCAGCAGAGCTTACCCCATGGCAGCCCATGCTGATCAGTGACGTACATCAGTACAGGGCCAGGGTAAAACAGAAGTCTGAGACAAAACCCATGATCTGAACCCAAAGCTGGCAATGTCTACACCCACATTAAAGCAAACAGGAACAGGCTGAAATTACAGGGATATAAACAGCACTGAACACAAACTTCAAGACAGCAAATTCACAGGCATTCTCACATTTAACTTCCTGATAGGGAGGTATTTTGAAAACTCATGTTGCTGAGCTGCTCCATGATATGAAGGGGTGGGGGATCTTGGGCTTCAGCACAAGGAGGAGCCAACAAAGCTGCTAACGCTTCAACATAAGCCTCTCCAGCAGATCTCTGTGCCAGGCATTATGCAGGATGGCAAGATTTTTGTTTTGCCGAGGCAACGCCGTATGGGCAATCTGGTTTGCCTTATCAGCAAGCCAAGTGAGACAAGAGAAACGCTCTTCCCCACCATTTGTTTAAATTTCCCTCTCTCCCCCAGATAAAGCTGCATACTTTTGCAAAAATATCTGCAAATGTAATAACATAATGGGCTTGTCATCGGTTTCCACATTTGGCATCGAAAAATCTGCAAAGCTTGGAAAGAAAGAGAATTCCTAATAGTTACTGTTGCTGAAGAGCCCTGCTAAAAACTGGGCCTGGATCCAGGTGATGGAGCACACAACCAACAAAATGCCTTTCCATGTCCAGCACCTACTCCTACAGAACTGCAAATTGTTCCTTTCTTGGCCCCACTGAAAAAAATGCAAGAAGGTTATTTCTTCACTTCTTACTGATGGGTTTATCTCCCCTCTTTGGCGTATTTGCATGCCCCTAACATTCATTACTGCTGTGAACTGATTTAATCTTGCAGCTCACTGCAGGCAGCCACAAGCCCTGGCAATTCATTCAGAGCCACACAAACCTCGCATGGCGAAGCAGAACCATTCCCAGCACACCACTTTCCACCCACTGTACCACAGTTTGCCCTCTCCAAGGCTGTTTCTCCAGTATTTCTGCCCAGTATCCATCTCAGTGAGATTATCCCTGGGAACACATGAAACGAGAGCAGCCCTGTTTTATGACTGTGCCGAGCCCTCAGAGGAGGGCTTGGCGTATTTAGAGCTCCGTGGCTGTGCCCCCCGAGGGGATGTGGAACGAGGCAGTCTCTTAGCAACACCCAGTGCCTGTCACAGGTAACTGTCATTAACAGCAGCAGCGGAGCTGTGATGTGCTGAGCACCTTGCACCGTGTCCTGGAGAGCTGAGATGCACAGACACAAACGCTCCATGGGCACTGGCAGGAGAGGGATGTGCAACCCCTTGTAAGGACGGCTCAGACAGCACCAAAATACTGATTTGTTTAAAAGAAATGAGGATTTGATTGTATTAGAGAGAGAAGCATATCCCCTATAGTAAGGACTGACTTCTCCTTTGTCAGTAATCCCTCTCTCCAAGACACTTAATACAAATCTTACTGGAAGGGAAGAAGTCCCACCCCACACTGAGACAATGCAGCTCTAAATTTTAACTTAAATCATCACAAGCCTGTAAAGCTGATCTTTATGGCAATGTGTGTGGCCAAGCTACAGGCTCTGGCAAAACTGATGTCCTGCTATTCACACAATACGGATTCACAACCCAAATCTCTTGCTGTAAGATAAGGAAAGCATTTCTCCAGATCACTTACCTTTATTTGCTGCAGGAGAGAACAGCTTCTCAGAGCCTACAGAAGCCTGAAAAAGGAAGAGAAAGAGAGGGTGAATAATCCTGAAGGAGAAATTCAGAAGGCTTGCTCACAAAAACACAGCTCATAAAACAAGTGGGTTATCTGGAGACCTGCAGTTGCACATTGCACCTGGAGGGTGCAATGTTGTGCCATTAAAGAACGAGCATGCATCCTGAGAAGATGAAAGCCAAGCAAGAGGACTGTCCTGATCTCACCCAACGATATCCTCCTGTCTCGTTTATTTAGGCAGCCATGCAATGCACAGCTATTTTATCCATGATTCCTCATATAAAAACAAAACCAGTGAAACTGCTATCAAGCTGAAGGAAAAAAAAAAAAAAAGAAAACACATTTCAAAGGCTCTCTCACTGAAAATAAGCTCATTTCTTGCTGAACATGCAAAATGTAATTTGTGTATTGGAAACACAAGTTGCAACTGAACACATCCGTATGAAGGAGGGTGTTATTTAATATTATGCCAAATGATAGGTACATGCTGCTATGCACTTAGTTGAGTATGAAATAATACGACTTCCTCTTGGAAGAAGCCCGTATCCTTGCAGACTGGGTTGCACTATGCTGTCTGAACTCCACAGCAGTGTATTTGTGCTCCTCACAGCTCTGGGAAATAGTTAAAGAAATCCAATTAACCTAAACCTTGTAAACAGCTTCATGATAATCAGGGTCACTGGGTTACAGACAAGATGATAACGACCGACAGGGAAAAAAAGTCCATTCATCGTAAATAAAGCTTTTATGAGTTAATTTGATGGCTTCCTTTCCTCCCCCCACTGATATCAAACAGTCAACCTATTTCAGCATAAGCTGTTCCTCCTCGCTATCTGATAAAATAGCAAGTAGCCTCTCCAGAATCAAAGCTGGTCTGGGAGCAGGAGCACGATCAACATTACTACCATCTACAAGAAAGTATCAACAACGTGTTGGCACTGACTGCTGCATGAATAAAATGGGGTGAAGTACAAAGCTGACGAGCAAAAGATACTGAAAGTGAAAAAAAGCCTTTTTCCCCTGGCTCTGCTTTAAAAACAATGAATTAATTCAACACATGGCTGAACTAAGTCGATTTTATTTTTGATTTTATTGATTTTATTCTAAGGTACCTTGGAAGATTTGCATGATAAAGAGCACTACAAATTGTATTACATTGCCATATATTTTAAGTGACGACTCAGAAGGAAAAAAACAAATAGTAAAATGCAAGAAGATCTGCATGAGATATAGTAAGAAGCAAGAGTGATCTATTAATGTTATTTCCAAGAAAAGTGGCACTGCAAGCACTGAATGTCTTACTTAATGCAAATGTATAAAAAAGAGAGGGAAAACAACATGAAAAATAGGTTGAGGCTGAGACACATAAGAAAGAAATTCTGAATTATGTCCACGACAAAGCTGCACGTGTAGCTGTGGCATGTATGATCATTACACAGCTCAGCAAAAGGATCCTAAAATCTTAGGGAAAATCAGTTACCTGCACGATCCCTTCACTGCATGGATTAAAAAGAGGAAGAACCAGGATTAAACAAGGTTTTGCCTAGGCTGGTTTGCAAAGAAAGTGTAACAGCGTCACACAGCAGCAACAACAGTGGTGCATAAAACGTTTGACAGCCAACTCTGAATTTACAACCCATTGTTAGGAGATTTTTCACTTATAATCAACACCAAGTCACCACGGACGCAGATCACATCTGCAGGCTCTGGGAACTCACCCATGCTAACAGCTCACACAAAGCCAGGGCCTAGTCTCCAAGCACTCCATAAGCACTCGGACACGTGGCAGGTGGATAAATAAGATTCTCCCATTTTACAGGCAATGAAACTTCAGCGTGGCTCGCACTAAAGCGCGAGCAGTAAATCGGCCGCTGGGCCACAAATCCTAAAGTGCCGGGTCCGGATGCCGGGGGTGCAGCCCACAGGAGCAGCCTGCTCGGGAGAGCCCTTCCTGGGCGGCCGTCCAGAGCGAGCCATGGCTGCAGGAGCCTCTCTGGCCGTGGCAGCCACTCCAGCTGGGAGCAGCTCTGTGCTTCCCTCGGTCTGGAGAGTCTCCCACCGACACCACTCCATGGCAGCCACCAGCTCGCTCCCTTCCGTGCCACTCGCTACCGAGGGGTCACTGCAGACTGGCACTGCTTAGTTGTGAGCTAAAGATCTCAGTGCCACAGGTCCAGACTATATAAAAACAATGTTTAAGGAAGTCAGGCCAGAAAATTCACTTTAAAGAGAAAGTAAAACACCCGGATTATTGCTCAGTCTTCTGCTATCAGCATGTGCCACCGCCTTCCACAATCAGAGTCAACATTTACAGAGCAGCGTTTTCAACATCACAGCTTCAGTTCACAGACACAAACCTTCACACCTAGAGTTTACAGTAACTTTTGCTCTCACTTCTGGTGATTTCTAGCTCCAGATCTGAGGAGTTTTTGGCATGAGCACCATTCTGAAACAGTGAATGCCTGTGCTATAGGATATTCTGCGAGCTGCTGTAAAGGCAGGAGGGAAGTTGGGGGAGGAAGAGCCTGAATACATCATTCAACCCTATCAGTCACCCTTTAAAGAAAGAGTACAATAAAACCTATGTGTCTGAGGGAGCCCACTAATAAGTGAAAAAATCCAGCAAACCAACACATCTGCTAAAGTAAGTCCCCTCCCAAATTTTCTGCTGTTCCAAGCAAATCATTTGCATATGTTTAAGAAGGGATTTAAAAATAAAATGAAAAAAAAAAAAAAGAGTGGAATTCTTCCCTTGTGAACAAAAACAAGCATTTGGAGTCTTTTATGCAGAAGTTCAAGCCATCCCAGGAAATCACGCGTTCTTTGATTGCAAAATGAAACTAAAAATTTCCTTTTCCTTTTTCCCCCTCTCATTACCTCCTGCCTGTCTCCATCTGAAGGACCACCTCCTTTTTGTTGCTGCATATGGCAGATAGATGTGCCCAGCCCAAAGCTCACAGACAGAAGACACTTCTACTGTTCCTTGTTCACTACAGCTCATCTCCCTTGCTCCAGAGCATGGCCACAGAGCCCACCACAGGTTTGTGTTCACAAAAATGCTGCTTGCACGGTCCCACCCTTGTCCCCAATAACAACCTTGGCATTTTAAGCATATCTGACACCTGTCCCCAGAGCAGCAGCTTCTGAGGTAACCTCATATTGCCGAAGCTTCTAAGACTCAGCATCCTTTCGATGGTCCCCTCCAGGTCCCCTCTGTGGCTTTTTCAACAAAGTTACCAATCCTTTACCTCCTTTTGATTTTCCTTCTTTTCTACACCAAAGCTAAAGGGGAAAATGCCTCCACCCAGCTCTGTGACAGTTTGAAACCAGGCTGAATACATTGCAGAGGAAAATAACATTTCTGCCCTTTTCTGCTTTGCGGAGAGCAAGCAGGGGGAGTGGTGCTCCAGTCCCTCCCTTTCCTCCCCTTGAACCTGGCACATATAAACACTGATTCAATTTTCAGCACTATAAGCTCTGCAAAGGCAGCTTTTTCCTCAAATGTGAGGTGGTAACCACAAAGGATGTAGCACACCCTCTTCTCTGAAGGTGAGCAGTGAGGCATAATGAAGTCTGTGCCTTATCCATCCTGGTTCCCACTAACCCAAGGCAGCTGAAAAGTGCCAAGAGTTCTTACAGATTAATAATTTAAGGATTATATATAACAGAACAACATCATCTGACAGAGACAGCATTATAAACTATGTCGGGCCTCACAGTAATTATTTTTTCCCCACTTTCTCCATAGCCTATAAATGGCTAACAGGGAGTAGAACTGTTCCTTATCACCAGCAACAGAGGCTCTGTGGACCTTCATGCCATCTCCTGGAGCACTGAATGCCAGATCTAAGCCTGATACTTCAGGAGCCTGGTAGCAAGACATTGGGAAATTGCTGATAAAGCTGCAGTTCTGGTTCACAAGGAACAAGCAAAGTAGTGTTAGGGACCTGGTGTGTATGTCATGCACAGGGCAAAAGCCAAGCACTGCCCCCAAGAAGAGTCCAGTATAGGAGGCACAAGGAAAAGGAGACAGTAAAACACAGTTTAAATGTTATTTCTGGATGGCTGCCTATCTACTAGACAGCCAAGAGCCAGTCTCAAGACAGACTGTTTGCACAATTACTGACCTTAGCAAGCACTCAAAAGCTCAGAAGAAAACCCTTCTCTGGGAGGTTTCCAAACTGAAGTGCTGGATACACTTAGAGAAACTTTCAGCATAAAGCACAGACGCTACCTGAAAATTCTGGATCAATTTTCAGTCTTCCCTTTGATCTGTTTCCCCTGCTTTTACCAATCACTCTGATGCCACTTGATCACTTGTCCAGCAGAGAATTTCAGCACATCAGTACTGCTTTATCACTTTCCAGTTCACTCTGCAAGTGATACCAGACCCTTCATCCAGTAATAGGAGAACAATAACTAGAACAGGAAGGTATTGTTTGGGTTGTGATTCTTCTGTAGGAAATGGAAATTGATACACATGGAAAGGTGCAAAAGAAGCCTAGATATTGCATACATACACACAAAATCCCAAACTAAAAATCCTGCTTAAGACCAAGAAAGTATTGTACACATTTCAGGATACAGAAGTAACCCATGGGTAACACTGCCTGCATTGTGAGAGGATGTTTCAAGGCAGCCTACAATCTTTCCAAAACCTGCATTATTTTTGGAAAGAAACCACAGCTCAATTAAGAAGACAAAACAAAAGTTAGACCTGCAAGTCAGTCATTTCATGCATTGTCACAGGAAAATAAGCAGGAGTAAGCAGTACATGAACTACCATTCCTTCTAGGAAAATCCAGCTTTGTGGTACATGGCTGGCTGGGATACAGCACAGTCCAGCTGTGTAAGGGATTAAGCAAGAGGGAACAGGACTTCTACAAATCCACACTGTGATTATCTTCACACAGAATTTATAGACTGGGCTTTCAAGAGGGCTCAGCACTCAGCAGCTGCCTTTGGGTCACCAACCTGACTGGAGCTACTGGGTATGGAACATTTCCAAAAACCCATTTAGAAATTTTAGAAAGTTGTTCTGAAAAATCTGGTTACAGCTGATAGTTGGGATCACTTAGGAAATTCTGGCTGCGGACCTCCAGCGCAAATAAGGACTAAAAATAAATAATACTCCCTAAGCAAGAATGAATCTCCAGCTTTCTAGCAACAATCCTAAACATTCAGTTGTACCCTTAGTTACACCATAACATACCACAGTGAAACACTCAGCACAAACACCCCTGAACAAGCAACTATTGATTGAAATGACAATGCCTTAAATGCCACAGGTACTTCTAGATCAATTATGACTCAAGGCCATCTCTGGAAGGTAGTGATGGATCTTCTGTATCTTCCATGAGTTTATTCTACAGAAGGTTCACCAGAAACTTCCAGAGGACTGGAAGGCACCAAAGGAAATGCTGTATGGACAGTCTGATTCAGTTAGTGCAGGGCAGTGAGGAACCAAGCTCATCGCTTCTCCTAAGTTCTATGTCTTGTTTTGGTCCTTCTCCTCTGGCAAGACAGTGATAAGCTTAAATTAAGACTGTTTTGAATCCTGAGCATGCTCCTCATTGTTTTACAACCATTGTGTGATTGAACAAACTAGTTTAAATCGAGCAGCAACAATATTTCTTAAACATACGCCACTGTTGTGTGTTGCTCATTGCACAGAAGTGCCTCTTCCTGTGGTAATGGGTGACTGAATCCTCTGACAGCAGAGGGACAGCCTGTCTGCCATCAGAGCCTCAGGGCACAGCTCTGTTAACTCTTCTTCCCTCTCTCCTCAAACCATTCCTCCAGCCCCTGGAGAATGGCTGCAGCCCAGAGTTCTCCCCTTCCCATCCCCTCCATTAGTGATGCTTTATGATTCATCTTCCTCTGAACAGTTGCTGTCTCCCAAAGGAAAAGATCAAACTCCCTCTCCTTCCCAGCTCAGCTCCAATAAATAAATAAATACACATACTGAAGAAAAATTTAGTGAAGGAGGAGAAGGGAGGAAGCTGGGGAGTTCCTGGACCTCACCAAAGCTGGTCAGACAGCTGCAGAAGGCTCCTCAGCTGTTTCCAAAGACACCAACAAGAAAAGAAAATTTCCAGCTGTCCCTCATTAAAACTGGCCAAAATACTTGCTTAATGTTAGTGTGTCTGCTTGTCCTAATTTAAATTAAAGTGAACTTGGTCCTCATCTTAGTATCCTCTTCCTTCAAACCTCAGCTCCCCAACTACTACCAAATCTACCTTAATTTTACACTCCTGGCTATTTTACACTCTAATCAGCACTAATTTCCCTTTACAACATGTTTGTATGCTCCTGAAACTTTCTGGTCTATGAATGGCATCCAGAGGACAGTCCTCTCCTGTGCCACTGGATCAGGCTGTCCCTCTCAGGCTGGAGGCAGCAACATGTCCATGTTCAGGACAAGTGATAAACATCACAGTCAGGGAAACACAGTTCTCTATGGTACCCTGAAGGGCTTTGTGTAGTCTAGTTGTAAACATCTTGAGTAGCAGAGCCCTCACGCCTTTCCCTGAGAGTTGACCCCCTCGCAAACAGGCTTTTCAGCCTGCGCTTCCACATCCAAAATGTTTCCATTGCCCAGACACAGACTTAGGCAAGCATAGATTTGATTACTAATTTAGCTTTTGCTACAAATGTAAGGGAAAACCTATCTATGAGTAGGGGAGGTTGGGAATGCTCTGTAACATACCACTATATAGTAGTTTGTATTACTGTCATTACAGCTTGATCCTATCTAGTCAGCCCATCTATTTGGCTGGGATATGGCTTTTTATTTGCACTAAATCAAACGGAATGGCGAGTGCTCTTTGCAGAACTATCTAAAACTTCTTATAATTCAAAGGCTGCACTGTAAGAAGAGTGATGGGGGAGAGCAGGAACTGTGCTGCGAATGACAGGTGGCAGACTGTTGTTTGGTACCTACCAAATTACTCTGCTGCTCCCAGGGCTGCCTTGGCATTTCATTATCCCAACTCTCTCCTGGAAAGATGCGGACATAAATTCACACCTCATGTCCTGGTTTCCGTCAAACTGAGTAAGAGTGCAAATGCTGGCACCAACTGGGAATGCCAAGCAGGGCTTGGCATGCTAGAACAAACTCTCAGCTGTGGTCTTTGCCAGCTACCTGCATTTATCATTGTAATGGCCTGCCAGACAGGACTTGGCAAGCGACGGAGGAGGGCGGGAGGAGGAGGGCCAGGCTCTGCACTGCCAAGCAATTCATTCCTGTAGCTCCTGCCATCACCGTACCAGCAGGGCAACCTTCATTTTGTTTTATCTTTTAACCAATTACGTGTCACCCAAATCCCACCTGCAGCTTTCTCCAACGCAAATGGTTATAAATCACAGTTCAGAGACCAAGAGGGTTTCGCAAGACATTTGATTTCATAAAAAGGTCACTGTCTGTCGGAGGATTGCTGCAGTTCAAAAATGTACTGAATAACAACCTGCATTGGCAGACAGGGAAGGAACCGCTTCCATCGTCTGTTGCATGTTGTCAGATTATATTAGAACAATTAGGGAGGCCAACAATGGCAGAATCATTAGGATTCAGCTGAACTAAAAAGCTGATACAAATTCAGTGAAATATCTCCTCCTTTCAATATTTGAAGAAAACATAATCAAATCAATAAAAAAGGGAAAATTGCATGAGCACACCAGAAACATTCAACATAACCACCTTGAGCAGACAAACAATACATGCCTGTCATCACTGCAGCCTGCTGCAATCTGCCTGGGTATGCCAGAGCCTAATTCCAAGCTTTGCCATTTCTCAGAACACTGCAATACTCTGTGGTCTCAGACCCTTTAGGATGGTCTGCTCTTTAGGGGAAATGCTGTATTCTTGTTTTCAGTCTATATGTTAGATACACAGTGGATCTTGCTCAGATTTTTATGGGAACCATATCACAGAACAAACATTTGAGGGTGCTCAAAAATTATTTGACACCGATGCTGCTCTGGGTGCCCTCAGTGTCCATCCCTTTCTTACAGGTGACAGGTCTTGCCAGACAGCCCTGACAAATCATCATCAAATTCTCTAGAAAGCATCAGGTTAACTGCACTAAGTGCATGACATGACATGAGACACAGAGAAGACTGCATGGTCCTCCCAGCCTGGACCACGTGTGACACACGGACATCCATCTGACAGAACTTCCCAGTTACAGATGCAATCCTGACGTGGCCCTTTCCCGGGCCTGGGGGGTCAAGGAGCTTATCAGGAAGGCAGCTCTTGTCTCTTGCCATTGAAACTTGCTGTCTTACCCACAGCAACCTCAAAGGAGTGCCTCTGCAGAAGGCTCTTTTGTTGTTGTTGTTTCTAATTCACTGCTCCAAAATATTTCTTGGCTGCATCCCAGGGCTGAAGCCTTATCTGCCCATCCCCCCGGCAGACACACAGCAGCTGCAGAGGCTTATCACGGTTACCTGTCCACTGAGTTTACAAATTAACACCCTATCGAGGCTGCACGAGGGCTGATTAATCAGAGAGAGGCAGTCTGAGGGCCTTTATCACCGTAAGCGGCTGCTGGGAGAGAAGTCACAAATCTCTCAGGAGGCCAGAGATGCCTTACAAATGAAAGAGCAGGAGGCCAGAGAGAAGGAGGGTGCAGTGCTAGGGGAAGCAGATATTTTAGAGATAGTGGTGGTGGAGGTAATGGGGGGGGGGGAAGCTGCAGGCAAACGCCAGTACATTATGACAGCTAAAAAAAAGATAATTAACAGCCTATACCTCATGATTCTAGCTTTCCCTCCCCAGGCTATAATTTAGCCTATTGCTCCTTTGCTCCAGAGGACAATAAACATTTATTATGTTAAACACATAACTGTGCTGCACAAAAGCACCGTTCTTTCCCAGGTCCACTCCTCGCACAGCTGTGCAACCCAGGCGGATGGGGCTGCTGAAGTGGGCTCCCCTTTCATGCAGAAGATTACTCGGTTTGGACACAAAGCACATCCCTTGCTTCACCCAGAGCTGCAGTGTGCTGGATGCATTCAAACTGAATGTGAAGGCAAATCCCAAGAGACTGAGAGCTCTTGGATGGGTCCACTGGCCCACCAGCATCTGACATCCAGTGTCAGGATGTGCCTGGGTGCGGAGCACTGGTGGGCGGGAACAGTTCCTGCAGAGATTGTGTGGTTCAGGCAGGCTTCACCACCTGAGAAGTGTCTCCTCTTTTTAATTCAGCAGCCTCGCTAAGAGGTTTACTGGGAAATTTTCAATCCCACCAGAATTACGTGTAGGAGAGATTCTTATTACAAGATGAATATTACAGTCATGTGAGATGTACTGGAGCAGCGCCGGCCCTGCCCCCTCTGAGCCCTTCAGCTGCTGTAAGAGCACAGAGATTTAGAAGATTTGCTAGTGGGCTACGGTTCAGGCACTGCTCTCCTCCACTTCAGTGCTAGTACCTGCTGCAGCCCTCCAGCTTTGTGCTTGTGGCAGGACAATGCAAAATGATTATAAAGACTAGGGGACTCACACTAAAAAGATTTAAAACCTTAATACATCTTTAGAGGAAACCAACTTGGGCATCTGTCTACATTTGTCAACATTCATTTTGAATTGTAAGTTTTCAAGTTTAATCCTTACGACCAAGACATACAGCTGGATTTTTCCTTTGAAGTGTAATATATATGTAAGCTGAGATTCCCATGCAGCAACCTTACTCCAGAAGATAAAACTTTAATAAAAATAATACCAACATGAAGACATTCATAAGCAAACACTGCAACCACCTCCTGTCCAGTGCTTTCTATTAACACATCACTAAAGAATTTAACAAAAAACCTTTGGATGAAAGTGTCATTCACTGCAGCTGTAACCAACAGCACCAACAGCACCAGGCAATTCTGGGGAATGGCCATTCCCATTTTGCCCACGGAAATTGCAGAAATAGAGGGCTGCCACAGCCTAAATCAACATCTTCAGACCAGCTCTTTTCAGACAGCACCAGAAAGCAAAATCAAACAAAAATGAATGATCATCTGCCTTCTCCTCCTCTCTTGATCCAATGAGAAAACTATTTGCTGAACCACCTGGATTATTGGTCTATGAACCCTTGCAGATGCCCAGTTTTAACAGTATCCATTAGGTTAATTAGAAATGGGCAAGTAGATGCTGAGTGTGAGTCCAGGAAAGGAACGACAGCTTTTTAATGCGAGAACTCCCTGCCAGGCTCTGTGAAGCAGACAGCTGCCCAAGGTCTTCTCAGAGCTGTCCTCTGCCAACAGAAACCAGATTAATTTGAGCCAGACTGGGCCCCCCCACTCGTTGTGTTCAGCAGACCCCTGGGTAGTCAGACGAAGAAGCTACAGGATGATGATACCTCCTGTCACCCCAATCACATGACGGCAACTCTATCCATGAAGGAAACATCAAATATTCATTAGGTAAACAATACCAATGTGGTAACCCCAAAACACGGTGAAATTTTAGAAGCTCCCTCCCTGGTGTTTATTAGATTGACTCTTCTAACTTCATTATCAAGTCTGCCCATCAGCCCTTCTCCCTCTCTCTCAGGTCTTGTGTTTCTGCATTTTAGGGAAAAATATCTAATGGGGTCTGGCTGTTCCCCACAGCTCTGTTCCCACTTGTGGATACTCCCACCCAAAAGAGAAGGCACACCACAGGGTGCATGAGTATTTGAAGACCCAAGAGACAGGATTAGAAACACCTTAAAAAAGGGAACCAGGGCAGCATATAAATTTCCCTACAAATGGAGGCTGCAGAGAAAAAAATATGGAAGGAAGTCTATGGATCACATCTGCAAAGCATCTGGCTTCCTATCCCTCACTCATTCAAGGGCACTGAAGTGCACTCACCTACTTTCTAGAGAAAAGAGTCACCAAGCATTTCTCCTGTGCTACACAGTAAGTCAAGAAAGAAGCTCTCATTGTTGTACCTTGATTAAATATGGCATTAACTGACCTCATCTTCTGTAGAAGGTGGTGACGGGGGCAGTCCCCCATTTGCAGCCAACATATAATCTGTCTTCTCCAATTAGGTATGCTCTGCAACAAGTGTGGTGGATCCATTTATTTCCATACTGCAATAATGCAGATAAATCCAACTTTGGCTCCAGTCCCACTGCTTTGAAAGCTGGGGCTCTGCATTTCCAATTCTTGCCCCCCTTTTTTTTTTCCCTTTTTTCCTCCCCTTTCTGCTGCAAAATGTCACCAATTTACTTTAGCCTGGGGGCCCATTTCGAGTTTTACCACTAATATATGAGAAATGCATTTTTCAAGCTGTTACCACTTAACTGTACTGATATCAGCCACTCAGGGGACACAATATTGTTTACACATCCTGCTCTATGGAATAAGCACGGATGCCAAAACTCTGCCTGGGTTGTGAAGGAGACGTTTACTCTCTGTTTTATGAGATTTCCTCGATTTGTGGCTGCCTCAATGGTCGTAAAAACAGCTGTAAATCAAAAGAGCACCACAAAATTGCAATAACAACTGTCGAACTCGGCTCTAAAAAGCATAACTCCCAGCACCAGAAGGTGGAAGGCTTTTTTCTGATTTAATACCAGGTGTGGGGGAGCCTTAGCAAGTCTACGTGCAGCACTGTGTCTGCCCACAGTCAGCCCCACAGGAGCTCAGCCAAACCCCTCTATTTTGGCTGCTCCCCTATCGCTCGCCCCTACTCTGCCCCACGTAGCTCCTTCCGGCCCCTTTCCTCCCTTTTTCTGGAAAACAGAAGTCTTTTTCAAATGCCTGGAGAACGCTTATACAAATAACTGCTGAATGCAGAGCCCTGTTTAAAGCATTAAAACAGAGCGAGAGTGAGCCCAGTGCTGAACAGGGCCGTGCTCTGAGTCGTGGCTGCTCTGCAGGACAGCGATGGCTTTCGCAGATGACCTCAGCCTGTCACCTTGCTGCTGGCCTGCCCGGGAGAGCCCCAGCTCCTGCACAGCCTCTCGGCCCAGTTTTTAGGGAGTGGAGTGAAGGAGGAGAGGCCTGGTGAGACATGAGTTATTAACAACCATCTTCTGGGAGCTGATTCTAGCTAAAACGGTTCCAGAACAGGCAGCTCCATTTGAGCCTCCAGTGAGGACTGGCCAAGCAGCAGATGCATGAATTCAAAAGTTTCTGTTACTCTGTGCCACTGGCTATAGTCCAAACCAAAGAGAGAGTTTCACCCGTGGGTAAAACAGCCTTCCTGGATTTTTCCATGCCCCATTCCAGTTGCTTTCACAAACAATCTTCTCATCCGTGTCTCCAAAAATCCTAAAAGACTCTCAGTTCCTCCATCTCGCCACTGCCCCCGCAATCTAAGACCGACTGGCCAACAACAAACTCCCTTCAGCACCTCCCAACTCTGAGAACCCAGCTGTGGCACCAACAGCCACTTTATAAACCCTGGGCCGGTAGAGTTACCCAGGCTCTTTGTACCCTCTGTCCAAATCATGAAAAGCTTTCCTGGCCTCACCAGCCAGGTCTTCATTCTCTTTTTCAAATTTCCTCTTAAATCAAACTTCTTTCATGGCATTTAAATAGCTCAACTTTCTCCATTACAGAAAGAGGTCTGTATATGAATAAGCCAAAGTATGTGAAGAAATTATGAGAGAAAGTTCATGGGAAGTAAGTTTAGCCAGTGCTCATCTCAGTTTTTCTGTCACCTGCAGTTGACTAAAATACACTTGAGTTCCAGTGTGTTACTGTATCTGTGTCTGCCGGTGTGTTTTTCCAGATGCACATCCTAATTATGCTCTTCAAGTAAATGCCCCGTGGAGCAGGGTAGTAGAAGAGAAAACCTCTTTACAGTCACCACCATGCTGTGATCCATTCTGGACAGGAACTCCCCCCTGCATCGAGAGGACAATTTAATTTCCATGGACCACTTGATGTGAAGGGAAAAGGATCTATATTCTTTTGTCTGAACCCCACAAAGTGTCAGCCCTTCTTTTCCCATTCTTCCAGTAGACGTGTACATTCACATTCTTGAGAAAATCCCCAATAGAGGGAACAGTCTTTCACTTCCAATACATTATGCCTCCCTGCTATAATCTTTTCCTTCTTGTACAATGCCTCTTGACTTTCTTTTGGCTCTTTTCTTTGCAATTTTTCATTTATGAATACAATCAGAGAGACAAAACAAAAAATCCCCCAAACTCAAATGGATAAAAAATGTCATTCAGAGCCTTTGCCAGTGATGTTACTGGCAATTCCATCTGTACAGACACGGACTGATGTGACATAGTGAACAGTTAGTTTTATTTCAAAAAGCTCTGTATTCTCGATGTTCTGGGTATAGGAACTCTACAAGCCAGCTGAAGCTAATAGGGTGAATATGTGATCAGCTACACCCATGCATCTCTTCCAAATTTACTTCTTTTGTACTATGGCGACTATCTGGGTGGGGTTGCAAAAACTATTAAAGCAGTCAAATCCACACCATGCCAACTGCTGACCACAAAAACAGGCCATTTCCTCACATTCAAACTGTAAAAAATATCTTCAGTAATTGGCTTGTATCAGTAACCGAATATTTCCAACAAAAACATGGTTCTGCTCCATGTGGAGTCTGGTGGTTCTCAAGAAGGATGGAAGGCTGTAAGTGTAGATGCATGACTGGTACTGGGAAGATGGTACACTGCAGAAGGACAGGCCAACTAACAGCAGTAGCTTTGATGAGGCATAATTGCAGGGTGATTACTAGGTTTATTTCCCATATATACCAATACAATTTTGCCCGTAAAGTTTTGTTTGCCTGCAGGAAACAATAGATGCCTGCCCCAGCTTTTGTGTTCTAAAACTCTCTACTGTGTTTGCTCACAGACCTGTGAATATGCAGAGCACCACTGATCTGGCTTTGCTCTTCTCTCTTCGTGGTGATGTTTGCTGGGGAAATGTTTGTTGAGTCACTGACTAATGCTTGCCATGCTCAGCCACCAGTTGGAGAGTTTCCAACACACTCACAGACATGGCCATGGTTCTTGTCATTGCCACAGGCATGGCCATGGTTCTGGGCAGGAGAAAGCTGTCCAGTTGGAGGAGGAACATCACTGGCATGTGTTCAACCACCAGCTTTGCACCGGAGATGCTTTTGGAAGGAAGAGGAGAGCAAGCTGTACTTGACCTCTCTTTGGCTGACCATGGGATTTGCCAAGGCATCAACAACTCTATTCAGCTGTCAGGCCATTTACCCCTCCAGACAACTGCACCTCCAGGAGCCAAGTGCTGGGTTCCTGTGGCTTGGTCCTGGCTGATCTGCCTTTGTGGCAAGAGTGGATGAAGCCACTGCCCTTTCCCTGCCTCTCTTCCAAAGCCCCACAACACCTAACAGCTCATTTCACCCGAGTTTATTCCTGAACTGGAAGCACAAACGTAGCATTGTAAGAAACCTTTGTGATTTTAGCCCAGACATGACTGTGCCTGCTCAGTAAGGAGATGAAAAGCTTACAGTGAAGAAAGAGGCAGAATAATCCTGCATGTTAATACACAGTGACTAACACTTTCCTGGTGACAATCTCCTTGTCTCTGCAGAGGGATGTGCGTAATGATCCTCCAGAGACACTATCTTGAAAATGCACAAAAGGCTCTGATCAGACTTCAGCATCTCCTGATTAGCTTAGCAAGAGCAGGAGAAGGGACATCAATTTTCTAGAAAGTGCATTCAGAAAAGCACTTGATCAAATGCTTAGCTCCATGTATGTGCTTAATCTCATTGTAGCTGAAGCACATTCCTAAAACAACTCCTGGTTTATTCCTTCTGCAAAAATGGTGGAAAGGCCTCCACAACCAAAAACGTAGACCTGAACAGCCAACAGTTTAGGAAAATTCTGATGAGGCTCTGAATTTCTCTGGCTTTCAGCTCATCTGTAAAACAATTTGGATGTGCTGACTCTGGCAAATTGGAGGAGGAAACCAATAGAAAATAAACAGAAATTGCCAGAGTGGATGAAACTGTTATCATAAACATAGCCTAGATTAGTCCAAAGCAGATGTACGTATCTGTTGTTGGGTATGCCCTTCCTGGGATTTTATTGTCTTTTTTCCCTTTCCTAAAACAATACCAGATACACCTTGACAAATCTGGCATGCTGCAGCCAATCCATCAGCTTCTCCACATCGAGCAGACTGCAGAAAATGGATTTTTCCTTCCCCATTTGCCTCCCGGTCTCACTGCTGCTGCTCCCCACTGACACACTTGCAAACCCTTCCCCTGTGCCCTGGCTGGTGCCTGATCTGGACTCGGAGCAGATGGCTGATGGAGCTGGGACTGCTGTTTCCTGCGCACTTCAGTGGCTCCAATCAGACCTTGGTGTCTCATGCCTAGCTCTGCAAGAACACAAAGCAAAAGGTGCAGCAGTTCTACACCTAATGAGCCAAAGCCACTTTTTAAGCTCATTTAAAATATCTGTTTGACTAGCTATTTCTCAAAATAGGCACTTGCAGGCACAAGCCAAATAAGAGCAGCAAAAAAATACTCTAAGGCACCAAAATACTTTGGATTTTTAATTTTCCCCCCAAAATGTCTATTTCAACTTTACCATTTTGTACAACACAATTTTGTGTGAGACCCTGTGCACAATTCTATCAGACTGACTGAGATCCCCTTTAGCACAACCAAGGAAACATTTGGTTTTCCACATCCAGTCCAAAGCTTTCAGCTCCCAAGACTTACTGCTCCAAGTAATGCAAAGAAGTCAATCCCTATGTCTCTACCTTAATCTCCAGACATGTAATTCCAGAGCCCCAAGTCCCCCTCCAGCAACAGAGAGCAGCCTGAAGCATGTTCTGAACTGGGTATTCACAAAGAACCACTGTGGGTTTTGTTGTCTTTATGATGAACACTGCAGGGCAATGACCACCTTTAATTTGTGCCTACCATAACATCAAACATGATATTAAAACCTCAGAAATAGTTGTGCTTGTGCATGATATCCTGAAGGCTATTTTTCTCTAAACCACTTCCAGCATGTACAGACAAAAGAAATAATGTCATCCTGCCTCCAACACTCCCAGACATTCCCATAACTTTGCTTCTGCTCTACATGAATGTTTCTGTGCATTACAAATAAGCACCTTATTCAAAGCTCTCTCCCCAATTTATTTAACTCCAAAAAAGGAGACAGATGGTAGAAGACAGAGGGTTTTACAGTAAGAGGGGCTGGATTTTTTTTTTCCCTCTTCATTTGTTCCCTGTGCTGTTTCTTATCCTTGGGGACCTGGAGTTTCTTTTGATAGCACTGTGCTGCCTAATAAACACGCATACAAGCACAGTCACAAGTATACATCTATCATCAAAGAGCCCTTCTTGTCTCCACTCCCCACAAAGTTGATTAATGATTACGTGTTTAACACATACATTATACATGGGAGGGGGAGACGAAGAGGGTAAATCCAAGCCCCTGTATACATTTACATATATTTACATACTCACATATAAAAAGCAGAGGAAAGCAGAAGAGGGCCATTCCCATTGGGACAAAAAGCCATTTTGGTAAACACACCTTCTAGCTCCCGTTTTTAAAAATACAAAGGCAAAGGGAAGGCTCTACCTGGCCTAAGGAAGAAATTGAATCATGAGCAAGCAGCCTTGTTTGGTTCCTGCAGTTCAATCCCCACACGAAACTGGTAACTCTGTTATCAGCAGTTGCATTACTTACGGTTTGTAAATGTGATCTAACAGCTGCAACCCAGTTTGAGAGAAAGGAAAGTGGTTTAAGTTTTAAGGGTGCTCTTGGTTTGTATTATTAATTCATACAGCTAAAATCCCAGTTCATCTAGCAATAAATTAGGTAATTAATTAATGAAATGACACCTTTATTAAAAAACATGTCTATCTTGTCAGATCACTCAATACCCAGAGGTACCTGGAGCATTTAATGGACTGAAACCTAGGGTGACCACAGATCAACCACAAAGCCAGGCCTGACCCTTTAGCACAGATGAAGAAGAGATACAGTGTGGAAGCGTACAACATGGCAAACTTCCTTCTCCATCCTTCCAGGCTGAGCCAATCCTTGGACCTGGATGGCTGCCCATGTAAAATAAAGCTGCCTGAAGGCTGCTTTAATCACGCTGACTGCCAGTGGTCTCGAGCAATTGTTCCAGCAGCTGGGGGAGCAGTGCCATGGTAAAGGACTCCCCTGACAAAGTCCCTTCTGGCAGCTGGGACAAAGCTGGCACTGAAACTGCTATTGTGGCTCTCTGCTCTCCAAAGTGTCCCCGTGCAGAGTTAATCTTCCAGCCACCCGCTCTGCTGGTTTTCAAACATCTCTGTGAGGTTCAGATTTAATGCCGCTCCATTCGCACGGGGCTCTCGTGGCACACCAGTGGCATTAGCCTCTGCTGAACTGATCCACACCAGCTTTTGCTGGTCCAGCTCCACCAGCTGCAGCCACAGCACAAGTGTTGGTGAAGACAGGGTGCAGAGCAGTGGCCAGTGGCAGTATTTTTAAAACATGCTTGCCTAGTATCAATCCTAAAGAGTCGAAGGGACAGATTGAGGGATCAGCTGATGAAATGTTAGTAAAAGAAACCTTCCATATTCAGGGCTGGTTATACCCCTAAGGCCATGCAGCTGGTCAGACAGAAAGCTACCTAGAAGGCACAAATAAGGAATTTTATTATTTTTCACTTGTTTTTTACCCCATAACCTTTCAAGTCTAAGTCATGACCACTGACCCTACGACTTTACACTTTTTATTTCAGTAAAGCTCAGGGCTAGCACTAAAGAAGCCACTTTCTTCCACCTGTTTACCCCTTATTTCAAATATAAATGTTTCATTTAACTTTACAAGAGTGGAAGAGATTTGCCTTTAGTTTTTCAAACACAAAAACTCCACTGTTCAGGAAGACACAGTAAAGAAACTCCATTGAAATTCAGACAACTGCCAGCATTCATCATCTCACCTGTATCCTTACCCTTGCTCCCTGATCTCTCCAACTCCTTGCAGACCAGGTTCTTTCAACACAATTCACCACACCGTGAAGTGAAGCGGATGTAGACAATTGCCACAAACACACTGTAACACAAATCTGCAGCAGCCACTGTAAGCATTGAAAGTATTGGAAGTATTCAGTCCTTTTCTGCTGAAATGAAGGAGCACAGCTGGAACTGGAGTCATGATCCATGGCAGCACATCCTTCTGGTGTGCAAGGTCACCACATATCAACACCAGCTGTAGGACCAGGGCTTGCATCAGCTCAGCACACGTGTGTTCCTGGGCACATTTTATTGCTGTCTCATATAAACACAAGTGTACTTCTTTTGCATTACTACTGCAGCATTTTGTGGTGGTTATTTCAGATCTACCTGGGCTACAGCCAGGAGATCTAGTCTTTATAACAGGGAAGTAATTAATACACAAATACAGCTCTATCAAAGTGCTCTTTGTTCACCTCCACTACTACAAACATACACCTGATCTCAGCCAGTGCTTATCTGTTTCCCAAAACCATCTTCACACAATGGAAAGACAAGCATGGTAAAATATAAAAAAATACTAAGCTATCCTTTCCCAGCCTAGAGGTTTGTGAGCCGTATCTGGCTTGTCTCAGTTGGTATCTAGCTAGCCTCCAAACCAGAGCCAGATTTCTGAGATGAGAGGTTAAGAATTTAGACACTTTTGATTTTGAGACAGGGAAAATGATCACATTAAAGGTGTCATGGCTCAAGCAAGGTGTCAGTGTCACATTCCTTCTACCCCTCCTTGGCAGCTATCCCAATGGAAGTCACAGTTCCAAAAGCAGCAGTGGCTCATGTCCGTGTTCAGGAGCGCAGTGAAACGGGTTATGGTGTCAAACACGGGCTGAGTGACCTATGGCTGAATGTTCTGCCTGCTTCATTGTCTTGCCTGTGTCCAGGGGTTTGAAAAGCGCTATAATCAAATTCACTTTTATCTTCCCTGCTTCTAGATTTCAAGTTCTTTTACTTCAAACTGACAAAATGAGCAAGACACTTCGGAGACTGTTCAACAACGCACGGCTGAAGCCTCAAGACTCTCTGCTGTCTCCTGAGGCAAATCTCTTGCACAACTCTGCCAGCAGAAAAATGACTCAACTTGCAGACTCTGGGGACTTTGGGGTTGAAGAAACTACAAATCATGCATGAAAACACTGTGATCGCTCTTTGCACCTTTTAAAGCAGTGAGATATCACAGAACAAAAACCAAAAAGCCAGCAAGAGGCTCTGGCTAACTGAAAGAGTTGTAGGACAAGGAAAGTACAATGGCTACTAAACAGGTACCAGCACTCCTGCACCTTGGCTGAAGACAAGGTTACAGCCTCAGATCAAGCGATATGACACTTCTAAATCAAAGAGATCTTGAACTACCTTAAGATATAGATGTTATGAAAATATGAGGCATGACTGGAAGATATCCAAATACCATTTGAAACAAAGATTTTGCTCTCTAGAGTAACTCTGGGGAGCTGGTATCTTTGTTGTGCATCTTGTCAAAAAAGAAAAGCCATATAGAACTGCAGGTGGGGATAAGGGCCATACTCAACCTCCTGCTGGGTAGGTAGCCAGAAACAAGGCCCCACAGTAACCACACCTAAGACATATTTCAAGAGGAAGCAGTGAAAAGCAGGGCACAAGAAAGCAAAGGGGTACATCAAGCTGACATGGAGAAAAAAACTGGGGTTATCAGAGTCAAGGTTTGGGATTATTTCACACTATACACAGAGAGAGGCTTGTAAACTCACATTAAACACACACACAAGGTTTGAGATCTTGCCTTGGAGGGAGAAATGTGGGTAAGCACAACGTGACCAAGAGAAGTGTGTTCAACCTCTCCCTGGTGCCCAGGCCACAGCTTTGCAGGAAATGCCAACAAATGCACGGGAATAATGTGCTGTGCTGCCAGCGTGGCTGCACCACTGCTCTCTTCAGCCATGCAAACCAGAGCCCCAGAGATTGCTGCAGGGACCTTCCTCCCTACACAGAGACAACTGAATACATGAAAACATGGGCGGGAAAGAAATAAAAAACACCTGAGACAGGAGGGGCAGAAGTTTCCCTGCTCTTAGTGCCTTGGGAGGGCAGCAAATCCAGTGCTCTGCACCAGAAAAAAATGAGAACAAACTAGCAAGAAACAAGGAGCACACAATGGAGCACTGCAACCGAGATATCCAAGAGACTGAGCAAGGTGTAAAGCTCACAGATTACAGAACAGTACAACACGACAGAGTTGGCAAGGCACTCCAATGCACAAGTGACTCAAACCTTGATATTTTGACTTTGAAATTCCTGTTCAAATACAGTTTCTCTACAGCTACAAAAGCAATGGAAATTTCATAGCCATGTCTCCAAAAAGCCCCAATCTGCAGCACAGAATCCTTTTTACTCCTCCATGTTTGTACAGCACCTAGTGTGGTGAAATCCTGGTCTGTCACTCAGGCTTTCAGGTACTACTACAATGCAAAGAGTAATAAAAACATCCACCCTTGAAATAACAATCTTGAAAAAAAACATTGCCCTTGGTACTGCAGATACCCCTGTAATAATCTCCACCATAAACTGAAAATGTTAACACTGCACCAGGAAGTGCTGGAAATATTTAGTGTTACTGTTATCAACCTGGGTTTAGTTTCATTAGTAGTCCAGACATGTGGTAATGAAGAACCCATTCAATTCTCTATCTCTGCTAGTGGTACACTTCATGGGCTCATGGAAAGCACACATAAACCCGTTATCTCTGACAGGGATGGACACATGTGTGCATGTCCCAGATTGGGAAATTGCATTGCAGCGAATGCAGCCTTCACGTCACTCAACTGCATAGCTTAGAATTTTACATTTTAATTTTTTTTGATGTCTGGGGAGATTAAAATGAGAACTGGCAGCATGTGCAAGGGATACTGCACTTTGAATGTCTTATCTATAGTGATTCAGGCTTCCCGGAGCTCCAGATGAAGCAGGTTTTTCACGATGGAAGAAACCACATTACATTGCTCCCTAGGAAGTGAAACAAAACAATAAAGGACGGTTAATCTCTTCTCTAATTCTGCTCTGTGGGACAACTCCTTCAGCAAGCAGCGCCTGGCTGTATCTACCTGGGAGGGGGTCATTTTACTTCGGCTTCCTCTTCTGCTTCCCTCTGTCCCTGGGAGCGCTCTGTCTCCCCGCTGCATCTTTCAATGGCTTTATCAGAGCTTGCACCAACTCAAGCGTGAGAAGTAGCTCTGGGCCCAGCAGGGAGAGGTGGGGGAGTGTGTCTGTGTGTGCCGCGGGGGGGGGGGGGGGAGAGGGGGGAAGACGAGGGAGGAAATGTTATTCTGTCCTTTGTCTTTTCAACAATTTCTTTTTAATGCAACTTGCAGAGCAGCATATAATTAGGGGTCTTGCGGAGCAGGCTTAAACTCAGGAGTAACCCTTCTAACGACCTCGGCAACGGATAATCAGGTGCGCGGCTGTGGGGCGCAGCACGGCTCCCCACCCGCCGCGCCGCTCGGCCTCGTAATTAGAAGCCTCCACACTCCGCTGCATAAAGGCAGATTGCAAGGACAGCGTGAAGCCCTTGTTTGAAGCTGGGGGCACAAAGATTGCAGTGCCTCTGATGGATGGAGACAAAGACTCCGATACTGGAACGCTTCCAGCAGCCTCCGAATACTCGCTGCGTTTCTGATGGACATTTTCAGGATTTCTTAGAGCGGCAAGGTTTATTCTCCCGCTCTCCCCCCGCCTCAGAATTCCTCCACAGCTCCCTAAGCCAGGCATGTGGATGTGCCACTGTATCTGCACACGTCTCCAGAGATGCTTCCACGGCTGTATTGTGAGAAAAATGCACTGCCCCCTTTCCTCCACCTGTTTTTGTTAGTCCTTGTTTCTGACTGGGAGAAACATGTTGACACTTCAAAAATGCTCAGGACATGGGGCTCAATCCAGCCCCCCTGAAACTCCCAAGCTACAATGGTGTTTTAGCTGACTTAAGTTCACACTGATTTAGAACTGTGGTAGCAAGTACTATGTTTAAGTTGAAGCTGATGCTAGCTAATTCCCCTCAACACTTTAGCATGAATAAAAAAAAAAAATCCCTTTCTTATAATCACATCTATTTTTGCTGATCACAATTCATTTTTCTCTATTTATGTAAGTTTAGACACAGGAGTAAATAAAAATTGACACTGCAGTCTATCCCATGTACAGGAGGGATAGAGGAGAAGGAAGAAAAGGATGGAGGACAGGACCCTTGGGTGAGAAAAACATAAGAGAATGAGGGGAGGGTCAGTCTGTCATGTAGCCTCTTATAATACAGTCACTGACTTCTATTTGTCCCCAATTTCACCACCTTTTTGCATCTTCTGAGCTGCTGCCATGGCTTGTTTGTGGGATCCTCTGCACCCTACCTTCCCCAGCAACGCTGCAGCTTCTCATCCCACTGCAGCCACAGCAGCACAAAGCAAATGGGAGAAAACCAAACAGCTCAGGCAACTTGAACACAGCACAGGAACAGACTGACAAAAAGCAGCAAAGCCAAAAGTGTTTGAATAATAAAACTGAGGAAGAAAAAGCAGCAGAGCCACTCAGAAGCTGTCAATTGCCAGACAAGCTCGCTTGGAAAGAGCACTGGATGCAGGTCCAGAGAAGAGCAATATCCATAAGGCAACACAGTGCCAGTGGTTTTTTTTCCTCCATTTGTAATGACAAGTTAACAGGGCCTGGAAGAGAACAAAACATGGACGATTTTCATAGGAGAAATCAGGACACCCTGCCAAGGACGGCTGCCCTGAACTCAAGCTATCCGTGAACTCACATTTGTAGGCACTTAAAACCTAGCAAGATCATTAACAAGCTAATAAGAACCACCAGCAAAAGGAGCATAACCTGGACTTGCTAATGTGTTTCGTTCTGAATGATGAAAGGGCAAAAGCATCCAGACACTGAGTTGCTGCAGCTAAAAAAAAACCAACAAAAGATGCTTCAATTCACATTGTCTGCTACCCTACCCTTTCTGTACCGGTACAAATGCTGCTCCATGAAAGTGGTCTCCATCCTATTCCCAGTCTGTCTGTCTTGTCTCCTCTCCACTGTTCAAAAAGCACAGTAATTTCATTAGTACTACAACATTCTCCAGAAAAATGGACTGGAACAAAACGCTGTACAGCTCAGCTTAACAATTTCCTTTGTCTCTCTGCATGGACCCATGGAACCACTGAGCTCCATGACCAGCCCACTGTTCTTTGGAAATCAGCAGCTTCCAGGGGCCAAAGCAACCTTACAGTGTTGGATCTGCAAGGGCATTATCTCTTGACTCATGACTATTTCTGACTGACCAGGGTTAGAGGAGATACATATGGGTAGTCCTGATTTTGGCAGTATTGAACTCTGTAGTGGTTTTGCTTTGGTTGGCTGCCTTCGGGGAAAAACCTGTTTATGTTTTCCCTCTGAAATGATTTTACAAGCTTCAGATCTACTTTTATGCTAGTTGTATCATATATTTCAGTAAAGAGGAGCATGGTTTCATCACAAGGCAGATCTGCTCTACTTTTTCTGCAGCAAGACGTATAGTCACCTGAACAAATCTTTTCACCAGATCTTTCTGGGGTACTGATGATAAATACCAATTTGGGGAACTACAGAGAGGCAAGCTGTAGAGAGCTTTTCAATGTTTAAAAACGGATCCAGATCTGTGACATACAGAAACTACGGAAAACCACCTGCACTTCTTTCAACTTCCTATGCAACATACTTGCTCCAAGTGGTTTGCACAAACTACTCCATAGATCTTAAATTTATTTAAGAAAGCACCTCTGCCAGCATCTTTCTTCCAGCCCAACTCACTCCCTAGAGCTCTGTTCCCAAGAGGACATGCACTAAATCCCACCAAAGAAGTGGGAGAGCACAGCCTGGCCATGGAGCGTAAAGCCCATTTTGGCCCGTCCAAAGAAGGGCTCCTGCCCGTTGTGGAGGAGGAGCAATCCCTTTCTCCTAAGCCCTGGCCTGTGGTATACCAGCCTCTCAGAAGAGCAGGCCTTCCGATTTATGTGGCTGTGCTGCCAGCAGTGAAGCCATGCAGACAGAGCTGGCACAGCTCCTGATGACCTTGGAGATGTGGCTCCTCGCTGCAAACAGCATCAGGAGGAGCTGTACGAGATCAGACAAGGAGGAGAACAGAAAGGGAACAAGAGATTCCAGAGGGCTCTTCTGCCTCTGAGTCGCGTTTCTGTTGACTCCTTCATTGTGATTAACTCCTTGACATCCTCCTTCCGTGACAAGTGGGGGAGGACAGACTGAACTCGGTGATTAATTTATCAGTGAATTGCCTCCTTCCCTTTCAAACCTCTCCCCCACTGATGATCTTTATGGCTTAGCTCTACCTCATGAGAAGGTTTACAGCCTGATACTGGTTTGGCAGTTGTCATTTCATCACTGAGAAACTCCATTCGGGACATTCTATGTTCCTTCGACAGACCTGTGGTAATAGAGTTTGCAAGCTTCAGCCCACCTCACAAGCTCTGTACGAGGAAAAAAAAATCCTTTCCTCCTCAACCTCTTGCTTAAATGACAGTAATTAGGGAATCTCATCACTCTAGACCTGAAGAGGGAGGGGACATTCACGGTAATTGGAGACATTACATGAAACCACACTGCACTTATAAAAAAAAAAGAAGTGAAAAACCACACACAGAAGAAACCAGCCCCCTTCCTCCCAACCTGGTTGGCATTTCCTGAATAAACTGCCTTTTTTCAGGCACATCATGTGCTTTTTAATATTGGAGACTACTGGAAGGACTCCTGCAGCCCGATTAAGTGTAATGCAGTGTAAAAAAATAGGAAGGAGGGGGAAAACCCTCGGAAAAGCAATCGAAGTGAAAAATCTATCAACAGCACAGGGGCTCCAGTGGAGCCAAGAGTCCTGTTCTGAACATGCTCCGACTTCCCAGTCGTTTGCTCTGCCGGACACTCCGGGGACCCCAGCACAGCAAACTACAATTTCTAGTAAATATATCCCAGGGACACAATTAGTTTTTCAGCTGGGGGCATGATAAATTGGTCATGCATAATTCAAGGCCAGCACAGGCTGGAGTATAAACTGCTCGGTGGCAGCTTCCAGCTCCCTGACAGAAGAATGCAAATGCGCTGCTGGCGCAGGGGCTGCCGGACCCACGAAGGCTGCTGGCTGCACCTCCCTGCCTGCTCCCCTGCCCAAAGACTACTCCAGCCCTTCCTCCCCTGCATCTCTGGGTGATTTTCATTTTGCAGCGATGTATCCATCACTGTCCGATGGCCTTTTGGGACCCAACGCACATTGTTATCACAACAAATACCGCTCTCCGCTCGATCTACTCTGCTTTTTCCATATGCAGACACAAGAGAATGGTTTTGGCACAGAAAGAGGCCAAGGGACTGTGTGGTCTATTGTCAGCATTAGATGGCCTGGGGCAAGTAATTTCCAATCTGCCTCAGTGTTCCCATCTACACAATGGAGATAATTCCCACCGCACAACTGCAGAGTTAGCAAGACACACTCAGTTTGCAGTCTGATAAAGGTCTGAGAGGTGGCTGAGGATGTGCTGCCTGCCCAAACAACAGTGTCAAGTTCTCTGAGCTTATTTTAGGTATGTAAATAAATACATCTAACCACTCAAAGCAGAACAAGAGAACTTGCTGCTTCACAAAAGTTAGCTTAGTAATACATCAAGTGAAAACTCCAAGAAAACATTTGGAGTCCTTCAAAACAATGTCCTCAAGTTTCTCAATGCATTCCAGTACACACGGGAAAATTCTGCTAGAAAAATCATTACAAGTGCATTTCAGATACAACCATGTAACTGAAGGTTGATAGACATGTTTCACCAGCTGCAATTCTGCTATTTTTCAAAATTCTGAAACCACTTCTCTGGATGTGTTGCCATTTTCTGGCATTTTAAATCCAGTCTGTGGGAAATATTCTTAAGAAGCAGAGCTGAGGCAGGACAGGGCATTAATAAAGGAAAATTTTGTTTAATTTTGGCAGTGTATCTGCAGATATAGCAGCCTTTTAATTTCATGGTTAGTTCCACATACCCAAGAGGTGACTTCAGTTTGCCTATTAATGAAAATAATAAGGTTTGTCTGTTCGTATTAATAGGAATGCTGTTGTTTTTTTTTCCTGAGCATGACTCTCTTGCATAGAGCTGGGCTTTCCCTGAATGAGACCAAATAAAATCTAAGGATAAACAGGGTACAAATCTAGGGAGCACAGATGTTAACCACAGTTAAAACTGAACATCCTCATCAACTTCAGTCACACAATTTTGTCAGTACTCAAAGTTACCTGATTATCAAGTCCAGGGAAAAAAACAAACAGTAACAGTAAGGATACTTTTTTTTTCCAATTTAGCTTAAACAAGTACTTCTTAACCAAGGAGTCAGGACCCTTTTGGCAAGACCACCACAGAGGAAATCTCAATGCTCAATTCACTTCATACCCTGCTTTGAAAGGGCCAACGCCCTCTGCCATCCTTTTGTAACAGATGCTCTCTGAGCTATATGTGTCCCTTGTTGTTACTGAACAACATGCCACCTTCTGACACCCTTTATGGAGAAGGTAGATGTATAATATAGCTAAACATTTCAGTTTTTCTAACTAAACTAGTGTGCACTTGTGTGCACACACACACACGATTATCTGCAGAACTGTTACAGGAGTAAGTAGGCCAGCCCAAATTTCCTTTTGGACTAGATGAACTAAATTAGTGCTTCAAAAAGAAAGCACATATTTAACTTAACTTGCATAGTTTTATATGATTCAGCAAGTCTGTCTGCTGGGGACACCTTCACCTGAGAAAGAGATCTTTCAATGACAAACCATTCTACAGGGCTGTCTTACAGGGATGATGGTGCTCCTGAGGCCAGGACGTTTGCAGGACTGAATCTGAAGACTGCATTTTGGTCCCAGAAAGTCATTTGGTCACAGAGTATGAGGCTCTGACAGCTCTGATGTTTGTCAGCAGACTTTTGAGGAGCTCCTGAGTGCAACAGCAACAATTGCACCAACTTCAAGTGATGCCAAGCTAAATTCTGGGTTGGAGTGTAAACCATTACAGAGCAGGAACTGAGGGTGAACTGAAGGATCAAATCACTCACTCTTGGCAAGAGCTACATTTCCTCCAAGACACCAAGCCCCCTCCTTTCCCAATTACACAAAAAAATATACAAACCTTTTAAAATTTAAATAGGGTTTCAAAGGTCAGCTCTGTTCACATCAGCCCACAGGGATTATACTAAAAAAACACCACCATGAACAATTTTTTTTTTACTTAGTGAAAACAGCAGGGACAAAATAGTGCTAATGAGGATTATGCTTTTTATGCACACTGGTAGGCTTTTTATCTTCATACATGAAAGTCTTCTCCACTAAGACAAAATTTCCTGACACACGTGGTGCACTAATTGTTGTCCCAGCTATAAGGGCTATCCACCTCACAGCAACTCATAGAAACACAGAATGGTTTGGGTTGGAAGGGGCTTGAAAGCTCATTTAGCTCCAACCCCTCTGCCATGGGCAGGGACATCTTCAACCAGACCATGCTGTTCAAAGCCCCATTTGGCCTGGCCTTCAACACTTAATTTCACTTGGGGAAAAAAATGTATGCTCACAGCTGGGCAAGGTCAAAAGGAGAGCAAGGAGGGAGCTTCAGGATGCCACAGTAATGTAACGCTCCTCTGGGATAACCATTGCAGAAGGCTCTCCATAAATATGGTGATGTTTGGAGAGGCAATACCTGTGCAGTCACCATCCTGCAGACACAGTTCTGCATTTTATTTACACAGCTCATATCTACAACACACCATAAGCAGAGCCTCTCAGGCATTTACAAGGCTAGAAAATTAAAACTGCAGTTTGGTCAGAAATATTAAAAAGCCTTGATAGTTCCATGAAGCCAAGAGCCCCTGACAGAGGCTGAACCAGCAATTCCTTCCTGGACTTCCACTGGAAAAAGATTAGAAGCACATTACATATAATATACCCATATGCTTTGTTTTGCTTGCTTTTTGTTTTGCCTTTTAAGAAAAGAAGAGTGAGAGAGAAACTTCCCCTCCAGAATATTAAAAGTAACAAATTTTAAAATTTTTTTAACAAACACTAACCTCAGATCATTAGCCAACCTGGCACCAGACCAGAGAAAATTTATAGCCGACGTGCAACATCAGCTTTCATCCAGAAATGCTAATTTCAGTAAAATGAATAGTGTGTGGGCTTTTCATACTGCTTTGCATTTGGCTCCTCACAGCCCTGTTTAAAGCCTGGGAACCGGCCATATAGTTAAACTGCACAGATGTTCAACAATCTGTACTTGTGTTAATTACCCTAATGTGAGCAGAAACTCAACAGATCCCTGCTAATGAAGGAGAAAGTTTTCCAGTGTGACTACCGTATGTTTCATTGTCACTGTATTACCAAGCTTCTCCCCCTCCTTCCCCTGCCCTCCCCAGCTCCCATTCTCTCCAGCTCCTTTGCATTCACATCACCCTCCTACCTCAGCATGCATGAATTGGACCAACTAATGACTGTGTATTCGCAACATGGCAGACACCATTAGGCTGATCGGAGGTGCGGCTGCTGAATTTTAACAGGCAATTTTAAACAAGGTAAGAAAAACAGATTCATCATGCTCCTGATTCTCTCATCCCCACCCATCTGCCATTCTTCTGCCCTTGCCACGGCTCAAAAACACTCGTGAAGTGCAAATACACTTCCCCCTCTATAAAACACGGAGGCGTAAAAAGCAATGCAAGTAGATGTTGCTGGGCAATGACTGGGGATGGGAGCCCAGGGCCGGGTGCATCCGGGAGGACAGGCTGAGAGGCGGCTGCAGCGCGGGCTGGAGGGAGCAGCGCGCTCGGCCTCGGCGGGCACACGGCGGCCGCAGCGGGCTGCGGGTCATCCTGCCGGCTGCTGCCCTGGCAAGTGCTGAGAGCTGCCCCGTTTCACTGCAGGAGCCACAGCAGCAGCAAGGAGTGTTCGGCTGCACACAGGAGGCAAGACAGGGTTCTAAAGGGCACGATGGGAAGGGTAAGGCAACGCTCAAGTGATCAGTGCTGCCAGTAGCAATGAGCCGATACTGCTGTGCAACTTAACCCAGCATTAAAACATACTCGACCTCCGAAGAACTGCCTTTCCCACTGAGGATCTCGCTTTCTCTTCCAGTGTCTGTCTGCTCCGCTCCCTGCTGCCAATCACACCTCCAGCCACTTCTCTCAAAGCAATCTGCTCAGCAAGCAGCAGGCAAAGGGGGACGGGGAAGGGCAACTGACTTGCTCCAGTAAGCCCCAGGTGACCTCTGAATGATACCAGCCCTGGCCTGAGCCAGAGTTCACATCTCCCAGGTGCCACCACTTCACAGTCAGGCCAGTCTTCACCAGCAAATTGTATTACAATGACCCTCATGGGAACAAATGTACTCACTGTGCTTGACTTGACTGGCAGACTCCCCCCACAGAGGAAGGGGGAGGCAGTCAACTTTGCTCATTTATTACATCCACCCTGCTAGGTCAGCCTCTTTGTTGTTCACAGAGCCGACAACTTGCAAACTCAGAGATGGGGCAGCAGCTGCTCACCCAGGGAACTCAGCACGTTTCACCCACACTGTTCCACCCCTCTGCTCAGGACTGGGCACTCTCTGCCAGCTCTCCACCCGAAAAAGCTCGAGTTCCCTCTCAAAAGCCTTGTTCTTTATGAGTTGAGGAGAGATGGAGGAGAAACGTCACACAAAAAGGTGGGGAGGGGACCCAGCATAACCCAGAAAGAGTTGAAAATTATTTAGAGAGCACTTGGCTCTTTTCTCCTACCTCTTCATCATTAGCACTGGAAGCAACACAGCTGTCTAATGGCAACTTCAGACACCCATGGGCCAGCAAAGCGACATTTTCCACACTTAAATAACACTGAGCTGATTTAATTACTGCACTTAATAGTAACAAAAGATGTCTCAATTTAATCTTCAAATGGCCCTCCAAGATCAAAACACAGCTGGCTGGATAACAAGATGGCCTAGGCCAGCAAACGAGTAGGTCCAATTTGTTGGAGAGCCGCATCCACTCCTCGGTATGAAAGGCCAAGGAACACTTGTGTGTCGAACGAATCAAAGGAAGCAGCGCTCCCATTGCCCCCTCCCTCCCCACCCGACTTTTGTTATATAGAAAAAAAATAAAAAGGCAGCTAATTCATGGGTAAAGAAATGCAACATGATAAAAGAACAAATGATGATGTTTGGGAGAGAAAGAAAAGAAGTAAGAACCAAGATTTAACAGGTTTTGCTTTTACAATCCTTCAAGATGATTAGGAATGAATGAATCAGATGAAAATCACATGGAAACAAAGGAAGGTCTCCAACTCTTTTGTTTTTCTTTCCGTACTGGACAGAAGGAGACAGCTCATTAAGGAAAGCCCTCCAGACACAGTTACAGTGAGGAACAACCAAGCTTTTTTTTTTGGGCAAGAAAAAGTTGGAAAAAATTAACCATTTACTTCTAATGTTCTCTAATTGTCCACAGAGGGTTGTGATTGTTACTTTTTGCAAACTATTCTAAGAAATATCCCTCTCTTGAGCAGCTTTCAATGCATACCCCTGCTGACACAATGGCCAGGCCTCTCCAGCCACCTTCAAGACATTTTTAAGCTTTTGCACATTCCATTACAGCTAAATACGGAAAACTATGGCCAATCTTTCAGCCACTGCAACATTTCTACAATCCCCTGAGTGGCAGAGAAGCCTAACAAAGCTTTTGTGATGTACCTGGGATGCAGCTTACCAAGTCCCCCTTCCAACTACTGATAGTAACACAAGTGACACACAGCTCACATTTGGGACCCAATCTCTACTATCATTAATTAAAAACAAGTTTGCTATAAATCAGGTTGCTGAGCTTCATGGGGTTACTTTGGATGAATAAGAGTCTGTGGAATACTGTTGCTGAAAGCCTAGTAATTTTCCTTAACTTTTTCTCTTGGTAGAGAACTATGATGTGGTAACTAAAGTATGCCAATTTTCTTGGAGCCCTGGATCATGTTTTTGGGGAATATGGTTTCCTTGGGTTTTGTTTCTCATTATATACAGAGCTTACTCCATCAACAGCAGTTCTCAAGCAACAGATGATGTCACTGGGCACTGCCATCATGACTGTGGAAGGCTGAGGATACAGGGGAATTCACTACAACTCTGGTAACTCCCCCCTTTTCTCCCTGGACTGTGACATGATACAGGAAGATAATGTTCATGTTCACAATAATCAGCATGCCAGACAAACCAGTGGTTTACTCAATTACCCTGGCAGGGATGAGACATCTGACCAGAGTCACTGGAGTGGGAGGGGCTGAGAGAGGTCTTGTGGCTCTGTCTCCTCCTCAACAGGGCTCAATCTATGTTCAAGTGGGTTTCAAAGGGCCTTGGTTAGCTGAGTCTGCATGCCAATTTCAGACTAGTTCCCTCACTGTTCATTTAAGTACCTTTCTTTCCCAGTGACTTTGACCCTGGATAGATCTGTACTTTCAAAACCCCATTATTTTACAATAAACTGCTGAAGAAATACTCATTGCATCAATTTACAACCTCCCCACTGATCTGCGTTCAAGCTCAGGGACCCAACCTTCATACTTGAAAGTAGCCGGGTTCACACAAGTACAAATAAAATTTCTCATCTCTCTGCCCAATTGGTTTCACTTAAGCACGACTGAACCTCATCTTAAAGCCACTTTCCTATCAGTTTAAGTTCTAGATCAGTAACAAGAGATCTCGAGGAGGCACTCGCTGCTGAAGCTTGAGCAAGTGCATGTTTCCAGTTTGCATGTTTGTTTAAGTAAGTGACAAAGATGGAGGGACCAAAAGCAATTCCCTTAACTAGAATTCACAAGTGCAACCAAGTAGAAAATCTCCCGCCTGCCTGTGAGGAGGGAGTCAGACTTTCTCAAAGGCTGAAAGACGGCTCAGCTCAATGCCCGGCAGTGCGTACAAAGCGCCAAGTGTGGAATCCTGACCCCGCTGAAGTCAGCGGCAAAATTCCCATAGATTTCCTCAGGGCCAGGATGTTCAAACCTGTTCAGACAATTCATAAACCATCGTTTCAAGGGCACACCTTAGCATGAGATTCCCAAGGGCCTTTTGAGTTTTGACTTAAATGCCTGGATTATTTTTACAATTCCAGTTATGGGTTCTTTGTTCGCAGGGAGTTAAGCAATACAAAGAACACAGTGAGAGAACAATGAAGGTATTACCATGCATGATTTGTCTTTAAAAAAATTCTCTTTCTTTTCATGAAGTTATAGATCCAATTTCAGTCTTTATTATCACTTTGCCATGTGAGAAAGTGGTTCTTAATTTTAATAAAGGAAGGGAGCTTCATATTTCAACAAGAGCTCAAATGCTTCCTGCAATACAGGAGGTGGAAAGCTCTTTTGCTAACAGCCACCGCAGGCCAGATTCAGGGAAGGAAAGGGAAATAATCTGCCCACACCGAGTAAATAAATCCTGTCTAGGACATACCTAACAGTGGGCAGTAGCCCAAAGACATCTTGTCCGATGAGATCATTTCTGCCCCCTCCATTTTAAGGGAAATTAAGAGCTTGCTCTGCCAAGCACATATTAACATTGCACTTATCACCAAACTCATGGTCCAAGCAAGTACATATGCTACTGAAGTCTGTGGTGCACGACTGGACTGATAAAAATCTTTGCACCACGTTAACCCATCTGGAGAAAAAATCATACACGCAGCTTTCACTAAGATTTCGAAGTAATTTTCTTCCTCAAATCTACTTTGTCCTTAAAAAGGAGTCTGTGTGATATTTAAGGAGCTTCTCATCTAAAACTTAACTGTATTCTATTTTATGTGAAGAATGATAAGTTTAATCCAACCCACAAAACTAGCTGCTCCAATTCACACAGGCTTGTGTAGTCTAGCTTTGAAAAAATGCTACTAGTGGCCCACCACTCCCACTGCATGTCACTATAGCAATTTTAAATCAGAAATGCTAATTGGGTTTGGCCAGCCAAACCTTCAGAGCTATTCCCGTTTGAAATGTATTACAGAAATTTCTTTTTCCCCAAACTTGGCCAATAGCCCTATTATTTTACAGCCTTTCCATCACACCCTGTTTACATTAGCACTGGAGCCATAATACCAAAATCCATCTTTAAATATGGTCCTCAGTGGTAAAAAGTAAATACAGTTCTGTAAAATTGTTTTTCAATATTATTCCATCTCTGTTCTGGCACAGGAACTGAAGCCAGTAGCATCCTCAGTACCAAGAATCTGGTTTAAACGCAGCCCATGTTAGAACTGAAACAAAGCTTTGATGCAACATACATTAATTAGATGATCTGCGACCTAACTTGGGCTGTGACCAGAAGACCTGGCTTGGCCTGCGGTTACATGCTCATCTGAACAAACAGGGCTGTAGACAGAGCCCATACTCATTTTCCACTCGAAAACCTCAAGATGCACAGCCAGGTGAGGTGTCTTGCCCATCCAGGGCATGCTGGTCTCCTCCTGTGGGTGATCCGGCCACTGGGACAGGCCAACCCGGTGCTTTACAGAGGGGCAGTGTGCTATTCATTGCACATGTTACTCATTTTTATTTATTCCATACTCTGAATATCAATCCAAAAGAGAAAAAACCCCCTAAGAAATTAGGAGCTGTGTATGGAACACATTTCTACTGAAAGATGACAAACAACAAAGTCAACAAGACAACTCCTGGCAAATTTCAAGCCAGAGCCAAAGAGAGAAATGGAGAAAACAAAGCAGTAGTAGCAACCAGCATTGTTATCTTCCAACTCTCTTGCATACAACTCCTTTCAAAGGGATTTAGCTGTGATAAACAGGGCTGCAAGACACAGAAGCGAGATGTGGTGCTTTCACAATAATTTTCAGGTAGCTGAGTATGAAATCCCTGCCCCTCTCTCTCTCTCCCCTCAGCCCATTCATCTTCTGCAGGTGATGGAAAGCCACTCTCCCAGCGGGTGGTCCTGCTCTTGCAGACCTTAATGCTTAATTGCCACAAATCAATTCCAATATTGATGCTCAGCCTGCTGCTACCCCGTCCCCCTTTCCACCCCTTTCTCCTCACACTGACTGCAGCCCAGGATCCTCTCATGTTACTAAATCCATCTTCACATGCAGCACCCAGGAAAAACGAAGCGCCATGAGCTGACCTTACGCAAGAAGACCAGCCTCAAAAAAACCCTCAGTCCTGTGTCTCTGTGCATGTCTGCATGCACACATGCCTTCTATTTTATTTTTTTGTTCAACTGGAATTAATCAGGAATGATAAACACTGTTTGTTTCCTGAAAGCAGCAGTGGGGGGATGAAATATGCCTCTTAAGCTTATCAGCTTCAGCGCTGCTGAAGAGAAAGCTGGCTTCTAAGCCCAGGGATAATGGGCTGTCCTTTCAGGAAGGTATCAGAGGTCTCTGGAGAGGGAGACAGCACAATGGTGTGACCTTCAGCTAATAAAGCCCACCCTAGAGTCCAAAGAAGCTTGGGGAATATTGACAAAAGTTCATATTTACAACAGCCTGGACCCTTTCCAGATACCATTACCAGTCTAGAGAGCTGCAGCCTCTGTACGTACACTCACACAAGCTTTTATTCTGCCTCCTCCTTTCTTTCTTTGTTCCCATGCTGGCAAAAAAAAAAAATTAGTCAGAAAATGGCAATTCTTCTGCTAACAAGGCCCCACCAGAATCTTTTTTAATGATGAGAGTTATTTAAAATTTCAATTTCAACCTCAGCCCTATCCTCTGCTTGAAGGATATTCAAGGCCTCTTGCAGGGATTCTTGGTGCGTCATCGGGCTCATCAGGAAGAAAGCATATGTGTTTTTGTGGAAAATCTGCTGATTTATTTATAATTCTTTAAACAAAAAGGCAGCCAACATATTGTAAAATGAGAATGTTGTTAGGTTTTTCTTCAAATAGGCACTGGCAGTCAATGCAGCCCATCAGAAATACACATCCAAAGCATTTTCAGGCAGAAACTGATCCCCCCCAGTCTGCATTGTGGTTGGCAAAATGACGTTTAGCCCATAACTAGAGTGCACAAGCATGACAGGAATACAAATAACAACAATATTTTAAAAAATGTTCATACAGTGAAAAAGGCCAATTTCAAAACATAAAAACTGTTTGAAGCTGGAGTTTCATTTTTCTGCCTCCTAAAATAGTTCCAAAACAAATATATAAAAATAAAGGTTTGGAGGAAATCTGTTTTCAAGGGCAATTTCACTGAAATCAATATTAAATCTCAAAACATTTAATGGAAATAACATCTTCAGTGACAGAACTATGTTGACCGCACTTTTCAATCCAGCCATGCCAGTCTGCCATTTTTATTTATCTGCCTCATAATTCATCTTTGCCATCCTGAAACTAATCCTGTTGGGGCTCAGAAGGGATCCAAAAACTGGAATAGGTTATAACTTATCCCAATAACATCTTCTAAAAGATGCCTCTGTATCATGGTGGTCTCATTTGCCATGCCAGCATTTAACAGGCAGGAAGAAGGCTGAACAGACCTCTGTGAAGACCACACATTTCTCACTTTTACAGCTTTTCTTTCCACTGAAAATCCCATTTCCACCAAGTGCTACAGTTACATCAGCTACACAGGCTCACAAGCAGTTTTCCAATTTCCTAGAGTTTTGGCCCAAGCAGGCATTTAATCCTTTTTCTCCTTATCCCATCCAGCCATATTTGCTGTCAGGAGATTTCAGGTGATTGATTGCAGCCTGTCTGAATCCAAAGTAGTCAAATTAGCTATTAATGTTGTGCTTAATGTGCTCACACAAACAAGGTCATTGGTTGCATCAAGACTAATAGAAGATGACACACACTGGGACTGCACACCCCAGGGGACTGGAAACAGGATGGAAAAGTCTTTGGTTTATGGCCACTACTTCAAAATCAAGCCTGATCCTACAGACATCCTGTATGTGCTCAGCAGTCCACCTGGGATCCACTCACAGCACAAACCCAGGGCACGAGCACTTGGTCCTCCCCCATCACCTGAGGACAGAGGTGCTATTGGCTCAACTGCAGCCACATTTTGATCTCTGTCAAGACTGACCATCCTTTGTCCTTGGTACCAAACTTTGCTCCAAATTACACTCATCCTCCCTCTTGAGGTGAGCTACCAAAATCAGTCAGCAGTACCGAATTCAGAAAGTGGTGTAAAATATCTGAAGAAAAATACAAAGAATTAAGAGTGCCATCAAAAAGATGAAACCAAGTTCATCTTGGAAAAATAGCAACTAACTCATCTATAGGGATATACTCTGCAGGAAGAGTTGGAAAAGTGAAAGGTATTTGGTTCCTCCAGTAGGAACCTGGAGCTCTGCTTGGAAAGATGGAGTCCAGTAAGGCAAAAATACCCGTTATCAGCTCACCTGAGGGCATGGGGACACAGAGAAGACTGCTGACGCAAAGTAAAACACAATTTTCTACGAATAAGGCACTAGAAATGGTAATGTGAAACACCTGGAGTCAGTTTCCAAGGCCATTTCTCTAGGCACTGTTTCAAGGATGAGAGGTGATGTCTCCTGGCTGCCACCAGTGCCCTCGCTAAGGGCTTTCCATTGCCTAAACCTTTAAACCAGCATTGTTTTATTAATAATAACAGTCAGTTCTTATTGAGAAGCTCCAGAAACAACTGTGTCTGGCAGTAATTTTATACCTGTTTTCCATGGCAGAATCCCCTGGCTCTCAGGAAACCATGGGGTATTAAGTGTATCCCACAGAAAGAGGCAGATCCAGGACACGTCTTCTACTGTGGTGGATGGGCAACTGCTCTGGGCTGCTACCCTCTCCACTTCCAAACCTCAAACACTGGGAAAGCCTGGCTTTTGGTGTATGATTTTAATAATGACTATTGGAGTTATAAGGCTGAAAAGCAAGTTCCATTCTGAGAGGGTGTAATAATCCCACCTGTGGCTGTTCCCAGCACGCTCTCCTGCACCATCTTCGAGCATGAAAATGGGAAACCTAAATGGTCTGTTCATGGTGTTACATGACATGGCACAAGGCTTTTGTCTTTGAGTGAAGAGGTGAAAAAAAATAAAAATCAGGGCTTGAAACTGCAAAGAATTAAGACTTAATATCAGCCAAGCTGGCGACTGGATCTTGGAGGCCTGTTTCCCTCTGAATTTCTCCTTGCTGCTGTGACATGCTCACACTGAAAATTTTCCCTTGAGCAACTGCCTGACTAAAATACAGCACACCCTTACCATAAAGCCCTTTGTTAAAACATCTTTGCCATAAAGCTGCAAAACCTTGGCTCCCAAGTACATTAAATCCTTATAAACCTGCCTTCATTTTAACCGCGCAGTATTTCAAAACACAAAGCGCTTCTTCCAAGAGATAGCACTTTAATGAGGAGAGGGGTAAAATATATAAACCAAACCTCATTATAGCATAATTTCCAGGAGACAAGCATGCTGTTATAAAGAGAAGCCATGGCAATAGCATTTCACATAGCTTGAAGATTTAATACTTTTAAAAAGCCACTGCCACTTCCAGCCTTTGGTGGTGTTTTGTTTTGAACGTAACAGAAACAACCAAAATTATGGGTCCACTGTCAGCCATGTATTTTATATTCTGTAAATTGTTGCAAATGGTGGATTCAACTCTACCACATGCTCACAAAATGTAATGGAGTCAGTAAAAGACTGACTACAAGTTACTGTGTGTACTTTTTCCTTCAAACCTCTGCATTCTTAAAGGTTGTTGCTTTAAACACGATGAGGCAGCATGGATATGGTAAATTACCCAAAGCAGATCCAATTCATACTGGACTGAAAGTGCTTATAATGATAGTCTGTTCACTTGTTAACAATGAAGCCAAAGCAACCTATCAAAAACCACACTACAAGAGAAGTCTGGAGTATTAACAGACAAATCAAAGTAATGGATATAACGCCGTTTAATACTACCTGTCAGATAAATCAGGGTAAATGGCACATCAAAGGGACTGCAATTAGTTTCCAAAAATGAGAATACTCTTTTTTTTAGCTGTGAAACTCAGCTGCTTTCTACAAAATGACAAGTGGCTCAGCCTCCCCCACCCAATGAGAAAAGTGTTACTGGAAAAAACTGTTCTCCCTAAAAACAAATTATCTATCAAAGCAGCATCCTCAATTACACTGGTCTACAAGACTTTTAAACTTCATCTAATAAAAAGAGCCATTATTGATTACAGTTCTTCCACATTAGTCTTCCAGCTGTAACTTCTGAAATGAAAGCTCAGCAATGATTAGGTATTTACTACAATCAGTAGAGAAAAATAGTGAAAAGATGAGCATAAAGGCCACCAAAAAAACAATGTACTTTTTTTTTGAGAGGAGGGAAACAAAACAAACAAAAAACCCCAACCCCTCCCAAATAACCCCACCCCAAACCCAACAACAGCAAGGGGAGATGCACTTCATGGCAGCTTTGACTTGAAGCACATATAACACTGATTGATGGATACTGAAAGCAGAGACATCAGTGGAAAATTAAACCCAACCAAGCACCAAAATTGGGACAGGTTTTTTGTGTTTCTTGGTCCTACTTTAGAAAATTACACAAGAAGGGTCAGAATTTCAGGAAATTATCATTCTAGCTACTGTCACAGATCTGGGTCAACAGCAGGGTAAAAGTTGACCTGTAATTGATGGCTATAACCAGGTTAGGATAAGCATTTCCTCTTATCTCTTTGCTGTGGCTTATAATGAATGATATTCTGGACTGAAGGGTGCTTATGCTCTCTGATTATCAGAAGGTTCAACACTTACTACATGGCTACAGCAATGGAGTGGCACTTCTGACTGCAGTTCTCAGAGAGGACATCTGAAGAGAATACAACACACCAACCCTGTTCCTAAATACAGAATCGATGATTTTGCCTTTGAGATCCTGTTTCTGAGATACTCTTTACAATTTTCATTTTTACTGATGTATGTTTTTTTTACTGATTCCAAGTTTAGAGCAAAAGGATAACAGGTTCTTCCTTCACCATCATCACTCTCTTGAAAATCACAAGAGACTTTTCCAGCTCTTACCAACTTTAGCACAAGAGAAGACAGCAGGCTGGACAAGTCTGAGGCAGCATGTCAGCACATAAATTATCACAGGATGCCTGGTGTTAAGGTAACCCAGCCTAGCACATGCCTTCCCTTAGCTCAACTTCAATATTTTTCTGCTTGGCTGTGCAACTAAACCTCGACGAAGAAGACAGCTGCAAGCAAGCGCACATGCTACTTCTGTTTTACAATCTTCCCACCTTCTCCATTACTAACTGAAGGTTTGGGGTGCTAGAAACAAGAAGCCTTATCACAAATGTGCAGTGGGACCCTGAGCTAACAGGTTAGCTGACATGGAACTGTTAACAGTGAATTGGCTTGGAGAGAGTGGGGGAAAAAAAAAAGCGGGGGGGTGGAAATAAAAAGGAGACAGAGTGAGAGAGACAGAGACAGCAACCAATTCAGCTGCAAGAAATCAAGCTAAATCAGTCCCAAGTGCCCATGTTGGAGAGACTTGATCTCATACCTTGCTTGTTATCAAGGCACTCCTGATACGAGTCAGCTCCAGTTCCGTTGCGGTCTACAGACAAAACAAAAAGTTTCATTCATATCAAACATAAATATTAGAAACTTCTCAAATGGCAGCCCTGCTGGAGCAACATGTTAGGTGCAAACAGCACTGCTTCTCTCGCAGGCCACACCGGTTCGCTGACAGAACCTGTGAGTGGCTGCAAACAAGCTACAACAGACTGACACCACTGCTGTGAGAAACTTACTGTAGTCCTGGGCAGGAGCTGCTCCCAGCCCTGCCCGTCTGTCTGCACACTGCTGATGGCACAGGGGAGGGGATTACAGCTCCGGCTGCTCTAAGTTCCTTAAGCACATGGAAGATGCAATACTTGAAATGTATCATTGCAGTGTTCTCTGTAGGCCCCATGACACCACTGGTTTGAACCAGCAGAACTCAAACTACAGTCTGGAATAGAGTTCTCTGTGGCTCTGGTGCTGCGGTCCCTTTTGGATTTTGGCTGCTACATCATATTAAAGACAACTGAAAATACAAGAACATGCTTCCCAAATATTACTTTTCCATGGAGGCAATGTTACTGTAGTTACCACTGGGATTATCTAATCCAGCAGGAGGAGGGGAGCTGGTCTGTGCCATGAAAACGGGGCAAAGCTGAGACTCCTGAACACGCGTGTGCTCCACATGGGGAAGAAAACTGACAGCTCCCAAACACAGGAGTGGTCACACAACTGGCCTCTCACATCCAGCATGGGTATCACCTAACAAACCCTTTCATCTGCATGAGAGGTTCAATTAGATCTCATCGCCTGTGTGCAAAAATGTTTTAACCTGCAGGTTAGCAGAATCGGGTTACAATGTGGCTTGAATCTCAAATGCAAACCAAAGAACTTTCCAGCATGGCTTCTGCTCCTGCTTTACAATTCAGTTCAACCACAAAAATGCCTGGATGGTCCTTGAGAAAAAAAAACATTAAATATATCTGTAAACCCTGAATAAACTAATGGTCTTTCAGCTGTTTGCATACACCTTACACACTGTGCTATGTACAAGGACTAGAGCAACTGAGCCCATGAGAGAAGTGTTTGCATGCACAGCCCCAAAACCTGACATTTTGTACACCACATATCTAAGACTGCACATGGTGCTACAATCAGTCCTGTTGTGTAATTACCAAACCATTTGATCAGGTCACCCATGGCACATACTCCTACCACAGTAACTCCAAAGGCACTGGAGACAGCTCCTCTGCTGGAGCAGATCCATGTGGTGATCACAACCAATGAAGAAGCCACTCCATCAGGCTGGGCTGGGTGGCCAAGCTACCCCGTAAGAGTATTTCAGAATCACTATCAAGCACAACAGCAACGTTAATTTCTTTCTGAAGATGTTGTTCAGGGCCAGAAGTTTATAAATATTGTTCACAACAGAAAAAAAGATGCTAAAGAGAATCCTCCCACTCAGGCACCTGCAAACAACTGCATTTCTGTACCTCCAACAAGCAACTGGTCCCTGCCTATGAGGGCTTGCTGGCATTGCTCCCATGTGGCAAACACATTCCCACATCAGCTGCCCTTTCATCTTTGCTCAACCATCGGCTGGTGACGGCTCCTTGAGGAGGAAGAGATCCAGATCCGAGTTAAAAGGCTTCACATTCAGCAATAGTATTTAATGAACAAAGAAGCAAAAATTGAAGATGCCCCACTGTTTGTGTTGTGTAAATCGCAGATAATAGATCTCCCTAATCCTAATGAGGCCTTCCTATTAAAATCTTTATTAGCTTTCAGCTCTGCAGATTGCCTAAAGGCTCATCAGTTTCGCTATCTCCCAGTACCAAGATCTGCTTTAACTTTTACAAATAGCTCTAAGATATTTCTCAGCTTATCAGCATTGCCAAGCAGTCTGTCTTATCATTACTATTGCAGATAAAATAAATGAGCTCACGATGATATGAATAATGGCATTTTCTGTAGGCTGGTTTCCCATTACATTTTCAACAGATTGTAAACTTAAGCACAAAAGGAAAAAAAAAACTAAAGAAGCAGTGGGGGGAGAGTGGCTTTCTTTTTCCTTCCCATTTACCTTCAGTGCCTTAGAGCAGAGGCTGCATTTTTAAGCTCACCTGATGAGAGCTAGTAATTAATTTTGAAAGGGAGCAGAAACACCTCAGCTCTGCTTTCTCTGAAGACCAAAAGCCCAGTTACTTCTGGGATGTTTTTTCAGCTGCATTTGTTGGAGAGAAGCAAGGGCTAAACCACGCTCTGCCTAATGAAGCCATCTTCATTAGTTTGCTCCTTTCCCTCGCAGCCTAGGAATACCAGTCAGATTGGGAATTGAAATCATGAAAAGCAACAGAACTGCATTTGAATTAAAAGACTAAGCTACAAAGGTCTCCGACGGCTGCTCGGGGCTGATTAGCACGAGGCGCGCGTGGCAGCGGTGCGGCGCAGAGCGCGTTTTACAGCGCGCGTTCGCCGATAAAGGCACCGCGGCCGCGGGAGACGGGCGAGCTCAACGCCCAACGCGCCTCTGCCTCGCCGCGACAGCCAGCAGGGAGGTCATGTTCTGGCAACCATTTTCTGCCTGGTCCCTGCAGCAATCACTACAGGGTTAAACGCTTTTCCGCTCCCCAAATTCCTCGCCCTGTCACTGTATCAAGGTTATCTATTATTGGCAGTGACAGGTGAAAATTAATCTCCTAATTATTTCTTGCTGCGTAATCTGCACTGAAGGAGTAACGTAAAAGGATTACAGTACACCCTCTACGGAAGGCTTTGCTAGAAAGCCAATCATCCAGGGAGATAGAGGGGATGTGGGAAAGAGATATTTATGACGGATTTCCAACCATTTTGAAGGCAGACTACGCTATAACTTTATAACCTACAGCTCTGGAGTAAGGATATTCTTGCAGGTATCTTAATAGCCTAAACACTTTTTATTGTTGATTCTTCCAGAAGAAAAAACCCCCCAGGATTTATATCCATTATGTCCCTGATTCTCCTTTGAAATAGCAGTTACTGCAGGAACAGCATCCATGTACAGGTGTTTTTTACTCCCCACAGAAACATGGCAAACAACATACCCAGCTTGCTTCAACTCAATATTAAAAATCTTGTAGCTACCTTCCACAGCAATTTAACTGTAACAGTTTTTCCACAAGAACATAAGCTAGACTGAGTACTTCCAAAAATAAAAGTAATTTTTAAAAAGCCTCATTTTGTAAGCAAGCTAGAAATATTTTTGGTAACAACACAAACAGCCACCTTGAAATGCCGGCTTCGTGTAAACTCTAGCTCTCCTCTTTACCACCCACCAGAAAGTAAGGTTTATTTTTACAGCATTAAAGAACACACATTTATCTTTAACCCTTTCCATGCAGCCATACAAGGAAACATACAATGGGCATTCTGGAGAACCTGTTTTTCTAAGTCCATGTCAACAGCACCATCCTAGTTGAAGTTTACAAGAACAGTCAATCTCAGGTTGTGTTCAAAATTACATTTGCTACCTTGAGAGATGCTGTCACTACCTGTGCCTGTGAGATGGTTAATGCAGGGATCACTGACTGTAAAACCCTGGCACGTAACAGGACAGGGCAGCAAGGAAGAGCACCACCTGCAATCAGGTGCCCCCACCAGTATCACTCACATTTACCTTCCGTTTACTTAATGGAAACCTTTTCTACACGGCACAGAAATGCCACTAATTCCTTTATGCAAACTCAGTGCTTGAATCCAGCACCCACGCTCTGCCTTTTGGGAAAGCCAAGCCCTGACACAAACTTTGACAGCAACACAGCGGTCGGCAGCGAGCGGCCACCGCTCCGGGCTGCGCTTCCATCGACCAGGATCTGACAGCTGCGTCACGGTGCGGGAGCGAGCGGAGACGAGTGACACAGTCCGAGCC
>VZRZ01006336.1:378370-406276 GCA_013398175.1 Climacteris rufus | reverse complement strand
ACCCGCCGTCGGGGCAGCGGGCGCGGGGCGCGCGGCGCGGGAGCGCGCGGGCGGAGGACGTGAGGGGCGAGAGGGACGGGGAGCTCGGCGCGCGCGAATGTCAGCGGGCTGCCTCTCGCGCGTGTGAGCGCCTGTGAGCGCGCGTGGGCACGAGTGCCCGGCCCGTGCCCTGTGACTGTCTGGGTGCGCACAGCCTGCGCAGCTGTGCACGGGCTGTGCGGGCACGGCCCACATCCAGGTGCAGAGGGTGTGTCTGGGCACGGCAGGTGTGTGTGAGCCGCGTATGCAACCTGTGTGTGCCTGCATGGTCCCTGTGTGCACCCCCTGCCTCTGTGTGTGCACAGTCTGTGCGTGCTGTGCTGTGTGCACGGTCATCTGTGCATGGCCTGCGTGTGCAGGGTGTGTGTGCACGGCATCTGTGTGCACAGCCCCTGTAGATGTGTGCGGCCCGTGTGTGTGTGTATGTGGTCTGCCTGTGTGTGCACACAGCCAGTGTCTGGGTGCTCAGTGTGGCAGCGTGTGTGGTTTCTGGGTGCACAGGCTGTGCATGGTGCGTGTGTGCACATGGTCGAAGCGTGTCAGTGCTCTCTGAACGGGTGTGTGCATGCCTGGTGTGCATGTGTGCGCACGCTTCCTCCCTCCACCCCCCCACTCTGTTGATGGGCTGAGGTTGGGCTCCCTTCCCTCTATTTTCCATGTTAGTTTCAGTCTTCTGTGTCCCTGAGATGCATTTGGACCCCCAGGGGATCTGGATCCGGGCGGAGGGAGAAAAGCAAAGGAAATGTTTAATCGTGATTAACCTTCCCCATTGCAAAACAGTTGTTAGTAGGTATATTTAAAATATAATTACTATTGCCGTGATTCATAGGTGCCTTAATAAATGGTTAATCAATGGCCACAGGGCCGACAATCCCCGCTGCCTGACATGCCTGGTTAGCGCCTGCCGCAGTAACCGTGATTTATGGGGACGGGGCCAGCCCCTGCCCTCCTCTCCCTGTGCAGGACTGGGGTGCTGCACCCACGAGCCTTCAGCATGGCCCCCTCCCCGGCCAGCGGCCCTCGTGCACTCACCCTGCCCCCCAACAGCCCACCCTGCACCCCAAAAACCTGCTATGCACCCCAAAACCCCACTGTGCACTGCTGGCCCCCTCTTCTCAGCACTCAGGGTGTCCACACGTGGCCCCGGCACTGCGACTGCCTTTGGGGTAGGGGAACAGAACCACCCAAGCTTGGTTTTCAGCTGGCCTGCAGAAATTATCTGAAAATCTTCAGGGAGAAAGGCAGTAAACATCTGTATACTATTAAATCCATTAGATGTGTTCATTATTTTATATTGATTGGTATATCACTACACAAAGTTAATATATTATGATTATTAGTATATTGTTAAATCATTAAATACGACAGTAGATGCAATAAATAATTTCCAGGGGATCTCAGCTGACATTTAGAAATTGATGGGTATGTTTTTCCCTTTGCATCCTGGCTGGCTGCAGCGATGCTCTGGCTGCTCTGACTGATCTCCTTTCCCTGTTTTCCTCTGCAAGTGAAGGCAGCAGAGAGAGCTTGCTCTGCCATGCCCAAGTTTGCATTTTAAAAGATGAAGCTGAATTAATACAAGCCCCAAAGAAACCTGTTGGACGAGGATATTCAAACCACTTGCATGAAACAGGGAGCCACAAGAAGGATTTACACCAGAGGCTGTACCTCGGTGTTGTTCAGGGAGAAGAACACCCTCTTGCAACACCAACAGGATTTTCATGTGAAAATGCAAGGATGGAGCTGTCCTTGTGCCAGCAGCACTGCCACCTGCCTCCTGCAGGTACCCACCCCGACCGGGGAGCACAGGAACACAAGCAGCCCTAAACCCTCAGCCCAGACTGCAGGTCACAGGGGTTTCTGGATTTATGGCACAGCTCCTCATGAAGCAGCAGATGTTGGAGAGCGTGCACATCTGTATCTTTACAGCAGGGGAGCTGGATGCCAATCAGGGTTAATTCGGGATAAATTTACAAGAGCGCACAGCATGACCCAAGGTACCTCTTTATTGGCCTACTACAGGCCTGCTAAATGCATTGGCCGACTACTACACATTAAAGCCACATGAGCTTGTATGCTCAAAATGAATTTTACAGGAAGACACAGGGATAGAAAAAGGAGGAGAGCCTGTGTCACAAATGACATCCAGATGTGAAAACACTGTAAATACAAACATCAAAAGGCTCACCCCTCCACATTCTGCAAAGACAACACTGGAGAAAGGACTTGCTGCATTTAAACAAATATTCTGGGCAAGGAAGCCAAGGAGCCTGCTGTCCCTAGTGCACAGCAAACCCCCACGGATCCAGGTGGGAATTAGCCATTTGTCAAGGCAAATATGCAGCAAATATTATGCCATCCTCTAGACGGTTCAACCTTGGATCAGGGGCAATGAAACGGGATGGAAGGGAAGGTGTTTTGCTAAGAAGACCAGAAGTTTAAATCTAATAATTCAAATCTGAAAACTGCACTCCAGAAAGCTGTGATTATTTAGATAAAGTCTCCAGGGCTATGACATATTTCTTACTAGAATCAATACTATTCAGGGACAGGACTTAAGCCTTGCCAGTTGTATGAAATAACTAAATAAATAGGTGCCTTCTAAAGCTTTGTTATTTTCTACAGTTAAGATACACCTGGAGTGATATCCCAGAAAATCTGGGATATCTGGTAAACCACCCAGTAACTTTGTTTTAAGAAGATGTGGGAAATGAAAGATCATTCCCTTGAAAGGGCTCTGAAGAACTCCAGATCTATTTGCATGGACCTACAGAGGAACTGGCAGTGAGTCACTGCCAGTGAAGGGCAAGTGTTCCTGGAGCCAAGGGCTCATCCCATCAGTCACCTGTCACACTGTCCCTTTCCCTTCTTGCCTACTTCTGACTGCAGTTGAACACAATGGGGGACAAAGCTGCTTTGAAGCAGCACAGAATAAACCTAAAGTAGCATCAACGGCAGGAGAAACCACTTAACACCCTTCCAGAAAGGCGGAGATTGCTGGGTAAGTGCAGGCAGGGTGCAGTATCAGATGTTTATTTCGTGTTCTCAGCTCAGCCCTTGAATGTGCAAACCGCGATGACAACATTGGGTGTTATTTGCTTGAACTCTCCTCTTAGAGCACCACAGCCAGTCACTGGGCTGGGGCAATGTGAAAGCGAAGTTTAGATGGGGTGTATTCTTGTTTTCTCATCTTCTCAAGATGCTATCTGACCACCAACACCTTACACACAGCATGAGCAGACTACACGAGGGACTCCATACTGAGCTGGTGCTAATCTCTTGAAGGTGCTGAGACACCAGGGTGTGAGGGCAGCGTGATTCTTCTCAGAGATGAGATGAGATAGGCTGTGGCTATTGTTTTCACTTGGGCCTGACTCAAGGCTGCAGGATCAGAGCCATCCACTCTACCAGCATTATCTGTCCCAAGTGGGGAGCCCTCCCTTGAGACAGGACTCCATCAGACCAGACTGGTGCTTGAAGAGAGCATAGAAGACTCTCCTCTCAGCCCGAGACAAAGCACACTTCTTATTTTGGAGCTAAAAGCTTCCAGCAGTTTGATACTGGCAGTGCAGACAACAGACGGAGAAAGCACTTAACCATTGTGTTGCATAGTGATATCATGAGGAAATCAGGATTATACAGTAGAGAGAGTAGAAAAACACTCAGGAAGAGCTTGGATAAACTCCGGGCGAGATTCAATAACAGATGCCGCCGCCTCCTGCATCATGTGTCCCCACCTGGGCTTCTGTTGGGAGGCAGCCGGAGAGGAGTTTTATTGAATCTGTTATTGAACCTGCCCCCAGGCTGGAGCTGCGCTAGGTACCCTCAGAGGGCCCAAAATAGAAATGAAGAGGCACAGGAATTTGCAGTGAAACTGTTAAAATATGCTCTGATTTGCCTCAGAAGCCGGTGTGTGCGGGGCGAGGGAGCGCGGCGGGGCCAACGTGGAGTGCCAGCTGCCTGCCAGGCACCAGAGCTGCCAGGGCTGCTGCAGGCAGCACCAGAGCAGGACTGCAGCTCTCCATCCTTCCCAGAGCCTGCTGGTGACGCAGGGCTCTGCTCCGGGGCCTAACAACGCTGCAAAACTATTTAGCCATTGGAGGATCACATTACATGCAAAATCTATAGCTGCTCAAGAGCTTAATTTTGACATACAATTTTCACTTGCTGAACAGAAAAGGGAGGGGAAGTCTGAAACTGTCTAAACAAAAGAATGTTTTTTTCCACTGCACTTTCAAATGTTCATAAACCGAACAGAATACAGTTAGAGACGGCCCTTCGCCTCGGGGCATCCAAGGCTATGGCTCCAATTAAAGAGAACAAGGATACAGGAGGTGGTACCTCCAGTCTGATTGCTCTCGCCTGGGGCAGCTAAGCCTCATGAATAAACACTGTTGACTCTAACTCTCAACAAAACAATTACACGTTTGTTTTTAGAATACATTTTCTTAGCCTTTCCACTTGCAATTTTTGCTACTATAAACTAGCCAGGACAAGAATAAATACCTTTGTGATTCTCTAAACATCCTTGTAATTGCAGTGCTTCAGTCATGAATGTGTATTTCAACATTAGAAAAGATCCTGAGCGATAAGAAGAAATGTTTCTTTGAAGTAACCTTTCAGAATTAGATGCAAAATATTTAGAGCTAATTATTATTACAAGAACTCCTGTACACACTGCTAACCACAGGAGTGAAAACCTTATGTGCAAATCCAGGTACCTTTGAAGAACAAAAACACAAGGAGACGGGTGAGGCTTGTATTTTTTTGGACTCCTGCCAAGTGTGGTGCAGCCCCCAGGGCTCCCCATGTCCCTATGGATCTGTCAGCCCTCCCAGACCTCCCTCCTGGCAAACCCCACTGCCATGGGCCTGCAAACCATCCCCAAAGGGATGCTGATGAGAAATGGGGGTGCTTCTAGACCTCAACAGTGCTGTCTCAGCTACGTCCTGGATGCAAATGAAAGGAGTGTCAGGATTTCTTCTGCTAGGGAGCGTCTAAACAGAATAGGCAGTGGATGAGTCGTTGCTTAACTTTCTCCCAACGCAGCTGTTCCAGCAGCTAGGACAAAACCTGGAGCTTTCATGAGGGCAGAAGAAGACAGCTCCAGCTAGCCCTTACTGGGTTCACGTTACTCCCAAAGATGGGTGCAGAAGTAAAGCAGAACTCTTGTTTCCTGCTGAGGATAGTGGTGGAAGGAGAATAATCATTTACCCAACTTTTTAAAAATTTTTCCCAGAAAACCTGGGAAAACCTATTTCCCAGAAAACCTATTGCTGCAAAGGAACAGCCAACCACCAACCCCCATCTCAAAATGGCAAGCCTTAAGCTGCTTAGCACAAAAGATTTTAGCCAATAAATAACACTTTTTTTTTTCTTAGTAATGCTTCCAAACTGGATTATTATCCCCCTTCTCACTGTTAGTGTGAGGATGAGAAAACACAGAACAGGAAAGTAGCGGAGAGCGTGCTACGCTGTACAGGCTGTGGATTTGGGAGAGACTCAAGCTATCCTTAACGATGCTTGTTCCACATTCCCAGCCAGACAACAAGTGATGTTGCCTGCTCCTATATGTTATTTATATATTGTGTTAAGCAACAACGTGCAAATGAGCTGGAGTACAAAACGTCAGACACGGCGAGATGTTACAGCGCAGTACAACACAGCACAACACAGAGGAGCGACTCTCCGGATGGGGCCCTGCATCCTAGGAGTGTTTATACTTGATTGTATAATTGGGACCACAGCCAGCTCATCCTAAAATATACAGCATGAGTATGGTTAGGCATTGCATCTGTAACATATACAACTTTACATGTCAAAGCATCTTTGTTTGAAGTCAACAGCAATAAAAACTGCATTTGTACGAGAGCTTAGCATGTGGGAATACATATTGCTAAACCAGGATGTTAACACATGGCCCTCCTCAGTTGGCTGCTGCCAAAAGTATGCCTTTCAGAACTGGGATGAGCATGCCAATAATCTGTAGGATATTTTAAAACTTGGAGAAATCTACAGCAACCATCCAGCATTGGAGAAAACTCTTTTTGGGCACATTTACCTCTGGCAGAAACTGGCATAATTCTCTCTGCTTGGAAAGATTTGAGTCCTTTGCATATATGGATGTTATGTGTAAAAAACACAGAAGGATTTTTCTATCCTGTTTCATTTTGAAGAAACTTTGCTTAGTCACTCAGTGACAAATTATTCACTTGTGTAAGTGAAACTTTCAAATGTACACAAACTTTCAAATTAATACAAACCTATCTTTTAAGGTTGCTATTATTTCATTATGGCACACAGAAATTACACCAGAACTGTGTTAAGCTTATGGGATTTCTATGAATTTCCTTTCTGGATATTAAACTTTAAACAAATATTATGATTGTATTCCAAAGGCTTGAATGGGCTGATGATTTTGAAAGTGCTACTTTGGCATCACTGTACAGCTCCATTCTTTCATGTATGTTTTGTTAAAACACAAAGAAGCTCTATTTATGAAAAGCCAGTCTTAAATCTATAGTTTGTGAAGCCATAATTTGTGGTTGCAATTGTGGTTAATTTAACAAAGCAAGCCTTTTGGTTCACAGTGCACCATACTTACTATTTTTCATAAACTATCAGAGCAAAAAAACCCCTTCAACATGTCAGATATATGATGATCCAGCAATGTTGCAATTTTCCAACTCCTATTTTGTGGTATACCATATTATATGCACAGGAATGCTACATCATTTATTCTGGAGCACAGCCCTGTAATTATTGCTGGCAAACTACTAATTACATACCGCCATCAAATCTAACCATTTTCCCAATAAAAAACCCCTACTTTCGTGCGGAATACAGCAAATCCAGCCCTGAGTGTACGCATGTTTTTATTTTAACACGCATGCCATATGGTATTGATCCTCCACTCACATACACTTCACCTAAAATATCCGTCCTGACTCCGGGATTCTGCAGGCTTTGCTCTGTGGTATGATGCCATGGGGCAGGAGAGGACTCAGCTCTGGTTCTGCACCAGCATCTCCCCGCTTCTGAGGGCCAAACCTGTCAGCTCACATCATTTCTGGCTTGGTCTAATTAAGATTCAGGCCCTGCTACAAAATGGGGGTCTAGATCTTGAGTTGCTCCAACTTCAGGATTGGTGTGCTTGGAATTTTGCCACGGTTTCATCTTTAGAAGCTACAATATGGCTTTACTTCTGTGCCTCCCCATCAGAGCAGTGGTTAGCCCTGTGGAGAAAGCCTGTCAGCTGGTCACAGACCTGCTCTCTGCATCCCAAGGAATTCCATGAGCCACAGCACATTTCAATTGCAGAACTGCACAGCTTTGAGTCACTTCTGGGAGAAAAAGCAGGGATTGTGGGGAAGAGGGAGCATGCAACAAAAATTCCCCAAAGATAATGCCCTACATACACTGACATTTCCAGGAATTGGCCACAGATTCGACAGCCTGGAGCAGCCCCACTGTTCCCATGCAGCACGGGCAGAGCACGGGCAGAAAAGCAGCAGAGACATATTGAAATCCATAAATGCTCCTGCTCGAGGCTGTGCGTGTCCAGCACACTGGGGGGGTTTAACGCTCGCCTGTCCCGTGCCCAGGCTGCCCGTGGGCACCCGGGAGGAGCGGTGCTGCAGCCTCCCAGGGAGAGCACAGGGCGAGGTGGGAGCTGCCGGCGGCGCTGCAGGGAGCCAATTACGGAGCTGAGGCTCCAGGCTGCTCGCCCGCAGCATCTGCCCGAGCGGCTGCGGGGCTCCTGCGCTCGCAGCCGGCAGCAGGATCACCTGCAGCGATGTGGCCCAGGCTGGAGGAGCTCAGCAGCACAGGGCAGATGGGGCTGGCGGCTGCAGGAGCCGCTTTCCTCCAGCAGCATTCCCTGGAGGCCATCCCTAAGGCTCTGGGCAGCCAAGGGCAAGGGGGAGAAGCCCAACCAGCATCAGCTCCTACTGCATTATTTTTCTTCATTCTCAGAACCTCCCCCCTGGCTTGGGGGGGGCTATTCTGTCCCCCAACACAACTTCCCCTGAATTCCATCCTCCTGAGCAGTGCATTTCTGGCTTGGCAACCAAAACATCTGTGAGACTTGTTCCCTTTTAAAAACATGACAAACAGCGTAGGTATGCGAGACAATTTTCTTAATCTTTCTCAATTTTCTTCTATTTCAAAACTGCAGTTAAAATTGACTGTGGAGCAAAACCCCTCTCTCGCTTGTCTGAAGGTTTGGAGCAATGTAAGGAGCTTGTTGCACACTTTGATGATAACGTGTGAAATGAAGCAGCCAGGGGTGCTTGTGAAGGATGTCAGAAAAATCCCACTGGAGTACAGTCACCTCAGAGCCTCCATGGCAGCACAGAGCTGCAAAGAGCTGCAAAATCTGGCCCAGTTCTGGTAAAACATGGACTATTTGCTTAAGTTTCTGGCATTTGTTCCTCAGTATCCTTAGCAGCTTTAACAAGAATAAAGCATGCTTTGCATGCCAAGCAAGTTCTCTGATCTTAGTCACGGCCTTGGTCAAACACAAGGAGTTGCTTGACAAGAAAGAACTGCCACTAAAAACATTAAAAAGTGTTAACAGAACTCACAGCTTGCAAGTTTAGTGTTGCATCTGAAGCCTGAAGGTCTTTGGGAACTACCCTCAACATTCATCTCAGCAGGAGTTTCCATTACTAACACTCCTTTTCCTCTTTCTATCTCTGTTCTTATTTATTTCACAGCTACAGAAATGGTCTGTTTAAAAAAAAAAAGAAGTGACAGGTATAAGACTCAGCTCATGTGGATAACTCTGGAAAAAGAGATTTTCTTCCCTGAGACTACTTTCAGGTTTGCTGCTATCAGTTGAGGATTAGTCAGCTAACATGGCATCTCTGTTGACACACATTTTCTCCCCACAGCTAAGACAGCTTAACTACTTTATACACCAGAATATTGCAATGGTTAACCAGATATTTTCAAAAAAATTAAAAGTATCTCCTACTTATTAAACTGTAATTCTGCTTTTACTATTGAACTGGAATCTATAGACAAAGAAATAAGCACCCAAACACCCTTTTGCCTGTAAAATATGCTCACATGAAAAGCTGGAAACATTGTTAAATAAATAATTGAACAGAAGTTGTTATTTGGCCATTCTTGCAAGAGCACAGAATCCATTCAAAATCTTGCATAAGTTTTCTTCTTCAGCACATACACATTACAAGGATTAAACAGAAAGGGAAACTTACAGCTTTAGACACACTTTGTGTCTCAATACCCACTGCAGCACCAGCTTCTCTGTAAGGATTATCAAGGCTACAGCCCCATGCAGCTGTCAGTCCCTGGGGCTGTAATTCAGCTATCCTGCTCTCACTCTATCCATCACATTTACACAAATCCCCAAGGTGGACTGCCTTCTAAATGTCTTTACCTTGTGCATTATCCTGGGGCTTAACAATCCAATATTGGTGCAGCCAAGGATAATTACTCTCCATTGATGATAAAACACCCTGAATCCTGTCAGGCATGGCAATTTGCATCTTACAGTGCTGAGGATCAATAGATACAACAAAGGAGTGAAACCTGATTAGATACTGCTGCCTCTCAACGGAAAGGGAAGAGCTGATTGTTTTGCAGGGTTGAAGTCCTGGTTAAAAGGGAAACAGAGGTCTCTCATTACAACACAGTCCCCAAGCCTGCTGCAGGGAGAAACTGCTGCAGGGAGTTTGAGACTCGAGGAGAAAGTAGCTGAATGAACAACCAGGTCTTACAGACTCCCGGTAAAGGAGAGTTATTTACTTGGGCCAGCATGGCTCATGCAGTTTCACTGTAACCCAAGAGAATACAGAGGATGTGAATTGTCTGGAGCTCTGAGAGGTTCTACTTTCCCCCCAGTTTCATGGATTTACAGCACAAAGAGGACAAGTTCACAATCACACACTGCTTCAAAAATGAGCCTGGCCATTGGCTTCTGGCTCTGCGAATGGATCTCTTTCTGAAGCATCCTCTAGGAGTGTGGGCTCAGCCAAGAGCTCCTGCCCTGTCAAGGCAACAGAAATGTCATATATATTTAAAATAAGGGATTGCAGGATTTTCCAACCACAATTAACCAGGTAAGCAGATGTATGAAGGTGGAGGTGGAATAAAAAATTATCCCAACCCATTCAACAGTCTTCTGACACTAATCTAACGCTGAATCTGATGGCAGATAAGAAGCGCAGTGGGTGAACATCGGTTCCCACATTTAAACTAGAGAGACATCACAAGCTTCCGCCTCTTCAAGTCTTTATTTGGAGGCCAGTAACACATTGACAGAAACCCATGGTTTGGCTGACAGCACTGCTGGGCTGCAGGCAGGGAACACATTCCCGTTTGGACGTGATTCCCCACCACTGACACTCCCTGGGCTCAGCTGTGCCCACCTCCCACAGCCCGCCCAGATCAGTGATATCAAAGCTCAGCCCTGGGCTCCACACCAAGAGCTCCTAGAAAAGATGTATCTAACTGTGTTAAATCTGGGGTTTTATTTGGTTTCTGGTGGCAGAACTACATTAAACAGGGACTGCATGTCTCCATGTTCTTGCTTGAGTGAAAGAAATGCAGAGTTTTCTTCCACGGAAATTAGTCAGCAAAGGAAAAGCTGAATTTGGGGGATTCTCAACCATGTGAAGGACAATATTTTAAAAAAGGCCTCAAAACATTCAGAAAATAAGGCAACATCAAGAAAAGACCTGGGCACATCTTTTCAGAATGTGTGCTCTGAGACTGATGAAGGGCTCAAAGCAAGAGAGGAGGAAAACAGAGAAAAAGAGAAAAACTCTTCAGAAACCAGCTGGGAATAGTCTGTTCTTATCAAAACACGTTGCTGACACAGACCTGTCACAAAGCCAACATCTGCTCCCAACTCACAGAGTCAGTTCGAGGCAGGCTGAGTGTCTATTGCACAGGAACACCAAGAGTTGACTTGGCACGTTGGACATAAATGAGAAGAGCTTCTGAAAGCACCAGTGAGCAAAACGGGAAGGAAACTTGTTCCTTTGATGAAAAACCTTTTTATTTTGACCTACAGGCAAACTTGCAGATTTTTTTCTGCAGAAAGACATCTCTTCCAACATGGGAAATGGAAAAAAAAGTCTGATTCTGGACATCTGACACATATGGTGGTGTCTGCTAAAGCCAACGGGGGGTTGCATATGGCAAGCCTGGAAACTCGAGGCTCATTAACATTATGGCATAGGATCATCACTATTTTATGGTCATAAGGATCTGTCTCTCTCATCCCAATGGCTACTTAGTGACAGTGGATTCAGGTGCCCCATATTAACCCCTAAGAGTAACTTTAATTTTGGTGAGAAGTACCAAGCCCACTTCTAAAATCCTCTGGCTCCTTCACTTGTGCAGTGGAGTAGAAACATGCCTTCCTCCCCTGATCTATTCTCCTGAAATCTATTCCAGCCCTCAAAGGATTTAACTCCCTTTGCCTTCTTCAATCCGCAGCATTTTTTGGGGTACTGGAGAGGATTTGCAAACAGTCTGAGACACCATCACTGTAGAACAGATGGCAACTGTCCCATCTAGGGTGAGACACCAAGCAACATCCGTTGGATTCTCACATGAGCATCCAGCTCCTAGCACCGCCTGTGCCTCTACAGCGCGCTCTGAATCTCTCCCGTGTTGTGGGAACCCATCACTCATCATGAAGAAAGGGAGGTTGTTATGGTTTTCCATCTGTCAGTGCAAACTGAAATGTAACTTTGTATTGGGCTCTCCACTCTGCACTCAGGCATGGAAGATTTAGAGCTTGCTGTTCTGTATTTGAAATGGGAAATTGGAGTGGAGCTGCTGAGTCATGAGAACAGGGGCCACTATCGCCAGCCATCTCTCCCTGGGGAAAACCACTAATCCTCTCTGATGCACCTGGGTGCCATTGATTCCTCAGGATTCCTGCACACTCACACTGTCTCTGACTGTCAGAGGTGCATTGATTTGTTCAGCAGTGGGGAACAGAACGGATATAATGGAGGGGATTTTTAAGGTGATGATTGCTATGGGTGGGTGAAAATAAAACCACATTAAATAAGCAACCATTAGAGCTTAAAAGTGAGCATCTCAGCTGTATACTCCTGCCCTCTGAGAGAAGGATGATAACACTGTCACATGCTCCAAAAACAGGTGAGCAGGAGCATAATGAATTCACAGGGTGTAATAACCCTGGTGGAAACTGGCTCACAATACACGTGAGGTAATAATGCATCCTCTTGCACTACAGTGCACTCAAGAACACTGTCCTCATCTGAAAAACGTTAGGTATGGTGGAAGAAAACAGGAGGAGAACATAAATGCAGGGATCTTATAAACAGCCATGACTGAGTCCCAGGTAAGAGCATCCTACTGAAGACAGTGATGCCGAACCCTTGAAAAACAAATGTAAACCAGACAAACTGCAGGTCAGAGTTTGCCAGGAAAGTTTCTGGTCATCGCTAACTGCTCCATGCAGTTGGAAGGGAGAGGAAAAGGGTCAGGATAAAGACCCATTTCCCTATCATTTCATCACATCACTCTTCATATAAGCACCCCGCTGACCAGCCTTCTCCCAGAACTTCTCAGCGATTAGCACCATGCTGTTTCTTACTGTGAATTCGAACAAGAGTAGCACAAAGCTATCAGCAGGGACTTCAGTGATCAGAAACTGCTCAGCCAATTTTCACTATCATTTTTTCTATGTCAAACAAATGCCTATTGTCACCAGGCCTGCTCCTGTGGCATGTTGAGAGCTTCTGCAAATTGCCGAGACCCCTGTCTCTGATTTTAAACCCCTAAAATGATAGCTCTCACCTTATAGACTAAGAGATGAGCAAAGGACAGAGAGCCAGGTGCTGCTGGTGGTAATTCTGGCTATTGATGTACAGCACAAGTATCCTGGGTACCCTGCCCCTGCCTCAACCTTCCCTGCCTGCACAATGGGGATGGAAAATAACAGTATCTGCTCTGCCACAAGGCAAAAGGAACCTAGGTTTAAGATGCAAAGTGCTAATTACTAGTTCAGACTACAGGTCTTGGCACTGGAATTACAAGTAGCAGAACTGTGTGAGCAACTGTTGCAGTCACCAAATACAACAGACCTGCAACAGAGGCTTTGTTATGATTCTGTGCTCATGAGATCCCATCAGCTGCGATGGGAATGCTGCACATTGATGTGATGCCATCATTCAGCCACGTGACTCTGGAGGAAGTAGAAAGAGAAGGAGCAGACAGGCTATGAAGTATATAACCTTGATTTAATGCTATTAATGCAAATTGACAATTAGCAGAGGTGTTATAGACCTTACAGGAAAACAAGGGAAAGAGGAACGGATTTGGGCAAAAATAGGATATATTTTAGAGCATCCTCCAGCCTGCAGATTTCTTTTCAACAGCACATATATTCCATTTTTTCTTACCACAGCCACTGTAGAGGCCAGGGCATCATATAACAAGAAGAATGGTCAAACACAATTTTAATGTGTCTAGTAAGGCAGAGTGCAATACTTCTATATATCAGAACAAGCAATGTGCCAAAGTGCCTGATGATAAGGAAGAAATGTGTCCTCGATCAAGAAAAACCAGTTTAATGTGCACACTGGGAGCAGAGTATTATACAGATACAGCTTTCCCCTGGCTATGTGAATTTAAGGAACCCCTGCTGGTAACTGAGATTCCTTGCAGACAATCAGACCAGAAGCAAAATGTTATAAATTCTTAAGGTATTGTATGACGTGAGATACATCCTCACATTTTATACAAAACCAAGAAGGGGAAGATAGCATGTAAGCATCTGAACTCCCATACAACAAATGCCATTTCAAGCATCATTTATTATGCTGCCTTTCACAGACTTTTACAATCCTCAATATGGTTAGCAATTTCAGCTGACTCGTAAAGCGGTTTTAAAATTCATCACTGAAAAGAATGTTTATCTCTGTGTTTTCTCCAGTTCAGGAGTAAAATTAGTCTCTTAAAACCTAGGGATGGTGTGTCTTTAATTTTGTTTAGAACAGAAAATAACTGCGATATGAAAGGTTTAATGAGGTTAGAAATCTAAAAGGAAATGGAGTGGGAATAGATTATCAAGAGAAATAAAGCCAACCGCTGGAGAGTACACTAATATTAAATATTAGGTTTCTAAACCAAATATATATAATCCATTTAGGGACTTAATGGTGGTTCTCAGAAGCACATTTATCTACAGCTTATGGTTCAACAACCAATATTATAACTCCATTTGTCATTGTTAGGCGAGGGGGATGGATGTCAGGGAGGCGAGGGTCAGCACATGAGGAGGAGCTCGGAGGAGATGCTCTTACTGTACCTTACAGACGGCCCTGGAGGGAAGAGCTCACCTGCAGATTCTTGGCTCCACACTGAAGATCTGCCCTGAAAACATCTCCCTGCAAAAATACTCACTCTTTCATTTTCCTCATGAAGAACAAAGGCAACACATTCAAGCAGGGATTTGCCTTAAATTAGGCTTTATACCCATTTTTCATTTAGAAAGATACTTACACGTGTGCCTAACTAAATGTGGGATTACGCACTTGATTAAAATTAGCGACATGCTTAAACTACTTGATGAATTGGGTCATTAGATACCTAAGTCAATACGAGATAAGGAGCTCTGAAAATCAAGACAAATTGAAAACTCAAAAATGGATTTTGGTTCTTAGCTTTTTGCACCTCTACTAACGAATTTGCAGTATAGGCAGAGATTTAACTAAACCTCTTGATATCAACACCCAAAATTAAATCCTTGCTTAGGAAACACCTGCTCCCTTTCCGGTTCTGCTGGACACCAGGGCAGTGAGGTGACCAGCTGTGGGACAGCTCTGCCCTCTGCAACTCCACTCAAGTAGCTGCAGAAAAACCTTCCACCACTAAGAATAAGAGACTAGGAGATGGAATACTTAGGGGAAAAAATATAGAAAGATGCATGGGTTGTCACACTTCCATTTCAGAAAAAGCCAAAAGAGGTCTGTGTGGAGACACCAGACACCTGGCAATATGAAGGGAAAGCTGCTGGATGACCTGCAATTCCTTGTCACTTTAACCCCTCTGTGCCACCACAAACACAGGGTGAAGTTTATAGGCAGAGGTAGTCTTTTTTATTATACTAAATAGCTGGATAGAACAAGGAAATCCCAAGTGCACTGACCCTTCCTGAAGAAGCCTCTGCAGTGGCCTTTTTGAGAGTGCCATGTGCCAGAGCTCTTGTCCTTTTGCTGCAGTTCCATCTGTTGGCCTGGCACCCTCTGCTTCCCTCCATATCCTGCCCTGCTGTATCCCATCAGAGAAGGAGGAGGCTGGGGCTCCATGTACCATTTGGGATCACACTGTGTTATTTTGGTTATTCTTTGTGTTTTCCCTGTCTTTTCCTTTCTGAAAGGATGCCTGCTGTCAGGGACCCACCACTTCCAAGCGAGCACTCTGCCTGCCAGCTCCAGGCTTCTGGATGCAGCCAGCAGCTCTCTGAGGACTCCCAGACATGCTTCCTTTCTGTTTTCACAGGAGAGGAGGGAGGCTGAGCTGGGAGCATGACACGGTAGGAAACAGAAGTGTGCTCCTTTCTCTTGAAAGGCTCCAAATCTGCTCCCTCTCCAGCCCCAAAGCACTTCTTGGGCCAATTCTTGGTTGACTGAAATCTTGAAATGTCACCAAGAACTGGAGCAAGCCAAAGCACCATGCTTGTTTGAAGTGGTCAAAATGAAGTAAAACATACTCCATTACAAATAACACTTGGCTAATTCCAGCTCGAATGCTTTTTGCTATCAATGAAATTCTGAGGAAACAGGGACTTCAGGCAGCACCATATGTTGGCTATCACTCTGCTCAGGCTGGGTATTAGTGGGTTTTTACTACTAACACCATCAATAACAGCAACTGAATTAGCTGTAAGAGTCACAAATCCATCTTTTGAGTGGTATGACCAAATTCTTTCACATAATTTGCCTGAGTGACAGAAAAATATGTTACTAGTGTCAAACAAGTCTGGAAACTTAAAATGTTTTTAATTCTGCAAAAAAATAATGCAGAACTTCTTGACTCTAGAGGGCTTTGAATCAAGACCTTACTTCAGAAAAGTGCTAATTGTTATGTTTAATTTGAACTAAGATCAGTTTTGCTGAATGAAACCTGTAAACTTTTTTTTACAGCAAACACAAGGAAGCAGTTTTTCCACATGACATGTCATTAAATTGTGGAATTCACTACCACAGGATGTTGCAGAGGCCAAAAATACAAATGAGTTCAAAAAAAGATTAGACAAATTCACGGGGGATAAGTCCACCAGTGGCAATTAAACACAATGGTCTGGATATGACCTCTGGCTCAGGAAGTTCCTAAAGTGCTGATTGCCAGACGTGGGGAGGATAAGACTGGGGAAAGGTTCACCCTGTACAATCCTGTTTCTTATACTGCTTCCCAAGTATCTCCTGTTGAACACTGATGCAACAGAGATTTCTGTGCTAGACAAACTGTCCCCATATGGTAATTCCTCTGATCCCCACAACATTTGGATCTGAACAAAGCTCTAAAATTTGTTGCAAAGCAGGGAATTTGGTAACATGCAGAATGCTGCTATTTTTTCTTCAAATCTTGAAAGGCTTTCCATGGTTCTCAATGAAAAGCAAGCTTTACTAATCATTTCAGTGACCAAGTATCTCGCGCTTCTTGCCATCCCAATTTAAGAAGAAGATCCAAAGAAGATACAAAACGTAACAGAATAAATTGTTTATTCCTATGGGTATCATGCAGCTGCACTATTACTGTGATCAAATTCTGGTGAAACAGCTGAACATATTCAGCACAGCTTTTTGACTCTTATTCCTTTAAGTAATTTAAACAATGCTTTATCCAAATGTCTTGCAAAAGTAGAACTATTATGGCATTTTATGCAGGAGGAGATTGCTTCAATAGGGTGCAGATGAACAGGGATATAACTCTGAGGTCTAGAGCTCCTTCTCAGACTTACATTCACAGTGCAATTCTTAAGTCTTATGATTGTTGTTGTTTTTCTTGAAGCCCATCTCTAAGTGTAATTCTGTGGGAATCTTGGTGTTCAATGAAACAGAAAATGATAAATTTCTAGCACTGTGAAGCTTAAAAATGTGATCTAAATGCATTCCCTCATCACCCAAAGGCAGGGGTAAGGCAGAAAAAAAGACCTCATTTAAAAACCAAGACCTCCTCGTTAAAAACAAAACATTTTCTGGGAAATGTGATATTTGACGAAGTGACTTAAATCTATTTATCAGACACAACCAAGTCCCAAATTGCAAGCACCCAGATGTAGCTTAAATTTCATATTCTGCGAGCCCCAAAATAGCACAAGTTCTTAATCACATTCTTTAGTCTTGTATCTCAGTTACAAAGCACGGCACAGATTTGGAATTAACCTGTATGAGTTTGCTGCAAGACATAATGAAAACATCATGATGCAAAATCCTTGGCTAAGAGTTAGCTAGAGACATCTAATTAATTAAATAGCCTAATTCACAATAACATCCTATCTATGTACAAATTTCCACTGTTTTAAAAAACAATTTTGCTAATGCACGGCAAAACTTAGATCAGTTGTTTCAAATGAAATTTGATTTAAGCCCAGTCAAATTTAAATTAAGACCAAGAATAAATCTATTTAATCCTGGTTTAAAAGGGAAGAAGAATGTCCATGCTGAGTTTTGCATAGTTTAAGCTCAATGATTTAAGTCATGTCCTTAGTGACTAGTACACCTGTGAATACAAACAGTGCCTATGCCAGGATGTATTTTACTTCTTAGCACTTGTAAAAGTAATTCCTAGAAAAGACTTTATAAAACAAAAGCTCTTCTGTGCTTTTCTTATTACCTTGTGTTGTACAAAGACTGTCCAAAACATTTTTTAACAATACATGTATATACCTACTGAGATTTTACCCACTCTACTTCTAAAACAGGAATCTCCAGCAGTAGAAAGCCTAAACAGCAAAACTATTTTCTTCTTTTAAGCTTTCTGTCTGATGATCCTTCATGGCCATGTAATTTTGTGGGTTCCATAAGTCCTTAAGAGTCAGCTGGACAATGCACAACTAGAAGTCTAGCAGAAAATCACCAAGATTTACAGACCAAACAAACCCCCTAACTTCCCTAGTCAGCCTTTAGCTATCTGTATAAATCACAGGAAAACACTTAAGCCTCTTTTTTCCTTTTTAAAGCTACCACCTATAAACAACACAACCATTTGTTTCTTTCAGTTTCTATTAGTCATAAATTTTGCAAAATTAAAGAAAAGCCATGAGCAGGACCTGAGTATGGAAGCCAATTTGAAGACAGACATCAAGATGAATGCTAACACAGCATCAAGTTCCACACCATCAGCATATTCTTTAAGTAGACCTAAATTATTTTTCAGTGCTGTTTTATTCAATTTGTTGCATCAGGTTTAGTTGTTTTCAGGTCAGATACCAGCAGCCATTTGGTAATTGAACACCTCCTTAATTTCAATCAGAGCCATGCTATGCTAATGCAATTCTAGCTGTTTTAATTTCTGTTGTTTTTCACTAATTTGCTTTTAGTCTTCTAGTCCCACAAAAAGTCTGTAAGACATTAACATTTCTTCCCAGCCCTGTCAGCTGGGAACATACTGGAAGCTGTGAGAAGTTATCCACCCTATGCTTGAAAGCATCAGTGAAAGAAACCAGTGTGGTGACCCCAGCAGAAGCCAAGCAATGGCAGCGCTCCCCACCAAACCTCTCCCTCTGGTTTTCTCTTTTTTCTTATCCCCTTGTGAGGTACTTTTATTTATTTGGGAGCGATGGGAAGGCAGGAATAGGGTTGTTTGGTGATTTTTTTAGGAAAAGTTTTGTTTCCAACTGATGGCAGCTTGTATTAGGAGAGAAACAAAGAGAATGAGCAGATCCTGTTGTGGTGACGTAAAGCCTAAGAGATATTTCAGGGTCACCAGCTATCTTATATAGACAACATCTGGCAAAACCATCCAGCAGCAGCAATATGGATACCAGCCCCAGGAAATACTACACATAGCCAGAAAAAAATACACTATTCTGGGCTTTATATTTTTAAAAATCTCTCTCTCTCTTTTTTTTTTTTTAATTTTTTTTTTTTGGTCAAGAAGAAAAAAAGTGACATATCCACAAACAGCAGCGGAGACTTCCCGGCGCAGGCAGTGATAGATGAGGACTTTTGCTCACTTTCAGATGCATGGAAGAGAATAGTTTTTTTGTGTTAAGAGATCATTACAGCTTCAGCCCTCCTACTGCACTGTTTCCTCTGAAATCAGGGGCAAGATTAAATCTGTTGTAGCAGAGCGCTCCGTAATGGCTCTGACAGACGTTGTTTTTCCTCGGCCTCACATCTGGGAGTTAACCAGCAGAGCGCTTGAAACCAACCAGGTCAGCTCTTTAGTTGAGTTTCGTGTCTAATCAGCCAGGAAGGCTGAGGCCTCAGGTCACACATGGAAATCACTAGAGCTATTTAAGTCGCCAGAGGTTATTAATAAATCTCCCACTATTTCCTTAAGTAAATAATTGGAGGCCCATCTTTCAAACAAGTTATGTCTGGCCATGTTATGGTACCAATTTTATCCTTCCTTTTTTCCCTTCACCAAGCAGGAAGAACAAATCTCTGGTGACAACAATGGCAAAACTGTGAATTATAAACATCCATGTGTCTCTCATTTGAATGCCTCCTCAAGTTTCCTTGACAGCTGGGGGAGAGAGAGGCTCTTAGTCTTTCCACCAGAGCCTGAGCCACTGAAACCTCTCTCGCACCAGCAGAGACTTTGGGGGAAAGCCACGCAGCCCTGGCTGCCGGGTGAAACAGGAGCCCTACTCCCTCCATTGGGTGCTGTTAGGTAGCTGAGTTCAGGTTCTTCTGGGCTGCCATGAGGGAAATGAGGGGAAAAGCCTGATTGTGAAACATGACCAAAGGCAGAGCTCTGGGGGTTCAGGACAGGAGGAAAGGTGCTGAGGGAGATGGGGCTTGCAATGCCTCATCCTCCCTTTATGTCATGCACAGGCCCCGCTGCACCCAGGCCTGACGCACGCAGGTCCTGGGAGACCCACAACCACTTGTCCCATGGCCAAATTCATCCATGCCACAAATGACAAGCCCTGGCTTACCAGAGCCCCAGTCCTTCCTGGACATGTTACCTTTTCAGCTTTGGAAATAACAGACTGCTTGCACTAAGGCAGATATGCACGTTCTCACACGCAGGGAAATTAACAGCAGCCCTGGCCACTGCCTCTTGTGAAATTGAAACAGCAATCCTCTGCAGGACGTTTCTGCAGCAGGACTCCTGCTCACCCCAGCTCTGACAAAAAAATTCAACACGAGATGGCTCCTGCCTGCCTCTCTTGTCCCTGCCCCCCAAGCTACTGCATCAAGCTCCTTGCAGGTCTCAGGGATATTTATGGCAGCTGTGATAACCCCAACGCATCTTCCAGCTGCCAGATCCCTTCCACCGCTGCGCTGAGTTACGAGTTGTCTTTGTTTGAACTTCTTTCAAGATGATGCAGAGTCTCAGGCATTAGGAGTACAGAATGGCTGCTTTAAATGAAGCCAAAGTCCACATGGAAACATATATCTTGTGCATATATGTGTATACAAATATATCTGTTCCTTTACATCAAATAATCTAAGATTTGCCTCTGAACAAAGAACACCAGCTCCATCTTTCAAATCACATCAACAACCAGCAGGTTAATCTGCAATAAAGACCTTTCCTTGCGTTTTTTTAGAAAATGGGGGATCTGTTCCCTCTCATGACAACACACAGTTTTTATTCTGTGATCTAAAATATTTTCATACTTGAAAAATGTTTTCTCTCTCTCTTTCTTAGTCTCCTTCTTCCACTCTTTCTTTCCCTCACTCTTGCAAAGATTAATGCTTTCAATCTAAACCCCAGCCTTTCTGAAGGAGGATTCTCCTCACGCAATCATTGCTTTGCGGCATTTCTAACAGGGGCTATCGACTTAATTAACTCTAACTTTAGGTCTGAATCTCCCAGCGGAAAGTGAATGTGAGCTGGAGCTGCTTTAGCCAAGCAGTGCCTTTCAAGCCAGCGATACTGAAATATAATCCTGCCATGACTGCACAAACGGTGCAGGGAAAAGCAGCCCTACCTTTGGGGCGTGCTCAGGCTGCAGGAGGGGCACACCAGGGCTGGACCCCAGGAGTCCCCAGGCAGGCTGACTGAGATCTCGGGGCACTGGCAGCACAGCTTTGTTCCAACAGCGACATATTGAGCCTGTGTGTGCACAAACGCGTGGGTGGGGGAGCAGGGGGGAGAGGTGGAGGTAGTGCAGCGCTCTGGCACCCGGGCTGTCGCCCAGGCATCACTGATGTGGGCACTGGAGGGAGTTGCTTGCCAATCCTTCTGGCAGAAGAAAAATTGCTACAGATGGCAACTGCCAGCAGGGAACGAACAGCAAAAACAGAGGAATTCATGACAGAAATTATGGAGAGAAAGAGAAAAAAAGCGTTTCCAATGTACCCGTTTCTTCTTTTCAGTTAGAGGAAAACCTGTTATCAAGAGCCCAAATGAGCAGCTCCAGTAAAGCTGAGGGAGGAAATCACTGCAGGGCCATGAGAGTCATGAAGTGCCTTTAATTAAAAATCTACCATGTGCTTACACACACACATGTAATCTGCATATCTGTTTGTAAAGACGTGTGTGCACTAAATGAGTGAGAGTATGAACATACATATTTTTGTGTCTGCAGCTCAGGAACTAGGTTGAAGACAAGCAAATCTGTGGAATTTGCCCATCTTTCCTTTCTGTGTGACAGAAGGTGCCAGAAGAAGATATTTGCTGTCCTATCCACTTAAGACAGCAAAAGTAAGGTGCAGGAAAGGAAAAAAAAAAAAAAAGAAGGAAAAAAAATACAGCAAGCAGAAACACTTAAAATGAGTTACTATGTCTGGTCACTCAATCCTTTAAGCCCTGCCAACACTTTTCTGTGATTAGTTAGTAAATCTGACAAGGCCTGCGTTTGTTCACAGCTTATTGACAGAACTGTATTGATAAAGCAATATCCAAGCCTGGGGAAAGAAAGCCCACAGTCTCATTTTACTTTCTCAAGTCTTTATTGCACAAAGGTGTTTTTCCTGGATGAATTCATTTTCCTGAAACTAAACTTTGAATTTTCTGAGAGTGCAGCTCTTATATCACTGCTTAATAATTATTTATTGACTGGATAGCCATTAAACACAGGAGAGAAAAAACATGTCACACGAATTTATTTGTGCAGATTTCTGACCTGACAATGCAGGGACATTGTTTGGCAATCATGACAGAGAGAACAATGGTAGCTGTGGGGGTGATAATTTTTCCATCCCTCAGAGATATCCCATGCTGTCCTGTTCCCCATGCCCCCACTCATCCTGAGGTTCTTCCTAAAACCTGCCTCCATCTCCCCTGGAGATTTGTGCCATGGCCATCGCGTCCACTGATGGGGTCCCTTGAGGACCCATTAGTGCTGCTCATAAATTAGCCAGATGGGGTTTGCCCTGACCCAGCTGCAGCAGGTTTGGTCTGGAGGGGAACTTAGCGCTCCCACCCCATGCAGAGAGAACTACATTTCCAAAGACTAGGAGCAGTGGGATATGAAAAAGCAGCAATGGACAGGATTAAACAGAGATGATTTCATGTTAAAACCACATATATTACTGAAGCCTAATTGCAGCATTTCACATCCAGTTGAATTTTATGAGCTTGATGAATCCAGAGTGTCAATAAAGAAGTGGCAGTGTGGGACTGTTCCATGGTTGCAAACCAAAATGAGGGGAAAGGGGTTCAGTAACAACTGCTGGATACAGACACCATTAGACAGCAAGCAGTGGTGCAACAGCATTGCTCCAAGAGGCTGGGGAAGACACCAAACACTTACTATTATGTGCTCCCACTAGAGACTGTTCAGTTTAGAGAGATCTAACAGCCCCTGCTGAAGCTGGCAGTTGAAAGAAATTGTTGAAAAAAACCAATTTGTTGGTGTTTCATTTACTGTTTCTCTCTTTTCTGTGGGTAGTGGAAATTGGCAGATATAAGCCAGCAAAGAGTGGAACATCATCACCGAAACACAGAGTGATAGGGAAAATCCCTTTATCATTTAAGTTAAACCATCACCAGGTATCAATGAATCACATCACAAAAGCCTATTTAGGCTTCCCTGGCATTACAAATCCAGAGTATCCTCTGGGCTCTTCTGCAATCACTATTGATTATGACTTTAAAACCAAAAAAGTCCTCCTTGCTTACAACAAAAAATCACTTGTTCTAAACACAAAATAAAGCATATTCCAAAAATGGGATGAAAAAGGGTGCACACATATCTTCAAAGGCTACTTTCACTATTGCAAGCATGAACACAGTAAGTCTTCTAAAATTTATGAAGGAAAGAATAAGTAGGAGAAATTACAACCAGTTGAAAAATGGGCTGTGCTCGGAAGAGGCTAATAAAGTATATATCCTTCAAGGGGTGACATGTTTATTACTAATAATCTATAACAACATTGTCCCTTTATTCACCAGTGTTGTATTAATAAGGAAAGTAGTTAAGAACCTACAGATGTTACATGTGTTTTGAAAGGATTAGTTCATGTAGCAATGACTTTCTGAAAAAAACGGAAGTGTTACTACAGCTGTATTGCCCTGGGCTTCTGCAACTCCAATTCAACAGCGAAACTGGAGAAATGAACCACCTCCAAGCTGTGTTCACAATGAGTGCTGAGATGTGGCAGAACTAAGCACAGCCCTCCCTCCCCAGGTATGGCTTCCTCAGGAAGAGATTCCCTTATGGCTGAGCCCTGCTGATCCCGTCTGAGGAGAAGCCCCACTCAGACAATGTCTGTCAAGAGAGAGGTCATGGCAGGCTGGAGACAAGGCTCGGCTATGCAGGGTCTTAATAGTTTTCTTACTAATACAACACTGGTGAGACACCACAGCTCTTGCTTAAGCCAAGCAGTCTCACAATTCTCATTTTGACTGTAAACAAAGAGTCTGGCCCTCTGTGGTAAGGATCTGGGGGTGACTTATTGTTAGAGATGGATGTTGGAAATTATTACTGTGGCAATACTTTGTTCTGCATCGAATGCCATTTCGTAACATAATCATCTCAACCCTGCCACAAACATGGATTATGCTCCATTCAGGAGAGATCTTAACAGTTTGTCAAATGATGTTTTACAACTGAGTTACCTCCAGTCTAATCTGCTGCTTCATGCACTGTTGGGCTGGACAGAAGGAAAGAGAAAGGAAGCTGGTATGTAAAAAGTAGCAGCACAGTGGCACTGAAACCAGTGCAGGCCTTCTCCACTGCAGCCATTTCTGAACAATATAAAACAGAATCTCCTCTCTACCAACTTTTCAAAATATCTTCAGACTTAGGTTTCCTGAAGGAATTCACCATTATGGTACAAGACTCAACATTCTCGCTTTTTAGAAAGTTCCAAGAATGTAGACTCTAGGAAGTGGAAAGTCTGGTTTCATCAAAGTCTCGCCATATGGCTCTGGACACAAATCTCAGAATCACAATTTCTTTAAAAAAAAAGGCACAGTAGTTCTGTGTCCCTGTATTTCTGGATATACTTCTTGAAATCACTACTCTGGCTCAACACGGAGAGGAGCTGAGCACTTGCAAACCCTCCTATGGTCACAGCAGTATCGAGTGCTCAACAATTTCAGCACTGGGTATTTCAGAGGACAGGTCTTGAAAATCAATCTCTTTTTGTTTGTTGTAAATCCCTACCTTTCACTACACTCTTTGTTGACACACCTACGCCATCCTAAAACTTAAGTAGTTTAATCTCCAACCAGGGTGTATCTACACAGCAGACCAAACAGACGCAGGCAGTGCACACCTGCTACCACAAAGCACATCTAATGAAATGTGCCAGGCCACTGTCATTATATGCTCAACTACAAGCTCTGCTTATAACAATAAATATTCACTAATGGGTAACATGATTATTTAAAATGCGAGGAGGAGGAGGAGGAGGAGGGCTGCAGAGGGGAGAAATGTGCCCCTTTTATTTTCACAGTCTCTCTGAAGCCATGACATATCTACACAATTCCTACCACATGTGCTGATCTAGAACTAAGGAAGAGATGGATGCTGAAGAGAGCCATTTTCATCATCCCTGGAGAGATTTGTAAAACAAGAGAGAGGGTTTTTTATTCCCCTCTCACTGAAAGAGGCATTGGCTCCTTTCCACCTCCAATTTCACCATGGCTGCACACGACTAAACATCCATTTTGACACTAATGTGGAGTGGTGCTCTCTACTAGGTTGGGTCAGCCAGCTCTCCTGCCTGACTGGCCAAGTGATTGTAAAATCAGTAATGGTATATTTTACACCCCATATTTCTTAAAAAACATAATTACTAGGGAAATTATTCTTCTTTTATTCTAGGACCTTTTTCTTTTACTTTTTTTTTCCTGAAGACACATGTGCTCACTCTCTCATAACATTCAAAATGAGGTCAGAAACTTGCACATATGTGGCTGTGTGTGCTTTCTCCTCCAACCAGAAATGACAAAGCAGAGCTTGGCAAGGCAATAAAGGAATGGCCACAAATCAGCCAGGATTATCTGACTTCCTTTAAGAAAGCCATAAATTGTTTACAGCAGCATTGGTCTTTAATGGCAGAATGGGGGGTGATGGAGGGGAAAGCTTTAATCTAACAATTTCAACACATTGCCAAAGTCCTTTCCTGTAGTTTACAATAAAAGAACCTCCAAAGCACCTAACTTATGTTGGCTGGACTTTTTATTTTCAGGGAAAAGATCCTTCCCATGCTCCCTTCTCCTTCAATACAGAAATAGACCAGAGTGTAATGAGGTTAAGTTTTAAAGCATTATGCATTTGACAAAAATGCTTGCAAAGATTTTAGCACCAGAAAATCTCTAGAGAAACTGGACAGAACCTGGGATAATACACAACAGACTCCTCCAAGCTTAATGCACTGGGAATTGGAAGTGCATTAGGATTTTGGCTGCAGCTGGGCTTTTTACGGCCACTGGATTCTCGGCACCACTGCTGCTAATAATACATAGGTGAGGGGACATGGAGACAGACAGCTTGCTGTGATTGCTACTCACTGTGCACTGCAAGCCAGTTCCAAATAGGAGAAGGCAGCACTTTAAAAAAAAATGCTTTGGAAACAGACCCAATCTGCACAGTTCCTATATATGATTTTCCAGTACTTCCTCCTTCCCCCTCCAGTGTAATTCTACATTCAAAGCTATTTGGTTTTATCCTTTTGTTCTTGCTTATCCTAGAGGGCAATTGTGAAATTCAGAACCATCACTGGAATTTAGACAAAGAATATTTGTAAAGTTTGAAGGCGCCCATAGTGACATTTTTAGAGATGGGGTCTATGCCTCCTGTATTTCTTTGTATGTTCTACCCTTCAGGGGTATTTCTCAGATGACACCATCAAGCAATGTGCATCTTGCACGAACAATGCAAGCATCTCCACTGCCTGGTATGGAAATCCTCAAAGTCCTTTCCTCTTGGGATCATCCCTGCTGTAGTACTGTATTTCTTCACTCACATACCACTTTTGGAAAATGCATTTATACTGCAAAAATGATGTAAATAAATACAGCCTAGCTCACATGATTTGAAGGGTTTGTCAACAGAAAACATCCATTCCAGACTACTGGCTTCTGAGAACTGGAATGTTTCCAAATCTATTTATCACATCACTTTATAGAAGCTCTTTCCTCCCTCCTCTTGATATTTCAGAAATTTATTTGCCTCCCATTATAAAAATAAATACAAGTGCTCTCCCTCCCCAATGCCCAAACAGTAATTAGTTATAATGATTGTTATTTATGTTGTGGCAGTGCTGTGAAGCCCCAGACAGAGGCTGGGACCTGATACGGTTACATGTTTATAATCCCTTCTCTATATGCTACTTAGCAGCATATTGCTCAAAAGCCAGTAAAAGTAAATTCTTCAAGTATCACAAAGGAGACTGCCAGCAAAGTTTCCCCAAAGCTTTGGATAAAAATCCCATGAAATTGAGTGGTTCTCCATACTGCAAACTCCAGCTCTAGTGAGAGTCGGTCATCCGAGTTGAATTTTTTGTTTGGCTGAAAACAAATTCACAAGGCTGAAATACAAAAAGGCAAATGTACAGTGTTTCCAGGGCAGGAGGGAAACCATTCCCCTGCTGAAAAGCTTTTCTTTAATAATTAGGGCTGAAAAATTACTTGTATTTTCCCATGCACTGATGAGAAAGTTATAGGAAGGAAGGAAACACAGGAAGACCTGAACAGCACAGAAGCATAGGATGAAGTACTTTTATGGATAATTGCCATGCAACTCTCTATTTTGTTTCTGGTGCTTAGATATTATTAAGTAAAACTAATTAGAAATGCAGTAGATAAATGTACTCAGAATTCTTCATATCCTCTAAGTGGCTCCAATACCACCCATCAGGGACTCTGCATTTGCTGGGTAGGCAAATGATTTTCTCATAAAAAGCTGGACGACTCTTACCATGGATCATTTTCTCCTTTAACCTGCTCTATTACTGCTCCTCCTCTCCTCCTCCTCCAAAGTGAAATATAATATCCATCAGTGTAGTAATGATTCCTGAACTAGAGATGCAAGTAAAAAGCAAACCCCCCTCCCCAAGCACAGAAGGCTTGATGAGCACAGCTAGTTAGCCCTGTCACTAATTAATGCATTTTGCTTTTCCTGCCAGGTGTGGCCCCATTTCTCAGTCACTGGTTTCCCTCCCCAACAATTTATTCTTCAAAAGCAGAAACAAGTGATGGAAACAGAACTTGTAAAATACAAATGATGGACCAAATCAGTGGTGTTTTTTGTTTTTTTTTTTTGGTTTTTTTTTC
>VZRZ01006336.1:45243-378333 GCA_013398175.1 Climacteris rufus | reverse complement strand
GTTTTTTTTTTCTCCTAAAAAATTTAAAAGGGGTTGGGGGGGGGGGGGAACCAAAACAACTACAAAAAACCCCAACCAAAACAAAAACCTTTCCACTAAGTAATTGAGTCTGCACTCTTGTATCAGACATTCAATGCTAATTTGGAGTCCTGTCTTATCGCATTACAGACAAACACAGGGCCCCTTACATCAAGTGCAACAAAATAGCTACACTCGGCATTATTAATGAAGTAGATGGATTAATTTCCTATTTATGAGAAGCTAACCAACTGGCTAGCTTGCTGACAGCACTATTAATGATCCTTAATGCCCCACAGGCGGTAATGGGTCCCGCTGGGAGATCTAGGAGCGCTGCAATTTGTATTTAGGATTTAGACATAACAAAAAAAAAAAAAAAAAAAGCCCTCCTGGGAGCAGGCAGTTGATCAGCGGGCGCCCCGGCGGAACACAGCAGACAAATAATAAATGACAGCCTTGCGATTAAATCAAACCTTCTACTTTAAGTGTTAAAGTGTCTGACTGTCACTAACAATCTAGTGGTTGTTAAAGCCTCCCGGGGCCTCCAGGAACAGACGCAGTGAGCTGGAAGGTAAAAGGGGGGGCGAGCGGCCATGGCAGCAGTGGGAGCCTCGCTGGCTTGGGAAGGGAAGCTGCTGCAAGGCAGGAATTCACACAGCCACCGAGCTCTGGCTCTGCTTTTTGAGGTACCACAGACACAGGGCACAGGACCTCCAGAAGTTTACATGAGCCTTGAAAGAAAGGTTTTTACCTGGGAATGAGACAGCCTGAACATTCCCTAATCCGAACTCTCTGGCCCTCCAGGTCTGCTTGCAGTGGACTCACAGCCCAGTGTGAGTGGGATTCCCATAGTTAAAATCACATTTTATATAAATTAACATCTTGCCTACTGCTATCTAGGAATTTCAGTTTCCATTCGTATGTCTGTGCATGCAGGATTGAAACCAGAGGGCCATGTTTCTAGATTCAAAAGGGACAGGTTGAGGTGTGAACAGAAGTCCTGAAGGCAACATGGATTTCATTCACTCAGTCTTCTTGATAAATACAGCCATACACACTCTATCTTCCTTATATTTAGTTTCCTTGCTGCCCTAGACTGATCACATCCTGAGACTGGGTGACAGCTTGGAGAAATACCAATGCCTTCTCTTCTGGACATCAGTGTTCAGAGATAGAGATGAAACGGGCAAGTAGGTGAGATGAAAATAAGCATTGAAATGGTCCTTTGCCCGTCACTCCCTATCAAAACACCAAAGCAAGAGCCGAGGCTTAATGAGTTAAGGAGGCATAAAGCCAACATTTTGTTTCCCAACTGATAGGGAAAATAGTCTCCTTTCTCTTTGTCATCCTGTTTTCATGTCATGACCAAGCGTGCGCTTCTGTCTTCTTAGATCTTCTCCCAGCCCATTTTAAAAGCCCAGTGCTCCACATAATTAAGGTGAATAATGTGAAGATTTCAAATAAGATTAACCGATTTTTAAAGAAACATTTAGAAAATCAGGAAGAGTTGGATGTTGTGTACCTGCCACCAGCAGTAATAAAAATACATTCTTGTAATCCAACTCAGGTAGTGTCAAATTCACTGAAGTGTCTCTCAAGGCAGATGACCAGACCAGAAGATGACAAACCTTTGTATCTTGCACGATAAACCAATACTATTAAATCTGCTGGTAAGATTTCTATACATGAAGACTGTATGTATCATTTGCAGATGGTCTTAGAAAAAAGCAAAATAATAAACAGAGAAACAATCAAGTAGGTGTACATTTCTAAAGTCCCATGCAATATTTTACATTAAGAAAAAAGGCAGAAAACTTTATCAAAGAATATTTTATAATGAGAAAGACCCAAGTGGAAAAGAGAAAGCCATAAGAAGAGTTTCAATGTATCTGGGGATGGCAGAGCTGTACCTGATGCCCATTCTTGAATGAAAGCTCTGGGCTTGTCACAGGCAGAGGAAGTGAAGCACTTCCATTTGGAAAGGATGTCACTTGCCACTTACTGCAGAGCATCTGCTCAAGCTATACCTCAGTCCTATTTTACTCATGAGAAAGGCAAGAAGGGCTCACAAGTAATTTGAAGCTACAGAGAGAGTCAACAAGAGGAAAGGAGATGGGAACTCAAGCTCCACCTCCTTCCTATCCTCACACCACGTGCTGATAACAACATGGAGATCACCAGGAACACTAATGCAAATGAGACCCATGGCAATGCTGTTCTCCATTCTCCCCTCCCTCAAGTGGTAGTGTAGGTTTCAAAAGGACAAAACCCAAACAAATCTAAGAAAAAAGACTAGCAAATAATGAAGAGAAAATTGCACATGGATTCCCATGCAAGTCAATAGCATGCGAGTTCCAGTTCAGTGCCCTATTTGTGCTGCTTTTCACTGAAATCTTCAGCCCTAATACAAATTTTGAAGGAAAATCTATCAAAGCCAGTGCAACTCTTGTTGCTGACCTGCCAGGTCTGGACTAGGCTTAGCATATCCTCCCTCTGACTGAAGTAACAATGGGCAGCTGTTCCCACCATGATCCCGCAATGCTTGGAGCTGGGATCCAGCAGGATCCCTTGTCCTCAGGCACAGTGCTGGGTGATGCACTGCTGACAGCAGTTTGCTCCAGCCAACATTCTCCAAGCTGACAACCCACCCCCCAACACACAAAACCACTCGTGTTTGCACAGAAAAACCACTGCCTACCTCTTCACAATCCACATTCTCCTCCCTATGAAAGGTCCTACCACCATCTTCCAGATCCGTTATGTGTGATTTCTAGCAAAATTAATATTTTCTTTTCTTCAACAGATCACTGAAGAGAACTCACTGGAATTGGATTTTCTTCCCTTCATGCGAGCTTCAGTAAAGACCACTGTAAAAATACAGTGCATGATGGGGAGCTCTGGTGATCACTGGCTACCAAGAAGGGAGCATGAACAGAACCACACTTATTTATCTATCTTTCAGTTCATACAAGCTGCTCTGCTATAGCCTCTGGGTGGGGAAGCATTGATTTTTAAACATCACAAGCTAAAGAACAATGGATCTGACAAAATGTCAGTGTGGAACAGAGCCCTCCTGAGCAGGGAAGGCAATGCACTGCCTTTGCCCTCAGGCAGGAGCCTCAGTCCAAAGGGTGAGAGACGTGCCCAGAGGCACCGGAGGGCAAGGGGAGGCTGCCAGGTGCTGAAGCTGCCCATCAGACCATCACCAGGGTTTAACTACAGGGGCAGCAGGCAAGGGTGGCAGTTTCTATGCTTGCCTGGCTCCATGTTAGAGACTGCCTGAATTAATATCATGACCCAAAGAGCACAGGAAGGACTGGGCAGTGTCAGAGTAGTGAGGGGGTCGCGGGGATGTGGTAAAAGCACTGACACTGGAAGGTAATGGCCTCTGAGTGGCTGTAGCAAGGACACAAGTTTTGGGTAAAGGTCAGCAACTGCACATCAGCTTTACAAGCCTAATTAGGAGCTCCAGTTTCTCCTGGTAAGACCACCGAATTTTGCTTTGGCTGGTGGTCATCACCTTTGGACAAGTGAATCACAAAAGGCAGGGCTGCACATGTGTCAGATGACAACAAAGTCACTACGTACAGAGAAAAAGCTCTTCATAGGCACCTTCCTGCCATTCAGCACAAAAAGAATTAAGACATACTGGTAATTTCTTTAGCTGTCCCCTCCCGTCTTCCTCATGCTGGCATAAAATTGCATCCTGAGCCTTGTTTGCTTGATCACGCTTCCCCTCCTCCAGCCCGTCCTCGCCCCTTGCACCTCCCACCAATTTGCCCCCACTGTCCTCGCTTGGATGGGGAAGGCAAAAAATAATAGTGACAGTCCCCACGGGAAAGCCAAGAGGCCCCTGCAAAGTGCACCGCGAAAAGGAGCGCGCCTGCTCACTCATCACATTTCGCATTCGTTCTGCCACTCGCTGTCAAATTAAAACGTGGCCAACAACTCATTTCTCCTTCTCTCACAGTTACAAATTAGTCCATTAAGCTGTCTGCAGCAAGCCTTTTTTCCTCTTCCCAGTAATGGCCTCCGAGAATTCCTTCATAATCGCCAAGTCCTCCTGGGATGCCCACCGAAAGCAGATGGAGAAGCTCCCGGGTAATACAAGGCACTTTTTAATGACACAACATGCTGTGGGTCTTTTTTTATTTTGATTTTTATTTTTAATGTCCCTGTTCTCCCTTCGTCATCTTTTCCCCTTCCCTGCTTTCTTCCACCAGGATAATTAGAAATTGAAAAAAAAAAAAGGAAAAAAAAAGAAGAGAAGCAGGGATGGAGGGGCATGGATGCTCCTGTGCAGGGGCTGACAGCTACAGGAAGGGGTGGGGGTGGAAATCAGCTTCAACTCCCTAATTAAAACCTCCTAATTGAATTATCTTTATTGAAAAATTAGATCTTCCATTGGAAGCTTAGAGATCTGGGAAGACAGACGATCAAGTCCTCCTGTAGATGACTAATCTGTTTCATTTATCGTGTCTCCTCCTCCCCAGGCAGAGGCTGCACAGATGACGACCGTCGCTTCCGCGGGCCAGACCTGTCGCAGAGCGAATCGCTCCTGACAGAACAAGTTGCTTAATGCAGAATCCCCTCTCTTAAGGGATGTTTTGGAGAGCCAAAAGGACTTGAGTGTTATTAGCAAGTAAAGGCCTAGTATCTGCTGGGAGTTGTCTTTATTTATTTAAAAGAGCATCTTAAAAACTGAGGCTGTTACAGCAGCTTGTTCATGCAGGTGGTACAGGGAAGGGACTGTCGACCCCAGCATTGGTGAAGGTTCTGTAACCCCCACAAAGCTGCTGTGTATAGAAACATGGCATTTAAAATAAGGCAAACAACATTTTCTGTACATTGATGATGCATAGGAAAAAATATACTCACTAAATACAGCCAGCTGGTATCCATGCTGTACTTTAAATTATAGCAACTCCAGAGAGATCTTTCCTGTCCACCTGTTAATCCAAACTTAGTACTGGAGATGTTGGTTGGTTTAACCACAGCCCATGCAGCAGATGATGGTTCTGGTGAGCACCTGGACTGGAAGGTGGCTGTGCCAAGCTGGGACCTGTTCTGAGCTGGCACTGGCTCCCATTCCCACCACAGAGCTCAGGAGCCTCCCGCCCTGAATGCAGCAGCTGAGGGGCATCACCTTCCACACCATCCTGCAATGGAGAGCCTGGCCAGGAGGATGTGTGGCTTTATATAGTGCAATAGGAAAAACCACCATTTGGGGAACTAGTAGTTGCACTTGGTCCTTCCTTTCCAGGCTACAGACAGAGTTCAGCCTCTATTTGATGTTTACTTGGTGGTCAAGAGAGGAAGAGGCTGAATCTGCCCCGCATGTAGTGTTCACCTCTCAAAATCACAGCTGACCTTTGCTGGAAGCCTCTGGAGACAGAGACAAGATTACTGGTGTCTGGGAAGATCCTATCCCATTTAATTTTTTTACTTTTCAAAACAAGGAGGAATAGCTCTTCCCAGTGGAAACTAGCAGAGGCATGTTGGCAATTCCTGTTTCCAGTGAACCACCAAAGGGTAGAGAAGACAAATCAATCTTTGCCCATTTGCCTTCCTCCCTCTCTTACCAACAAATCAGAAAATTTGCTTTAAACCCAGAAGATGAAAACCTAGTTAAATAAATAAGGTGCATTCCTTCTATTTATTCACTGCCTTTGCAGTGGGGTGACTCCTATTGCCAAGTGTCCTTAGTGATTGCATGGGTTAATTTATCTTTTGCAGGAAAATCAAAATTCCTTATCTCCTTGCAGATTTCCAGGAGCTGTGCTTTTAAGGATACATTTTGCAGCAAAATTATAAGATTTGGTGACACTACAGTAGTCCCCCTTCAGCCTCCTCCCACACCAAATAAAATTCAGCGACTCGGCTGTCACCCTGCTGCTCTCCTCCCCGCTCTGCTGTGAGTGACAGGCATGCTGTGCTCACACCATCCTGGGGAACAGCCAAAGTATTCATGGATCTTATTGCTAGACAGGCTGTGATAAGGCTGTTTTCATGGCTGCACACCCCGCAGACAGGCATAAAGAGAAACGAGAAGGCGGCAACAGAGAGTAAAGTCCTCTCAACACCTTTAGGAGATGCCGTGTGCTGGAGGGTGAGAGAAGTTTTTTCATGGGCAGGAGCTGTGTTATGAATGTATATATGTCAAGGTGGGGAGGGGAAGGAATAAACCAGTTTCCTGGAAGTGAAGAAAAATTGGCTGTCTTTGCAAGTCTGAGGCCAGCTGGGAAGACAGAGGCGTGATTCAACTTTTTGTTTAAAGAAAACCCACTCCAAGTGGCAGAAATATCCCAAAAAACCCACAACCAGCCCAAGCCCCAAACTCCTAAGTCCTGTACTAGGAGAAGGAAAAACACAACTTTGTCTAAACACAGATGAGTCAATGTGAATAAAAAGTGTCCTTCATGTATCATAAATTATTACTTTAGGAAGAAAACAGACAGTTTTTCTTTGAACAGTAAAATACAAATATTCCCACTGGCAAAACAAAAAAAAAGAAGGAAGGCTGCAAGAAGATCACTGCACCCTTGGATTTTGTTACCACTATCCGCTCATTTATCCTCTTTTCACAACATAAAGACTTTCTGATTATAGCAAATATGAGACAACATCCCTAGGCTTTTTCATACTGTTCTTTTCTGGTTTTTATAATAAATTCTATGAAAGGAAAGAATTCACCTTTTATCTTCCCTATTTACATGTGTACTCTAGACAAAGATAACAGCTAGAAGAAAACAGCTAGTAGCAAGAAATGCCATAGTGTTTAGTAGAAGTGAGGGTATGAGGGTAATAGGTACATGTAGGCTTGGACATAACCAGGAGAACATCAATCCATGTGGGCTCTGCTTTTGGTGCAGATAATTAGCTAGAGAAGGCTTGGCCAGCATTAAAACAAATTCAGTGGCATTTGCAAGGAAGTCTGCTTCTCTATTTCTGTTGCACTGTTGTCCCAAATATAATGAGAAGGGACATGTTACTGGAAATGCTAGTTCAAATAAAAAGAAACCTCAATCATTGACACTAGGGTTTTACAGATGCTCTCTTTAATGTTCCTGCCATATTCAAAATCGCACAAAAAATCAAAGTTAATCAGCTGAAGTCCCACTCACTTTCTGCAGGAGTCAAGTCAACACCTTTGCTTCGGCCAAGCAAGAAAGATTTTGGTTTAGTTGCTTGTGACAGCAATTGTGCACACTGATCTATTTGCATATACATCTTTTTAACTGGCTCGCTACTTTGTTTAAAACCTTTCCTTGAAATAACCTTGAACCTACAGCACACATGCAGTGCGCATACACAGACATAAGTGCATGTGTGAGCTCAGTGCTATCATTATAAAAATATTGCAGTAGAGCAGTCCTTCAGTTAAGCATCAAAACTCCACAGCTTACGATTTTACTTCACTACTTGGGGCAATTTCTGAGAAATACTTCAGTAATTTTAGCAGTACATATACTAGAGACCATATATACCACTGCTGGCCACTTCTTTCCATAAATCTTTCAAAACCAATATTTATACTCCCATGAAGGAGTGCTGGCTGCTTATTTTCCATCTCCGTAAAAGTGGCCAGATCAATAGGTCTGTGTATGTTACTTGGAAACAAGTCACAGCAGCCGCTAAAACCTCTTTTTCCTTTGTCTGAAATCGATTTCTGTAATATGCAAATATTAAGAAAAAGGAAGCTTTAAGTTTCCTCTTAGGATCCTTTGTGAATCCTTCAGTATCCAGACACCACTACAACGGAAAATTAAAACCCTGCCAGCAGTTTACTGTCTCCCCTGAGCGCCAGCCGTGCTGTGATCCTAACACTTCGCTCCAAGCTATGAAATTCTGAAATTTGCATATTCTTCACTTTGGGATTGTTTCGGCAAAAAGGTAAAACACCACGGAACCGCCTGCCTGCAAAAACAACCCTCTCCTCCGACAACCTTCTTCCCTCTGAAGATGAATAAGAGGAGCAGGAGGATTTCCACTGCTCCTCTATGCCACTGGAAAGGTAACACTACTCACTCTCTTGCTTTAGATGTTGCTGCACACCCAGTTTTTAGTTAATATGCGGGATCAGGAAAATTAAACTTGTGTTATGGACTCTTACTCAGAAAAGGAGCAAAGAGATGTACTATTCACTGGAGCTTTTTTGTGAGAGACTTGTTCCCCCCCCCCTTTTTTTTTCAGCACAGCTTGAGCCCTGAAGCTTTTATTAAAAAAATAAAAAAGGGAAAAAAGAAAAAAACCAAGCCAAGCACTGTACAAAAGTGGGGGGAGTAGAGAAGGTTTAACAAGCTCCAAGTCATAGATTATAAGCCTCTGCTAAAAATTTATGGCTGTTTGGATCTTTGCCACACTGAACAGATTGGCAAGCTGATCAGAATCGCAGCAGGCTGCCTAATGAGTCCCACACAATTTTTCACCCCATATTTTTCCAATAAAAAAGCAGTTAAATACCAACCGCAGCCACAGCAGAGCCTGCCATCTGGCTGCTTTTTTCTCCAGCCATCATTAAAATGGTTCTTGGCAGTTTACACCTCGCTTTTTTTCTGTACAGATGTGGAACGAATTTTCTGACAACCCTTGGATGAAACAGGGGGCTTTATTGAGCTTTACAGATTAACTGCCTAACTTCTGGTCCTAATTTTAAGTGTCTTAGCACACCGGAGGCATCATTTTAAGTGAGCTAATTGTACATATCTGAGCCCACCAGCAACATTTGGTTAAGTTAAAGTGAGATTCAAAATCAATGTTTTGAGGAGCTGTGTAACCCACGCCACCATGGTCACCAAGATCCGGCCCATGCTGTGAATTCATAGGGATTAAAAATAATAACTACAAGCACAGTGTTTGAAAGCGTCTACAGAGGAAACCAAAGACTTATGGTTGGAACCCATTTATTGCAGACAAATGTGCATGAGCAGCTTTATTTCTTGTTCTTTGCTTTGCAGCAGTTTGGTCAGCCAGGGAGTGATGGAGCCCCTGTTTGTGGTGACTCCACTGACCCAGCACAGCAGAATGAAGCTGCAGCCCTGAGTATCTGGTTAGATCTGCTCGAGCCACTTGAAAGCAGCTACACTTGTCTCTCTATTACTGGAAGATGTCAGTGAGCAGAGGAACAAGAAAACTGATTTTGGGGCCCAGTATTTACGCACAGAATATCTATTTTTTACAATCCCTGACTGAAAACAGAAATGCAAAGCAAAGCTTTTTCAGAAACCTAGAAAAATCAAAATACAGACAAGCACGTTTAAAAACTGCTCATGGGCCAAACAGAAGCAGGACAGACTGGAGATGGATACAAGTGGCTGAATGTCTACAGAGAGTTTTCATTAATGCAGTCTGCAAGGCCGGGCAGCTTGGGGGATGGGAGCAGGAGGGCAGCCAGCAGAAGTGCAGTTAAGATGCTCTGAAAACAGTGTTTCACTCTTTCCCTAATGACTTGTCAAGACCACAAAAGAAGCAGTGGAAGTGCAGGGCCTGGAGCCCAGGTCCTGTGAGGGCAAAGCTGGAGGGCTGTCAGACCCCTCTTTCTCCCGAAAACATGACAAACAGCAGCAGAACATCAAGGAGGCTTTTTATCATTTCGCTCTCCTTCGCATCCCTAACACAGATTATTACTTATGCCAATCATCTTATAATGACCAGTGGATTTAAAAAATGAATAATTTATAGGAATGTTGATAACATTTATTTGTTTTCAGCAAGGACTTCATAGAATCATAGAAATGCAGTACAGAAAGGGACCTTAAAAGGTCATTCTAGACCCCCTGCTTTGAAAGAGATTATGTGCATAATAATGTAAATGACCCTATAACTGTACTCCAGAATCAACATTTTCATTAAGAAATATATTGCCCTTGTAATCCTACTGGTTGGGTAGATAACCTCTGAGCACAGGCTGACGCAACCACAGCTATCCAGGCTGGAAACAGGCAGGAACAGTGACCCTGAGACAGCACGAGTGGGCATTTATTCAGAAACCTACCAAGCACAGGCTGGAGATAAATACAACTGGCTGACTGTGTAATGATAGCTTTAATTAATTTATGCTTCTATGACTGTCCAAAAAGGGTGGCAGTTTTGGGGGACAGGAGCAAGAGAGCAGTCAGGTGCAGCTGTGACTTGCTGTGTTGGAGATAACGGGTTCCACGTTCATGCGCTGCTGTTGAAGTCATCCTTGGCCCCCAAACTGTGATGTGTCCTATCCCCATTACTGGAAATGGCTGTGCAAATTGCTGATGAAAAAGAGGAAAAAAATTACCTCCATCTCTTTAGTGGGTGCTGAAAGCTCCAATTTATCTCCTACCGATTGACCTAAAACACCAGTTCACCCTAAAAACACTGATGTACTTTCAATGCACAACCCTGCAGCCCGCTGCAAACCTCATAGCAGTAATAAAAAGAATTGACTTGAGCATCAGTAGTCAGGTCAGACAGTTCTGGGGTTCCAAACTCTATAATTTGGGCCCGGTGTTCAGGGTAGGGTAAAGGACCTTGTTTTATAGCAAAGTAAATTAAAGACCAACCAAATCTGTCAGAGTAACTTTTTTTACTGTTACACTTCTGGTAAATTTTGCTTCTAAGAACTATTACTGTATGAAGAGTTATTCACATACACACACACTGCCTTGACATTTGCACTTTTTTATATAAACATTTTTACAATATTCCATTACCACAGAACGCACCAGCTAATAGCCAAATCCCTAAAGCTGCTAACAATCAAGTCTGGCTCAGAGTCACCTCTGAATAACTTCCATTTCTTCAATGCTTTTGCACAGCAGGATTGCTAATAAACAATTGGGCAGTAAAACTACAAGTCAGCCAGTACTGCCTCTGTCTTCTCCAGTTCAGGGAATTGCTCTAATACAATGTAGAAATATATCCTGTGAGCACGCAGCCTCTGGGAATTCTTACATTTCAGGTTGGGTTGTCTTCATTTGGGTTATTTTGGGATATCCACAAAAAATGAGTCCCAATTCCCTTTCCCTTGCTCTCTACCCCCCACAGTCATACACTCCACCAAGCAAAACATTCTAGCTACTTAAAATGTGGTCAGGGAATAAACTATTTCAAGGAAAAAACCCCAGTCTCATCTTAAATGGTTTCCATCCAATCAAACAATTTAGCCCACAGGCTAAAATGATTTAGCCCTTACACAAGTCCCACACAATTGTGTTTGCATAACTTACTCAAGCTCTCTCTGTCTGCCCCATGGAGAGTTCCCAGCCCATGGAGGAGACACAAAGGTAACTGTGCATTTGATCCAAGGCTAGTTTTCACTCTCTTTAGGACTCATCTAAATTGAAGGTCTGGTAGGTTACCTGTGTATGGCAATCTGTCTTGTTTCACAGATCCATCGACTGCCACATCCTCAGTGACGCAGCCCCAGTTTCATTTTCTAGCAATGGGGCAGGAAAAAAAAGCAGGAACAAGAGCTTCCAAACAAAGTAGGGGGCAAGGTGCTAAGCAGCAGGTATATCTTCAAGCAGAAACTTTGAATACAGCAGCCCTGGTCAACCACATCACTATGGAACATTCCAAAATTCACATTTTAGGTTTTCATGCTTGTTTCAGCCCTGCAGTGTGTTTTCTTTTTATTGCTTATTATTGCTAAGTCAGTGTAACCAACATGCTGCCTTTACAGATAATGTTCTTATGCTGAGTCTCAAAACTAGTTTTAAGGTTATTAGTGATCCTTTCCGCCTCACTATTTTTAAGGGTTTATGGGTTAGATTTGAGATTTCAGCTGTCGGCAGAAATATGTGCAAACCGATCCCAGAATTTTTCCTCTCAATCCTATTTAAAGTAAATTTGCTTTATTGCAATGGTAAAAGAAAACTCACAGTGAAAAAGGTAAGAAATGGATTAGAGTTTAAGTCATTCATTTTCACTCAAAAAATAATAAACTGAAACCATACTTTCTTCCTAAGAAACAAGGCTTTGCTCTTGTCATTAAAAAATCTCAGCACTTCAAATCCATGGGACACATGCAAAAAAAAAAGGAAAGTAAATAAGCAGAGAGGCTCTGGAGTTCTAAACAGAAAAGCTGGACTCAGAATCTCACAGCCAGCCATTTGGACGTCTTGGGGTTATATAGTTCGAATTCCGCATTTATAGGCATCAGCAGGAGTTTTGCCAATGACTTAAGTGACTTTTATGCTATAAAGCTAGAATGAGCCATTTTGATTAACTGCTCTGACCTCCTGCATAACACAGGCTTACAGCACAGGGCCAAGATTTCATCCCAAATCTGGACAGAAGAGAGATGCACAACATATGAGTCAGCAGGACAAGCACAACAATTTTAATTTTAAAATGCCAAATGGTGCTGGCAGGGGAAAACAGGGCGGATGATGGACAGTTCTGGATACTGAGAGGTTTTTTGAATTATGGGGAGATACTTGGCTATGTCAAGCAAGCTGACTGAGCTAGCTTTCATCTCTTGTTTTTAATTATCTTTACTCTTTCAGAATTTCCTTGTTGTGCTAAAAGTTGTCCTGGTGCAAGCCTCCTCCCCAGATCTAATCTCTTTGCTTGAGGCAACTGGGGCAGGGTTATTTTGACACGCAAACCAAGAGGACATATGTTGCATGCAAATGAGAGGGCCACAGCTCAGAGCAGACTTTTTTTTTTTTTCCCCCTGCCCCAGGCACTTCTGTTGTTGCTTAACAGGATTTCCTGGGGATCTAGATCAACACTTTCACGTCAGGGTCTCTCAAGTCTGGCTCCCCCACCCAGCCATCCAAGGGCAGCCTGGGGAGCAGGTCAGGCTCCCCGGGTGCTGTGCAGGGACAGCCCAGCCACGGGTCCTGCCTTTGTGGGGGGAGGAAGCTGGTGGAAGCTGGCTGCAAGGGCTCAGCCCCACCGAGCACTAAATTCACCTTCAGCCAGGCTGACTTCAGAGATTTGCCTGGGGAAAAGCTGGCCCGAGGCCACCAGCCCGGCCAGCCTCACTCACGATTTGTTGTTCTCAGGTATTAACACTGGAAAATTGGCTACTGTGTACTGGCAGTAACTTCTTAACGTTATTTAATACATGTTATTGTATTCACATTGTAAAGGGCCCACACCCTGTTCTGATTCAAGACCTAGATACAGAGTCATTATGGTGCTATAAACACCACTTTTAAAAGCCTGAGTATGTATTGACACAGTTTTTAGTATGTGCAGAACAGACTCTCAAAACCACTCTCAAACATTGTGATGACATTTTACACTGGGCTCATGTGTCCCCAGGATGGCATTAATTGAAATAGAACCGTGAAACATATGAAACAGCAAGATCTGTGCAAAATAATCCAGCTTCAGAGATAAGAAATCAAGGCAATTTGGAGAGGCCAGGTTCTGTTCTTGATCCGTCACCCTTGCTCACTAAGATTGTAACAGACATCCAAGCGTGGATGTCACCAGGGAAAACGTTTGAGAACTTGCCTTTTGCTACTAAGACAGGTGATTAAATTGCAAAATACCAAAAAGGTAGGCTACCTATACCCAGACAAAAGTACTGAATACATGAATATTTAAAAAAAAAAATATCTCAGAACACTTGGCACAAATCACACCATTCATTGCAAGGAATCACTTCTGGCCAAGCTATCCCCATGGGCTCAGAGGGCTGTCAGCAAACAGCACAACCAGAATGAACTTGCACGTCCCTCCCTTTGGCGGGTCTGCTCCAGCCGGGACGGCACTGCTGGCTGTCGGGGACGGGGGCTGGCTTTGTCAGGATTAACTAATTATATCAAAATACTTGTCCACCGCCCTCAATAAGGCAGATTTGGAACAGAAGCAGAAGAAGAAAGTCTTACAGATGGTACTGCCACTCGGCAGCTTACAACAAGGCTTGGGTGCCCTCCTGACCTTTGCTGCCTCTCCCCAGAGAGCAGCCCCACAGGCACAGGCAAGAGCAAGTCAGCTGGGGTCAACAGATGGCTGAGAATATGGTGCACATTAACACACATTCTTCATGAGCCTGTCTCTGGCCCAGGAAAAAGCAGGAGAGGGATTTGGCCCCAGAGCGTTCAGCAAAGCCATGGTCAATATTGCACTGAAACCTCTACTGGCATCCACGAGGTAGACAAGCGTTTGCTGCCAGAGTTAAATAAATGCACTATGGCATTGCTTTTGTAGCTTTGAGAAAGGCACGTTAAATTCTCTTAAAATGTGCTAGGAAAACCCCTGATGCATGATTTGCTTACAAATGGATGCTGCAGTGTTGTGTGTGTCAAACTGTGCATATGGGTAACTTGATAATCATATAATTTGCCTTGACGCCTCTCTAAAAAGACATCATTGTCCCTCTAATTTTGGTTCCTTGTAAATAATCAATCAATTAGCTAATCTGCTCAAATGCTCCCCCCACCCCTTTATGTTTTCAATTAAAAGTGTGAAAGGCAAGTGCAGACAGATTTACATAACATTCCAGAGGCAAGAGGCGGCAATGGGTATTTTTTCACTGATCTTATCAGGTGCCCTTTAAGTACACTTGGGGTTTCTTGTGATCTTGACTGCTAAGCAATTCTGAGCATTCACTTTCTTTCCTGATGGAAGCCATGTCTTTATGTGGTTGTCTTTTGGGAAATTCCTTATATAGAATATCCAGCAAACTACTTAGGAAATAGTATTTTCCTTTCAAAAGCCTACCTGTGTTTTCCAGAAACCCTTAGAATGTGCAAACTGATCCTTCTGGGAGTATTCTGACTTGGCAGGGCTAATGCAACTTTTGTAGAGATAGCAATAGGCATCTATCTTCCACATGGCTAAGTCCTGGCCAAATTTCACATCCTTGCTTCAAAGTATGTAAGTGTGCAAGTTTCTTAGCAAACTACTTGCAAGTGCTTATAACATGACCAAACCAATTTACTTCTCCCCATCTTATATTTTTAGGGAGCCAAATCTTTCTATTTGAACTTTGAAAGAAAAGGAAATCAGCTGCAGGCAGACACACGACATGGAAAATTTCAGCTCTAACAACTGAAGTTTGGCAAAGCTACAGGCAATTGTCAACAGCCCTGCAAGGGAAGTGCCAGACAATCCCCACGTCGGGCTGGGCTTCCAGCTCCACCTGTAGCCTGGCCAGGAAGGCATGGACATTGTGTCAGGTCCGTGCCCTCTCCCAGGCAGCTCTTTTTAATGTCAAGAGAAGTGATTTGTGGTGTGTACTGTGAGTGGATTGCTAATAACGTGGAGGCTGAAGTGTAGAAGGCACAGCCTTATAGCTGGGGAGCTTTATAGCAGGGGAAGATGGATCAATCACAGCTACTCCATAACACTTGAAAGACTCGCCCATTATTCATACAGATTTGGATTCTGCTTTAGACATTTCAGGTGACACTTGCTGCAATACAATTTTACATAGAATGTTAAACTATATCTTCAATCAAAAGGAAATGTAAATTCCTCAAATGGCAAAATAACAAGTCAGGATCTTGCCAAGATAAAAATCAAAGAAAATGAATTAGAGTAACACAAAACTGAGCAGCAACTAGAAAGGCACAACACTTTCCCCCAAGCCAAAGCCTTACTCATGTATATAGTTTAAAATATTCTTTCAGGAACTAGTCAAAGATTTTTTTTTTTAATTGAACTCAAACTTAGTAATAATTTTTAAATCCTTCTGTAAGTGGCAAGGATATATTTGTTAGCATAAAGCATTAGTGACCACACTTATCTGTGTTTTTCAGATGAGAGGTGGCATTGCCCCGTGGACTAGAAATGGCAAAGCAGGTATGGCATTCACATCCCCGTGGGGTTATTAATTCCTGGGAGCACCAAGGCAATGCCACTCTCAGTTATTTCTGCTACATAACTACCTGAATATCCTTTCTGTGACACAATCATTGCACTGGAGCTAGAAAGAGTGCCACTACTACCATCAGAGCAACAGTCAGCCATCTCAGTTATTTCAAGTGAAAATCTAGTTGCAGGGGGGTCTGTAAGAATTTTGCTGTCATTTATAATGCAGCAAGATCTCACCTTTGCTATCATTTCCCCCTAATAAAACCGGGATGATCACACTTGCAGATCTGTTAGAGTGGGACAAGGACAAGTTAATGTGCGTTCCACATTCTGAATGTGTAGCATAATAAGTGCATGAATTATTTATGTGTATAAATTTAAACTCTTTGATTGAAATGTAAGACTGGTTGATTAGAAATAAACTTCCTTCATCTTTGATACCTAGGTGCTCTGCCACAGGAGCTTTAAACATTGTGGGCTCCCTGGTTGCCTGTTCCATCTCCTCCTCAGTAACAGCACTGGAATTCATGAAATAACACTGAAATCCAGAGCTGTCCCAGCTGTCCCCAGAAGGGAAGCCAAACAAAAGTATCCCCAAGTTTTCAGCTTGCTGAGTTTACCAGACCAGCTCACTGCACAAACACAGAATGGTGGTAGTGCCAGAGGGAATGGATGACTGAGACTCAGGGGTCACAGCAGTATCAGCTTAGATTAGCCTCAGCTGCCACAAACCTCACACCAGGTTAAAAACCAGTCACTAGTACATCTAACTCCTCCTAGAAATGTTTGTTTTTTCTTGAAAATATGTCTCTGTATCTCTAGTTATCTCTCCCTGTAGTACAGTAGCTTAACAGAGGCCCATCAGTGATCTCCTGCACTTAATGCTTAAACCACCTCATTTAATAATCTGAAGAAAGAAAAAAGTCCCAGACAATTAAATAACACAGTGATTTGTTATCAGGGACTCCCAAAGGTAGAGCTGCAAGAATAAGAAATATGTATTGAGAAAACAAAGTCACACAACCAACAACACTCTGTGTAGATAAGGCCTCTCAATTAAATGTGTTCTCTTGCTGATGTGGATTTAAGTCAGAGCTTTCACTGCTCTTTCCTCCAGACACCAGGCAGGTATCAACTCAAATGTAGCTTCCTGTAAGAAAGGCATAACCCCTGATCTGTAAAAGTGACCTCTCGTTAGCCCTTGGGCAGAAAGTTTTCCTGCAACTTCAGATCCTGTTGATAAAATTTATTTCCTCAGTACAACACTAAAAGCAGTACCTGAGTACTTGTCCCATCCTGCCAGAGCAGCATGCTCAGTAAGGGAATAAAAGCAGTTCTGTAATTCTGCCTGTTTAGTCACAGATGCTGAATGGAGAGTTTGTATATAATGTGAAAAGGGGAAAGAGAACATCAATTATTAATGCAGCCTCATGAAGCAATTAATTTGCTGGGTCATTAACTCACCATCTACACAAAAATTCTAAAATCCCACTGTAGAAAAAACATCTGAGTATGGCTAAAGGCACTTCTGTGGGGGGCAGTGTCTCCAAAGCCCAGGGCCAAGACCTGCAGGAGTTTGTGGTAAGCCTGGTGCTATGAAACACATGAACTGTACCACGTCTTCTCCAGCAGATGTGTATGACCACCTCAGTGGAGATCACCATCCATCACTTCTCTGCTTTGCTTACAACTTTCCTCATTAAGCTCAATGCATATTTAATTCCAGTTCACTCAGCCCATGCTTTACACTAACCAGAAATGCCATACTGGGTTCATCTTTATTTCCAAAATACATTTGGCTTACTGTTTTTTAATCAGCACAAACAGCATTTGTGCACAAGCATGCCAGGCTGGACTTCCAACACATGTGAAGTCTTTCAGAACAGCTCTACAGCACAGCCAACACCACTCAGAGCTGCTGGTGTCAATGTGACAGTTGAAATATTAACATTTTAAAATAGTTTTTCCAAAAAATAATGGTTTCTACACTTTCCTTGACACGAGGTAAGACATGCTGTCTTCCCTCCACCTAAGGCAGCCTTCCCTCCCAGCCATTATCAATAATCACCGTTCCAGCAGACTGATGCATATGCTGGCTGGCTTTGCCACATTAAGTCTCTCTCTGCTGGAAGAGGCATTAATTATAAGCAGGCAAGAAGAAACTTCTGCAGCATTGATGGCTGCTCTGCTGGGTGCTTTTCCTTGTACTAAGCTTGTTTTCATTAACTTTCCAAATAAATGATAAAAGGCACAGGCATGGGCAACAGAAGACAAACCCGTAATCAATGGAGTAGCTGGCTGGCTTCCTGTGTGTGTGTGAGGAAGCATTGTTTAGATCTGTGCAAGCACACACACAGGCTTTCCTGCCGAGCAGTTTAACTAATCCAACCAGGAATATAAAATATTAGCTCACTAGGAACTTGAGCACTTGGCTACAACTGTGGTATTGTGGTTCCAAGCTAAAACCAAATTTGCTTGGGGTAGGACGTTTTGTGTTCTATCTCCAGGATTGGTAAAAATCAGTCAATAAAGAAGCGAATCAATGCATTCTGTTCTTACTGAAATGCAATCCTGACAACTCTGAGGATTTTAATATGAGATACTGATGACTGTTATATTGATTATTATGTTGATTAAAATCGTGGTTATTAATTGTGTTGATTAATTATCACATTTTATATACATGTTGGTGTTCATGGGCCAGAAAAGAGACTTCCCTCCAAGTGCTGCCCAGATAGAGAGCAAGACGAATATCTGACAAAAGTTCTGCTTTAAAAGTTCCAAGTTTACAAGCTTTAAAGGAGTGCTGTGCTTCAGCAGGAGTCACAGCTTTCACTGGCAACTGCAAACTGATCTTCCAGACCTCAGAGACAGGTTAAAGAAAACCTGCTGTACCCATCAGCAGAAACACTAAAAGGAAGATTTAAAAACATATCCCCAATCCAATGCACTGTTCTAAATAATGATTTTAAGAAAAATCACATTATTTTCTGGAGCCTGACTCATGATTTTTAAACATTCAGGGTTGGCCAAACTGCTGGTATAAATTTGGAACCGCTCCACCGACGGCACTGAAACTGTACCAATGTAAAAATGGCATCAGGGAGAACAGAAACAGGCTGAGAGAATTGGACAGCTGTGACCACTAACACAGGCTGCGCATTAGCAAAGATCAAAGACTAATTTTTACAAAACATTTTGGCTTGTTTTTTTATTTTACTGAATTAGGGTAAAACATGGCCCACATTTGCTCTCAGTAGCTTGACAGGCTAAAAAGTCTTCCCTGACTTATGGACACAGCATACTACCAATGGGTATTTAGCCAGCTATTCTTCTGAGAGGTGTTTTTATCTCCTGTAAGGAGGCTTCAGTCACTCCAAATACAAGATTATCTTTCCTCCCAACTGCATGACTGTGGTGAGGATGCCATAGCAGATAAACACAACCTTCTGGTCCAAAGTCCCATCCTGCTCCTGGACTTCATTACTCAGAAACATCCCCATCTTCTTGGCAAGGAGACCAGAGACTGACAATAATGCCTCTAAAGGTTAAACACATGACCCTTTTGTCATGTTGAAAAAGGGGAGGAAAAAAGAGCACAGGCTTTGGAGAGTACTACAAATCAGGGCAACTGACTGCTCAGCAGAAACAGAGGGCAAAGGGTGGGCACACCATTATCCAGCAGGGAATGTGCCCTCCAGAACCACTGTTCACACCCATCTGCAGAGAAAACAATTGTCACACTCGAAGCCCCTCAGAGCTGGCAATTTTTAGGCACAGACTGTGTATCAGGAAATGCCGGATCTTGGCAGCAGGCATGTTACTGACAGGAATGATAAACCAGCAGGGTTATATGAACATGCCTATCTCCAAGGCCAGAAGAAAAGGAAAACTAAAATCTCCAAGGCCCTTTTCAGGGAATAATCATAAAAGCTACAGACTGCATTTCCCGTTTTTTTTTTTTGTATTGTGATTAAATCTGTTTCTAGCATTACACCTTTAAGGAAGATCAAAGGGAGGCAGCGAGAGAAGGAGGTGCACACTGACTTCCACTAATTGAAGCAAGCTGAAGCCTCCAGCACCTTCTGGATTTTCCAAAGTTTCCCTCTCTATCTCAGCATTTCCTCTGCTCTCCCCTGCGGCCTTTCTGCCCCAGACTCTGCAAAAGTACCCAGATGACTGACACAACAGAGATACCTTTTATAGCTGCCTGGGCACAGGAGCAGGAATAAAACCACCCCGAATCTCATATAATCACTGGCAGAAACTCACTGCAGTTCTTTGATTTTTTCACTTCTATGCCTTGTCTTTTCTGTCTTGAAGAAAGGACATCAAGGTTTAGGAACTTCTAACAGCACATGTGTATCAATGCCAGTAACAATGAAACACCGCATGTGACTCATCCCAGTAACAAAAGCTATCAAAGCGAAGCTGTACTAGTAAAAAACTAGTTTCTCAGCATAACTGTATGTGCAGCAGGGATTTTTGCCAATCTCCTCCTACCCCAAATCAACCTAGTTAAGTTGATAGAACCTGTAGTGTAAATATAACCATGGCATCCCAAGTGAGGCTTTGTAATAACCTGACTGATCAAATGTGATAACGCCAAGAGCATTCAGTCAAAGAAGTGCACTTGGATACCCCTGTTCCTACCATGTACCTTCTCCAGTGTCTCTGCTTCCTTCTCTCATCCATCTGCACCTTGATTATAAGATCTTGGGGAACTCCTGGGAGGTGCTGGCTTCACTGGAGAGGCTGCGAGTCAGGGTCTGCACCAGCCTCTAGGGAGGCTGCGATTTCCATCCACTCATCCCACAGCACTTGTGCATGAGCAAGGAAGAGAGTCCCTTCTAAATGCCTCCAAGAGTCAAGCACAACTTTGCCTTTGATGCTTAATAAAGTTTTGAAATCAAAACCACCATGTAAATGTTGTTCTTATTATCAGGTAGGTGTGCTCTGGTTTTCTTCCAAGAGAGCTCAGCTGCTGAAAGTGGCCGGTACTAGAAGCAGGCCTTGGATGTTTGACATTCAACTTTGCAGGGAGAAGACTGACATAAGAGCTTGGCACACAGCAATGAAAGAGGATGCAATCTGATTTGGCAAATTAGCCCCTGGGATGATGCAGTTGCCATATGTACCTAGGTGCCAAATTTCAAATGGAGCAGAGTGACCTGACCCTGACCTTTAGCTTTGAGCACTAAATTCCCTCTCCAGGGAGCCTCTCTAGCCTGAAGCGTGTTTCAAAGCTGTGAAGAGAATAAATGTATTCACCTGGGGGATATTTACAGCAGAACATTTGTTTTCACTTATGCTGAAATCTAAGGAGAGTTTTGGTAGAGTCCTTGCATGTCATTCATTCCATCAACAGGTTTTGCAACTCTTCTTATGCAGGTGTCTGAGAACTGTGCAAATCTCTCTGGCTGACCACAAGTATCTGATGAAACCTCTGTTCTAGCCAATAATTTAACCAATTTGGGATTTTTCAAACAGAAGCAAACATCATCTTCTTTCTCACTGCTTGCCAAAGACACTGCAGGACAAGATAAGGGGGCTACCAGCTACCAAAGATCACCACTTTTAATAAATACACTCAAGAAGTTTACAAGAAGTATTGTTTACAACCTACTCTTTTGAGAAGCCAAGTGTTTTGTTTAGTTTGGTTTTTTTTTAATCATTGGATTGCAAACTAGTAGTTAACTTGCTAAGTAAAAACAATTGCTTAATGGGTCATCAGACAGCAAGTTAGACAGGTTAGAAGGCAGAATGAATGTGAACTAGAGGTAACACTCAGAGTTTTCTGAGTGTCAGACTAGTATTATGATACCCAAAATACAGGCACAGTAAGGAAAGGCAAGGGAAAGCAAGCAAAGGTTCAAAGACAAGGCAGATTAGTTAAAATAGTTCTACAACCCAAAACAACTTCAGGCCTTTACAGACCAGCTCAGTAATGAAGTGTCACAAAAGGCATCCTCCATGTGCACATGCTTTCACTTGGCTTCTTTATTGTTTTAGTTAGCTTGCATTAATTTTTCTGAGTATCCTGGTATGGACACAAAGCCAGAGATCATCTCAAGCATGCCTGCTCTTCTGGAAAGCAGCATCAGTTCTAGAAACGACTGCCTTCCTTTTTGCCAATCCCCTCAAATATCAGTGGTTTGAAAACTTACCCAAACACTGTCAGATTCAGGTTGTGCATGAGAGAGATTGTGGAAGTATTGAGGGAAAAGCTGAGAAGAGCTGAATGCAGAGTTATGGGCCATGAAGTAGCTTTGGGAAAGGCAGCAGTATAGATGAACCAGGCTTCCATATAGGCAGCTAGCAGAAATACATCTTTATTTTAAGGAACTGAGTCACTTCTGAAATGCACCATTTGTTTAAATTACAGGAAATAAAGGTTTACAACCAGGGATGAGCTTGGCAAACCTTGTTAAGAAAAAACAACGGTTTGTACAATCTGCAGAACCTGATCTCTGGAAGGCTGATAAATCCCTAAAAGCAGCAGCAAAAGGCGAGAGAAGGCTTTGCTTAACTTGTGTTTCCATCCAAGTTTCACATAGAGAACATCTGTTTGCACCCTACAACGTACACAGGCATTTGACAAACACTTTCTTGCTTCTCATTTTAGGATGGCTCTTTGGCTCACACAAAATGTAACACCACTTTTTATACAGTCTCACTCATTTCAAGTGCCATAAAGCCAGGCATGAAAAAAGTAAATGCTTAAAGATGCAAAGTGAAGCATTTTAAAAAATCTTAGGCAAAACCACTTAGGGTTGTCCACACAATCTTAGTTTAGCTGTCCTTTGCACACACGCTTTAGTTGTGTTTTGTTTTCAAAATCTGGCTCCCACATTTCCTCAGCAATCCCTTCACAGGCTCTGGTTCCCCACCACCACATCAGGCCCACACCTCCTCCCTGCAGCACCTGTCATCTCCCTCCACACTGCTGGATGCCAACAGGAAAAGCTGTAAGTGTAAACGGATGTGCTTTTGCCATCTACCATATTCTATGCTCCAGAACTTTGCTGGCAGCAAGGAGAAGTAAGTGGAAGATCACACTCTGCTGAGATGTTTCAGCTGAAATCCACCCAAATAATTCACTCTGAAGAAGACTCGCAACAAGAAAATTCACAATGACAAAGTCTGGCCAGATTGTAAGCATTTGAAAGCAGGGCTTCATGGTATAAATTGTAAGATAACCTTGACATTTGGTTTTCCTTTCTGTCCCGTTTACAGAAGGGTGGAAAAGACCTCTATGTTTTGTGACTTTGAGAAGGATGAAGAGAACATGTCTCCCAACCTATTCCAAAATAAACAAGGATAATTTGTGTATCCAGGATGACAGCAAAGCTTACCAGTGAGAAGCTTCTCGCAGAGAATGAAGTCAGCTGCACATGACAGAGAAAAATGCCATTGCAAGGAAAAAAATTGTGCTGAGATTGGACAAGATTTTCCATACTCATTTTGCCTTTAGAAAATAACCCTGAACTTTAGACTTACAAGAACACACCAAGAGACAAGCATCTTTTACCTTGCCTTGGCAGCTTCAGAAGAATGCTAGGAATAAATCATAGGAACAAACAAAATACTCATAAAAAACCCTTGCTTCATGACACAGACTAGAACAGAGGATGCACTCAGACAGTGATTCATGAGCAATACTCCAGAAACTGCTATTGTGTCATTTCCCAACACCTCCCAATTCCTACCAGTAGGCTAAAGCAGGAATTAAAGAAGTGGGAGTGCTCTGCAAGCCTTCCCTATTTCTAACAGGCTCACATCCAGCTATTTATTAGCTAATCCAATTACTCTGATGTGACCTTCCTTCATGCATAAATGTCTAGTCAGACTACAGGACGGCCTATCAACCCAAGTGCTTTTCTTAGGATGCAAGCCTCCGCTCCTCTAATAACAGAGGTTATTACAAAACACAGCTACTGCACAGAACATTGCACCTCCTTTGCACCTCCTCTCCTCTCATCATTTTCCAGTTGTCTGGAGAGCACCTACACGCCCAACCACAATGGAGAACAGGTTCAGACCAGTCTCCTGCACCCACTTCTTGGACCATGCTTTCTTCCAGCCTCCCCTTGCACCTGGGAGGAGCTTCCCACCAACACCTACAGACCTGCCTCATTATTCTCCTCCAAGTTTTCTTTTACGGCAACTCCACTGATGGCAGTTGGGCCTCGCGGGTCTGACAAGCCCACTCCTTACCATGATGGTTTATGGGGCTCATGCACACTCTTCTCTTGCCTTTTCCCTGGAAGATGAGCTACCTGCAGGGGGGACAGCCTTTTTGTGAACTAAGTATCCTTATGTGGATGTGGTCCTAGGCTGCAGCTCCAGGGGCTTTGAAACAACACACAACACATGGATCATTTCCAGCATCACCAACAGAGCTTTCTTTGGAAATCAATGACAAAGTTGCAAGACTGACTATTACAGCCAGGAAAGTAATGGTAAGGAACTTGGATTCCTGGGCAATGTGTGAAGCAAATCCCAGTTTATACTGCATTTGAAACAGGCTTTTTCAAGGAATGCAGGGATTTTGCTTGGAAATATGCCAAGGGAGGACCTTGGGCTGTATCCATTGACCTCTGATGACAGAGATTAGATAACAAGTGAATGGAAGTGCTTTCAGCAGTGATTCTGTGTGCTGAGAGACATAATGAAGAGCATGTATCATGGCAATACTCAGCATATATAATTACCTGGAGAGATTACCCAGTGAGAAAAAAAGGCTTTGGTATATCCCTGTTTGTTACACTGATTTTCCTGACTTTTCTGAAGTAGAGAATACTTTCCAGCTCACTCCTGCTCTGAAAAATGCTACAGCCTCTGCAAACTCCAGAAGAAACTTGCAGTTCTTGATGCTCAAGGGTCACTTTGAAACGCCCTGTATTTTCTTTGATTCAATGTTTTTCGTACTATGGTTTAACATGAAATAGCTGATAAAGTAAGACCTGAAAGTTAAGGCACAGGAGAGGAAGATATAAGACCTAAGAGACTTGCTTTATTAGCTAAAGCTTTTGATCAGCTAGAGGTAGAAGAAATGCCATAGTGCTTGTAATAACAGAGTTCTTGTCATGCTTCTGCCCAAGTCTGCTCAGTTTTATGTTTCTTTCTTCTAACTGAACACAAGTAAGATTACACCTTTGGTTTTGGGATTATTTCTAGTTGTATAACCTTACATTTTCACATTTCTGTGTCTTAATGTCTCTCTTCCAAGGTCCTTGCCCAGGTCAAAGATGTGTATAAACCTCTGTCCATGAGGAACCCCATTCCAGGTAGCTTCTAGAGAAGCAGAAACTACTGTCCATCTCCTCTGTGCCTGGTGATGGTGCTGGATGTAGGCCCTACAAGCTGGACACCATCCAAGCCACAGGCACCAGCCAGGTACAGAGTCTAAAGCTCTTCTCCCTGCTCTGTGTCTCCTTCACCCTGTGCAGGCAGAGGCAGCTGCTATGAGAAGCAAGGAACACCTCTTCCCTGTGTGAAGCTTTACTGAGCCCTGGAAACATCACAGATGCCTTTGTGGTGCAGCTGATCTGGACAGGAATCCCAGTAATCAAATCATGGTGGTGGCTTCAATGTGATTCCCCCACCACTGTATGAAAGGCCACCGGCAAGGATTACCCAGGACAATTTAATTATGTGTGAAAACAGCTGCAAAGCTTTATGGGGTTTTACGGTTGTTGTTCTTTGGACAGGAGGAGGGAAAGGAGAGGGAATCAGACATGGAGTGAGCTGGCTGGAATGACCTGTGATGGCAGGGAAGCACACTGTCATACACAGGAGCAAATGATTAAGGACTGATCTATACAAGGCAGTTTTTTCTCAAAGGGTTTGCTTTTCATGACTTGTCACTTGGAACAGGGTCAGTGTGACCTGCTACACCCCACATCCCTAGTGCCATAAGAGATGAATGCTCATTTCCTGCACACACCTTCATCCAGAGAAAAGCCTACTTTGCCACTATTTACCTACACACCCATGCTAACAGACCACTGCGGCCTAAGGGACAGTGAAGTGTGTTCTTGCTGATACTAGTTGAAATCTTAGTCATATTTGAATGAAACAGAATTTTATTACTGCCTTTGAACTGGCCAGAGATTAACCCACGAGAATACAGACTCTGGAGAACAGAAGGTAACAAGGTCCAAGGAAAAACTATACATTGTCTTTTAGACCACCTCTTCTGAGATACTTTGCCCTCCTTGATTCCATTAAAAGGTCCCGTGCCTTGAAAAATATCCGTACAGGAAAACAAACCACCACAGAGAATCCTTCACTGGGTGTTACTTTCCTCAGGCATGATGAGAGCTCATCAATGCAGTCTGTAAGCTGTTTGATTTAAGGACTCCATCAAACATGTCTCACACAAGAATTACAATACATGTGGTATTTGTCTGTTTTTGTTTTTATTTCAATTTTATTTCTGGATTCTACTTGCTCTGTAAGTTATTTTTCTTGCATGACAAGCAATATCCAGTTACTCATGCACTGCCTTTTTTGTTTGAAGTTGACATTTTGCCCAAACTTAAGATGACAAGATGCTCACTAGAGGTTCTCCCAGCTTCAACGAGGTCTCCCATACTTCTGGCTTTTAAAAACTAGTACATACTAAACCTAATACACATAAAACCAAGTCACTCAGTTAGTGACATCAGCCACAATTTCCATTCCACATGTGTGTATGTTCTCTGTCCATGCACAATGGTGTTTTCAACCTGAGAACAATGCATTCAAGGAAAAAAATATGGGTTTGTGTGATGGGATTTCCAATGGAGCCTGAAGGATTTTGGTATCCCCAGACTATAAAGAAAGTCCAGAGAACAGAATGCTTAACATCTCCAGCCTCCTTTGAATTCCCAGCCTTACTGAATGAAGAATAAAGAAAGCAGGAATCCACTAATTAAAGAGAAATGGGGCTTATTTGTCTTGGTTTCTGAAGTCACAGTTCTCCACTTCTGAAAACACAAGTTTCTCACCAGTTCTTTTCTGCCCTAGGGCTGTGACCTAAGCAGCTTAAATGATACACAGATTCTGGTCAAAATCTGCTCCTTATTTACTGGACTTCAAATGTGCAAGCAATTACTGAATGGGTCTCGTTTATTGAATAAAAGTATTTAGGCATTATGTTTACAAAGGCCTAGAAACATTAAAATCTAGTGAAAAACAATTATTTTTACAGAATACATCTGCAAGCAATATGAAGTCATTTTGTTTTTGTAAATTTCTCCGTAATAGACTTATTGTTGATGTGGAAAATGTTCACATTGCAGCAGTGAATAATTTTGAAATGCCAAACTTAATAAAGGAGAAATTATTACAAATAATATCACAGCCCTTAAAGAAAAAAAAAAAGCCAAAATACCAGCGATTTCCTGACTAGTCAATCCTCTTCAGATTGGCAGAACCTTTTTAGACTAATCAGGAAGAGTTAGACAAATAGTTACTTTATTACTGAGGCTGTCAAATAAATCAGAATCTGGCAAGCAACTGTTTTTGAGCCCTGCAGCAGGCCTGGCTTCTTTTCCTGTAAACCCAAGGCAGTTACAACAGACCCACGGATGTGTGTGTTTGTCTGCAGAGCAACGTGTAGGCTTCAGGCCCCTAAACAAAACTTCTTCCAAATCCGGGCCAGCATTTTTCTTGGCTTCCCCAGGTTTTGTTGTGGAACACGGCTGAGAGAAGAAATGTTTTCTAACCAATTAATTCAAGTCACTCTGTTATTTTTAATGGAGAGCTCTGAAGCTCAGCTCACAAAGGGTAATGAGAAAATAATGTTTTAAACAACATCATCAGAGGAATTAGGCCATGGACTTGAACTACATTATCCAGTTCTCGCCGCAGAGTTATTTTGCCCCCGCAATGTTTGCTCTTTACAATGGCACGATGAATGGGAATTTTGCCTAAGGTACAAGCCTGAGCCACAGCCACAACTGAAGGTCAGAGAACAGCGAGTTTCAGCACTCAGCCACAAGAAATGGACTCTTGTGCTGCTACACCCCCGACTCCAAGCACGCTCCTACCGCCCTTGGGCTTTGTGTGTTGGGAATCAGTGAAAACCCAGATCTGGTTTTAGCAGGGCACTGGGGCACTGGCTTAATCTGCTGTCTCACAGCACTTCAGCAAGTATTTAAACTGATGCAGAGGAGACTTAGGTACATAACTAGCATTACTCAGTCATTGTGCTGAATAGAGGGAAGAAGAGTACAACATTAAGAGGTTAACAACATCACCTTTTCTACCTCCATTCTATCCTTTCTGTGTTGTTTATCTGCCTTGGACAGTATTAACTTGAAAGAAAACAATAAACCAGAGGCAAGGCAAAAAGGAGACAGGGCAGGGAGGGAGAAGAAAGTCTGAAATTATAATCCAGAATGGATCTAATGAACACTGGGGCTTACAGGCCGGTTTGAAATGTTTTCAAGCACTGCTGCTGTACCAAATATATCCACCAGCTGAACAGCCAAGAACTGTAGTTGGAAAGTGTAGGACTGCCCAAGCAAGAACTGTCCTTCCTCCCACCTCCTCTAATTCCATGGCAATGCAAACTGGCAGCACTGACAAATCAATTCAACACCAGTGATCATACAGACTCGCTAAGAAGGTGGGATATAATAACTTTTGAAGCTAGTAACATGGCTTAAAAACATCCTTTTTTGCACTAGACCACATTAAAAGCAAGTAGCACAGACAGACTTGCACCTGCTTCCAGATGAAAGTGGTAGCTAGTGCAGTGCTATTCTTAATATGAATTAACTTCTAACACAGACCTGCTTTAGTTCTAATTGACTTTACAGTGCTACTAAAAATATCTGTCAGGCACACTTCTCCCCTTCTCCATGTCTCAATATGGATTCTCTGTCTTATGGATCCTAAAATGTAACACCTGCAGTAAATACAAATAACCACTAACTGCATGCCATCCTATATATAACATTTGGTAGGTTTTGTGGGGAAAAGCCACAGATTGGTCCTTGAAGGCAGCCTATCTCATGGAGAAAACCACCAACCAGAGATTGGCATCTCACAGCCCAGGGCCAACAGCACGGGCAGAGCAGAGGAGGTGCCACTGATGCTGTCAGACAAAAACTGAGAGGTGGGAAAAGGTACAGTGGTACAGGATCTTGAAAAGTAGGACAAGAAATTCATGTTTCACAAAGAAAAGGGGACTAAAAATACAAGGATAGGAGAGAGACCTTTTTGGTAGGAAATACGTCCTTTTATGGGAACAAGCTCAGGAACCCAGTACAAAAAATCCTACTTCCTTCAACTTCACCTTCTGCAAGCAGGGTAGGTTTATCTACAAATTTAAAGATAGTAAAAATGACTGCAGTCACTCAGTAACTGGGATCTGAGTGTCACTATAGTGACATGTATAACACAGCCACCTTTGTGGCAATTAATAAAAGAACAGACACTTTAAAATCTTTGTTGGTTACCACAGGTTACTCTGCACTTTTATCCTTGCATGATACCTTAATTCAGTTTATACATGAATGGGATACCTTTCAATTTTAGCCGAATGTTCTTTTATATTTATAATATTCAGGATAGCTACACATGCTTGATTACCTTTAAAACACTTATCATGATTCCATTTAAAAATAAATGAATCCCATTTAAAAGTGACTTGTCCCCATCTTCCAGTATTTATGGACAAGGACATATGGGGCTGATTTCCCTCATTATTAAGAAGCACGTCTGAGGCTTAAATAATTTAAATTATTCATTGACAGCAATTGGGCTACTCATACAAACTCCTACTTACATAAGGAGTCCCACTGATAGACCAGTCAAGTGGATGAAGATGGCTGAACATATTTTGGGATATACGGAGCATCCACGGACACTGCTGACTTTGATTAGGGTGAGGAGCACTTTTGAAAATCAGGTTCCTCCTTCAATAATTAATATAATTTAACTGTGACTTTCAACATGGTTGTTCTGAAGGACTTTTTCTTTGCAGGTTACCATAACTGAGGTTCTGAGTGGTGATCAGTAGGCGTTGAAGGAACAGGAGTGACTGTGCATCAATTATCTCAACAAACCCCAAGCCTATTACCAGATATTTCTAGAGCAATGAGTTTACACAGGACTTTCCTTTCCAATGTGGTTTCCCAGTGGTTCTGAGAGTGGCCAGACACAAGGCTGACATCTCTGCCTAACCCAGGCTATGAAAGCTTTCATGAAGAACAAAGCTGATTCTAAGCAAATAAAGAAAAGCATCTTCAAGCAGCAGAAAATGCCCATCTCTAGTGTGAATTTTCCTGTTCTTGCAATACTGAAATCGGAGACAGGAGATGGATAAATCAACTATATTGTTGAGCTTGGACTGCAGCAGTCCAAATAACAAAGGCTGTAAGCATTTAAAAGTCTGCTATGAAGAGACTGTCCAGCCTATCACAGACTATTGTGCTCTCTGACCACCTCAGCAGGGCAAGACCTTGAGCTAACTGTTAGCGTTTTTCCAGTCTGTGGAGTCAGTGAGAGAACAGGAATCATCCTTCATGGAAAAAAAAAGTTATTGTTATTCTTTGCAACGTTTTATTTTTAATTAAAAAGTCATGTTTCTTGCTCTCCTCAGAAGGAGCCAAAGGAACATTTGCAATCATTTTCAGGTCACATTATATTGCACATATTGCAGCTGATTTCACAGATATGTGGGCAAAATTACTATTTTTCTGCACAACTAAATCATTATCAAGGTAACAGCAGATGGTGAGCGTCACCAACACCTAGAGGTTGCAATGTATTTTAGGAAAACATGGTCTAGCTTTTGGAAGAAGACACTTCCATATTTCAGCATTTTCTCTCTTCCCTGCCCAGCCCCAACTCCGAGCCCCAGCACGTCCTGGACTTTATTCCTATACGTGATCTTTATGGTGAAGGTTTTGTTTTGCTTCTGTTTCCCCTAAGAAAGGCAAAAAGGTTAGTAAGTCTTTAAACTCTCAGTTCTTATGGCTGTTAATATTTCACATTGCCAGCAGGGAAAGGAATTAAAACTGCCAGTAGCTATCCAGATAGATTTTAAAATCCCCTTCCCTCCCCCTTCTCTCTGCCTCCCTCAGCTTCAGAGGATATTTTCCCCGCAAATTGGTTTTAAATTAAGGAAGGTGATGAAGGCAATGTGCCGTCTCAGCATTTTCCCAGGTGCACTTAATCTAATTTCATTAAGGAGATCAGGACAGATGATCGCTACAGTCGAAACATTAAGTCTGTCCATTTTTGTATAAAAAAACCATTAAGTCTGTCAAAGTGTCGGCGGGTGGGCTGTTTATTATTGGAGATGAAGGCGCGCTTTGCTTCCCCAATAAACTGTCAGGAGTAGTAAACCACAAATTAAGTCAGCTGTTGCCAAAGATTTAGCCAAAGATCTCCAACTAATTTTGACACAGGTGTGGGAAAGGCCAAGGAAAGGCTTGGAAACCTTGCATGTGTTTGAGATATTTCAGTCTGGCCACTGAAGAGTGGAAGACTGGGCTTCAGCGGGTATGGTCAAGAACTGCTGATGCTCCTGACAATTATGGACACAGAACTGAGGGAAGCCGTGCAGCACCATGTGCCACAAAGCCCAACCTGCAGAGTTCACCTCTGCTTTAACCTGCTCTCATCCTACCAGGCTCATCATCTTGTCTTACGCAGACAAGAAAACTCATAGAAGCTTCATTCAAGCCACTGCTCTGTTTTGAACTTATGCACGGCTTTGCCTGAAATGTGAAATCACATTCCTCAGACAGTCATACAGGTATCAAATAAAATTAGAGGAAACTCATCAAAATGCAGAAGCTTTGGAAAACCAGAAACCAGGACAGAAATCAAGTGAAGTTTTCAGATACTACAAAACCAAACATGAGCCATTTATTAAGGAGAACATTTTCCTTCCCAAGAAAAATGCAGCTGGGTAGAATTTGGTATTAAAGACCATTAGGAAACATTAAAAACTATACAATATTAACTGCAATTACACAATCTTTACAGTACATACAGAGAAACTAATAATGACTAATATGGTATCAGAAGTGACATTCTAACTTGTTTTTTGTGATGAGGGAAAAAGTATCATGTTTGCAGATAACGTGCTTTGAGCATGCAGGGTGGGCAGAGCAGAGGAAGGTTCATTTTCCCATCCCAGGTGCAGGACCAGAGCCTGCTTGAGCTGTACCCTTTATGTCTGCACAGGGGACAGAGAGCTGCACACTGTGCCCTTCTGTACTACTTAACCTGGCAAACCATTTTGGAATACAGGAATGAGGAACTCTGCATGCCAAAGGAAGGCCTGCAATTGTGGTTATTGGTGCATGCATCCTCCAGAGTTCTCCTCTCCTTGGCATCTTCACAGTTAATTGTATCATTCGATTTAATTAATTGAATTGCCTAACTCAATTGCCAATTCCTATCACCTGCCTACTCTGTTATGTTCTATCTGATCACCTTCCAAGGAGTTACTGCCATTGCACAGGTTAAGAGTTAAGACTCTTAACTTTGGAGTTAAGACTATTATAGTGCTGTTTCTTGATGTGGGCAGACAGCTCTATGAGATTGCTCTCTTCCCTGTTGCCTCAGATCTTAAAAGTTTCTTCACAAGGTCCCTAGTAAGATAAGAAAATGCTCATGGATGGGGAACTGGAACAGGGAGATGTTAAACAATGGAGAAAGGAGATTGCTAGGGACATGCTGGCTGCCAGTAACAGAACTGGAATTATCCTGTCATGCCCAAGAGCTCTACATAAGATCTTGTCAATCCTTTTATGTGAGCTAATGACGGATTTTTGTCAGCAAACTACAACGTTCTTCTCATTGTTTGCCCTGCAATTTTTTTTCCCACATTTTCAAGAACGAATATGGGCACCACAGACTATGACGACTCAGCTTGTTATATACAGACTACTGTACTTAAAATTTGAGGTTTTGTCTGGATAAGAGAAAACCACAAAATCTCAGTAGGAGGGGAGCACACTGGTGCTGAAGCTTGGACTCTGTTTCATTTTTTCAACTGCATTCTTGCTTTATTTAAATATAAAGGTCAAGAAGGGCTATTATTACTAATAATATTTACTGGAGTTGTAGTTGAGAACTACAACTTGGAAGGCTCCTCTCCCTCTGGAAAGACTTGCAGGGCTTAACAAAACTGCCCCAAGTCTCAGTGGGAACTTTTGTGTCTGCTCCATGCACATGGTGGGTGGAATGATGGAAGCCCAGGGCATGCCAAGTCTCTTCCCCATCTGGCATTTCCCAAAGAGCAACTGAGTGAACTGGGTATGTATGCAGGGGGCTTAGAGGATGTTATTTTTCTGGTAAATCTGTTCATGGAGAACAATGAAATAAAACAAAATTCACTGAGTGGTGAATTTTTGTCTTCTTGTACTGGCATTACGTTTGCCTGTTATAGCACCCAAATCTTTCAAGGGCTACAACATTATTTAAAATTCAGTATTTTGTTATTGTTTAAAAAGCAGATCTGTTTTTAATAACAACATGCAGATTGTCTGTAAAACAGAGGTTTTTTCCATTAGGAGAACTAACAGTCTTTACCCAGTTATTACTATATGGGAGTCAGCTTTCTCACTAGTTTTCAATCCATATCACTGTCTTCAGTCTCTAAGAATTAAACCTTAGAAGAAGCACTGATCTGTGCATGTATGTGCATGCACATGCATGATGCTAAGCCTGCAACAGAGCCCAACCACACACATCCTCAACAGCATTCAGTGCTGCTGTCCATAAGCCAGAGCAACCTATGGTAAAAGGACCACTTCAGCTCTGTCTGAGAACCCAGCTGGGAAGTAACTGGCAAATGGAGACTTCTCATTATTAGCCACAGCTGAAAACTGTCATAGACTGAAGTGTAATGCTAACAGAAGTGCAAATACTGCCATGTGAGAGTTCTCAGTTCAAGTCCATGTTTGATCTTTCCCTTCTGCTGCAACCAGTAAGAATTCGAATTTCTGGAAAAGTACCAATTTTAATTTCTCAGAGAAAAGGACAATGGAATGATGGACAAAACCAGTTTGGGGACCTTGGTTTGGGCAGACTTCAAAAATAGCAAATAACAGATTACCTGAAGTGGAAACTAAACTTCCAGCTTCATAAAAACAGCAGACTTATCAGATGGAACACACTTTTTCCATTGCTAGATAAAATGTAAGGAGCAGGGGAAAAAAAGCCTCCAGCAACAGTGCTGGAGGGGATTTTTCTTACTGCTGGGTAATCTCATTCACAAACACACACTGAGTGACCATTCCTACCAGAGCAATTCCTAGACCTCTCTACATTATTACATCCCTTTCTTCTGCTGCCTAAACTATGATTTTTCCTGTGGGCTTGTGGATACCCTTTCAAGGTCAACACAGCTGAAACAACAGTGATAATTTCATCCCCCAGATCTTCCACACAGTTTATTCTTCTCATTGCTTCTACTCTTATCACCTCCATCTCTCACTCAAGCCCACGGCTCTCAGCACTCTCTTGACTCACAATACTCCTGACACCAAAATATTGAACCTATGTTTTAAGTCCTGAATATCCTTGTTCTTTATAACCTAATGAGCATCCTCTGTTCATCCACACAATTAAATTCTTGGTCAAGCTACCTCACCTTACATTTACTGTTTTCTTTTTCCTCTGGTGACAGCAGATGTAACTGTGTCCTTGTGCCAAGGAAAAGCTGCTGCAAGATCATTTTCCTATTTCGTGGCTTTGATTCCTACACAGCTTCCCACTTCCCAAATGGCAAACTATCACTCTTTGTGTCTGACTCTTTCACAGCTTACCTCTTCTTCCCAACACTGACATTCAGCATTGCTGTAAACTCTCATCTCTCACTGGTCTGATTTGATCACCCCCTTGTTAAACTTCCAAATAAGCACCTCTTTACTACTTACCACTGTGCCTTTTGTTACAGGGAGTAACTTCCCATTCACAGCCATAAAGCTACCTGACTTTCCCTCTCAAATGTCTCCTAAAACCTTAATACCTACAAAGACCCCCTTTACAGTAATACCTATGAAATCAAAGCTGGACAACAACGAGGTTGCTGGCATACTGAAACAGTGCTGCTGTTGGCAGTGTCCCCTCATTTACCTGGGTCCTTTCTCTCCAATCTCATCCTTAAGCTGTGAGCTGTTCTGTGTTTTTAAGCACGTAGCAGGATGGGAAGCTGGTCTGTGGTGGAGGAATCACAGCATCCCTGTGCTGCTCCCCTCCCATCTACCACGGCATGAGCTAAACTGCACCTGCACTGACCCCGCTGCCGACTTCCAGGCACCTACTGGGACTCTGGAATTAGCAAACTACAGCATGGCAAGGCTGATTCACACCACTGCAAGCCGGGCCTGAGGAACTTACTGGGCTGCTGCAAAAAGTCATGTGAAAAAACTCTTTTAAAAGCCTCACTTGAAAGCCTTTTGTCTCCATCTTGGATATAACTTTACCTGTCTCAGAGGTTGCTTGCTATAGCTAAAACACAAACTACAGAACAAATACACAGTAAATACTGACTGAACTTAGACATACAGTTCCATTTTTTGTACATCTTACTTAGCACCGCATTAAATGAAAAATGCTTGATATCTAACCCCTGATTTGGAGAGCTCACTCACACTGCAGGGCAATGTAATTAAGCTGACAACCCACAATTTTGCACACAGCAGACAGAAGTCCAAGACTGAAAGAACACGAACTGAATTACTTTTAAAGAAAGAAACAGGCTTTTTCTTAATGCAGTCTTGAACACTGTTATTAAAAAAATGAGAGCAACATTTTGGAGTAATGAGCAAAGATTACTCATTCCCTTGTTTTATACAAGTTGACTTTTGGCTTTCTGCAGAACACCATTTAACAGAGCACATTACCAAGCTGCTAGCCACTTTTCACAGTGATGCTAAAGCAGGTAAGAGACAATAAGTGGAACTGTTGATGGTTTATATTACTCTATTATGTTAATGTTCACTAAAGTATGCCATAAGCTCTCTCATTACATGTGTATAAACCAATTCTCTGTGGTGTTATTCCTGTGCTAAATGCTATAACTACATAAATCTTGAATTAATGGAGACTTTATAGTTCCTGAAAATGAAGGGTAATTGCTATCTGTTAATGCTGTTGTTGCTATTAAAGGAAGTATATATTTTCAGTAACAATGTTTATGGACCGTGAGCTTCACATTGCAGCTACTGCACAGAGCAGAGATAGTGTAATACCACTATCAGACTGACTGCCTTTCTCTCCCTCCTCCCTGACTAAAAGCACAGTATCATTTCCACAGCTTCAGCAAACAACACTGCAATCCTCCTAACAGCTGTAGAGTCCAAACCAACGTCCTTCATTGAACACACAGTAAAAGAAACAGGATTTGCATTTCTGTCTCTGGGAACGCATGACTTGCTAAGTTTCTCGCTTGGTTAAATGGCTGGACAGCTCACTTTATGAGTTTGGGTATCTCGAACAGTTCTTGGAGAAGCGCGTGCTGACAGAATGATAGGTGTGAGAAAGTATCATCCCACTTACTTCCTCCGAGATTTCAGCAGTGATGCAGAAGTGAAAGGCTATACTTGGCCAGAGACAGTTCTCAGAAAGTAGATGGGATTGACAAGTCCCCAACCTCGAGCTCCTCTTCTCTGATTATTAAAAACAGCAGCGCAATGTTTGGAAACACTCTCACAGTCTGCTCTGAACTGCACCTTGCACTAAAGTAATGGCTCCTCAGATCTGATACCCTGCACGTGTGACTGACTATGCTCAATTACTTTTCTCCCCTGGAGTCCTGCACTGCTCTGCACAAGGGAAAAACCTAAACCATCAGGAGTGCATTTATATTTTACAATGCAGCGAGGGTAAAACCTGAATTTTACTCTAATGTCTATGTTTGAAAACATTAAGAGCTCAATAACCCATATACCTACAAACTAAATAAATAGTGGATAATTACTAGCATGGTACAGAGAGAGAAGTAGGAGGTGGAAAATTCAGTTTTGCTTCTAGCTCTGATGCTGACTCAGTTTGTACTTGTACATGAACTTCTTTTTTTGTCTGCTTTCCTCGTTTTATGCAGACGACAGTGATCCGCTGTTTATGACTAACAAAAAATGTTATGCAAATCAAAAGTACATTAGTAATTCCTGCCCTGCCCTTCTTTAGTGCCAGTGTGTGTAGGTGTACCTCGAAAAAGCTGGTATTGCTGACCAAGCAGGAAAGCAGGATTGTTCTGTAGCAGTGGGAAATTAAGCTGGCCCATCATGTAATTCGGGAACCCTGATGCTGGGCTAGGCAGTATGTTGAATACTCCATCTGGCTGCAATAGCCAGGGAGCATTATTAGGAAATACATTTTGCCAACCCATGGCAGGGGAAAAAAGAGCGTAGTCCCTCAGGATATTCACACAAAGGTTTTTATAGCTCTTTGTTGCATCAGTCAGGTTAAAGTTTTAGACAAATACAGAATGAGTTTCCAGGGGAATGTAGTATGTCAGGTATCAAGAGAGTGAGTCAGGCTACCCCTGTGTTCCCCAACTGGAAGGCAATGTTGCACTTACATTATCCTCATAAAAGGTTTGAAGCATCTTCACTTCAACCTTGGTGAGTTTACATGCATGTGCCCACATCTTTGCTGACAAGAAAAGCAACCTCACTGAATTCCAGAGACCTATTTAATGGAACCGTGTCATGTTTCATGTCTCTACAGATCAGGCAAGAGATAAAAAGATGATGATCATGTGCTGCTGTCCTTATGCAGAAAAGAGATGTTATTATTAAGGCAGTGTCACCTTAAGGAGAAGGTAGCTGGGAAATAGGTGAGCCTAGGAGGTCAAATTACAGTTACAGAAATGTAAAGCAATGTCATATTAATGGTAAGGAACACTATAATAGCCTTTCATTTGCTGTAAAGGACAGCAAGTTACCAGCCAAACACAATGCAGCTTCCTCTGAAGGTAACCTCAGATCCCACATTCTGAAAGCTAATCAATGTTGTTCAGATTTCAATTTCTTCTCTACAAGGTGAAGTCAAACCTAATCTAACAAACGTCAGTCTCAGATGTAATGCCGCTAGCTGGGTCTACCAGTGTAATTTAGATAATCATTAATAGCATAGCTGTATAATAAAACTACATGTCACTTACAACTTCATCTGAGGTTTGACTGGCAGATCTTTAAACAGTTTTCTAAGTGATTGCTTTTACTTCCTTTGATTGGGCAGTCTAAGAAACGTTTTAACCCCATGGTATCTAAGCTTTTAGGGAATAATTTTTTATCCTCACCACTCCTGCTGTCAGCTCTACTGCTGTGTAACCTTGTAAGAAACAGGACTTGGGATGGGGGGTGGTTTCAGGGAGTGACTTTATACATATATATACACATAGAAAATTAAGATAATAGAGAATAAAATATGTACGGTTTCTTTCATCCAACACATATGATTTAACTGTTTCACTTCAATCAAGCCTTCATCTAAAACACAGCTTTTGCCATACTCCAATGATATTTAGTATCCGGTGGGATTTTTAAAAGAAGAAGTTTATGAAACCTAAATGTTTCTAAAGCTCTAACAATACCAACAAAAAGAAAGACTTAACCAGAAGAAGCTTTTAGAGTAGTCTCTTGAACTCATGGTAACCTCTGAGGCATAGCTGCAGCCGGGTGTGCTCCTGGGGACACAGGGCTATCTGAAGTCAGCCTTTACTTCTGTAATGCTGATCCAAGAGAAAACTCTGTGCCACAGCTTCTCATGAATGAATGCAAGGGACTGGACAGCCCAACTATAAAGGTTTGATGAAGATCTAACCTGAGACTGCCAAGTTTTATCTGCCAGAAGCCAGCAAGGAATACTCAAATCTTTTATACACTGATGCTTAAAAGCATGGTGCCACTGGTGCTACATAGTGGGACTTGTCTGTTTTCCTTGCAAAGGTGAAACAAGAAATCCCCATACACAAACACACAACGGCAACCTTTCAATGGCCAACCTCTGTATTCAAAAGAAGGTCAGAAAAATCATTGCTCTGTGATAAATACGCATGCAACGTGACAAAACACTCCTTGACAGTTACCACACTGCCTTGGAGGGCAGGTACCAGTTGTCCCATCTTCTAAGCTGATTACAAAATTGACATGTTCAAAGGTTACTATAAATAAAATATGGGCTCCTGACAAGTTATCAGAAGAAACTTCCTCTGAAACAGCACTAATGCTATAACTTAGGTTTTACCAAATGCTCACAGAATAATCAAGAAAGACTATTATGTTAATGGGAGTTTCTTTCCTATAAATAAAAGCTAGTGAAGATCACAGAGCAGCTGATCTGATGTTTTTTCATTCAATTATAGATATTTTTAAATTTGACAGGAAGACAGCAGGAAAATGTTATTTTCAAATTCATTCTTATTTGACTATCAGGGAATTTCCAAGCATATGAAATAAGAAAATTCAGTCTTACCTTATCGTCAATATCGCTCTCGCTGTCACACTGTGGATTAGAGAAAGAAAAAAAGATTTTGAGAAACACCTTTATGTACAGGGATCTTTTTCATCATCCTCTTAAATCTTTAGGATAGCTGTTTATGATGTTCACAGTTCAATGAAACACACTTCTGATGTTTGCAGTAATGCCTTTTACATTGCTAGCATAAACCAGATAGAGCCAGATTTTCTCTTACACGAATTTATGGTGTACTCTTACTTGGATGGGGGAGAGCAAACTTTAAACAAAAAAGACAATCAGTGATGCATTATAACAACCACCATAACATAAGCACCACAACAAAAAGCATGCCTTTTTATCATCCCAAATTGTGGAATATATAGTAACAGTTTTGCATTGCTTCACCTTGATAAGCACTTTGTCATCTAACAAGGAAACTGTGAAACTGGCAATCAATTTCTAATTTAATGAGTGGTACCAAGAATAGTAATTAAAATACATCATAAATTCTGGTACATTTTTTAGTTTGAATGAGATCACGATCCCAGGAGGAAGTGTTTACTTAAAGAGTTTTGGAGTGTAATCTCGTTCAGGCTCTGAAAATGAAATGCTCTGTTTTCACAGCACAAATGATGGAGAGAAATCTTGAACTGTGCACTTGAAATGTGCACTGAACATTTCAGGACATGCACATCTTGCTGGCTGGAGCTCAGAGAGACTTACAGCTGGGAACAGAAGTAAATCTCTTGATGTCTGTTATGCTCACAGAAGTGGTCAGTGTGTTTTGTAGCCTTGGTGCCTAATGGGCATTTTCGCCTTCAGCCAACTGCTGACAGGGATTGTCCACTGGGTTTCTGTAACTGGCAGCACCCTGTTGAGTTCACTGGGTCAACAAGAGGGAACTCCACAAGCCAGCAGTGACAAGCTCCAAATGTGGAAATGGTCCATGAGAACGCACAAGCTTCGGTGTCAGGAATGTAAAAGAAGGAACAGATCTGTTTGGTCATATTGTCCAGACTTTCCTCCTGGAGTGGGGAAGGGGGATCTATCCTGTCACGTCCTTTTATCCTAAGCAGAAATTTCAGCTGGTACATTCTTAGTTTTCTAGTGAGTTTTGAGAGAATATTTAATCTCTTCTTCTTTTTCTACTTGGCACATGAAATAATTGATCCCAAATACCTGAGGAACCTTTTATTTTAAAATTCTCTGAAACACAGAGCACATGAAGAACCCAATATAGTGGAGGGGTCTCTCATAGTGATTCTGCAGTGAAGACTGCTCAGCTTCCCAACTGACACCTTATTTCCATTTAACTGCAGTGAAAATTACTGGTTTAAGGAATCTTTCTATGGCCTTAACTAAGCAAAATTCCTTTCAAAAGGAAACCTTTTTACACTGTCCCACAATATGTTTTTCACAGAGAAACCCAACTGTTTAGTAGGATGTGCACAGATCTAATTTTATGTGTAACCATTCTGGAAAAAAAAGAACCTGAAGAGAAATGGAAGAGATGACAGAACACTGCTTTGCAGGGGCCATGATCTGTGGGTGGGCAAGTCCTCTGGGAATAACCAGTGCTAATGCCAGCAAACTTCATAGAGTCTCAGCCAATTACTTTGTAGTAGGCAAGAACATCAGATAGCCATGTCTGCAATAAATACCTTGCCATAAGCCATTTGTGCCTTTTGGGGGGACTTTTATTATGTCACCGAACTTAATGAACATTATTACACAAAACACAGTTTCTGATTTTGGGTTTTTTTTCACAAAGCAAAAGTAAAATCAGTCCTGATAAATCATCATAAGCAGCCATCTGCTGACTTCCCCAAGCCCATGTCACACAACCACAAACAATTAGAAGTCTCTGCTCTGGGCTTGGAATGGGACTAATTGTCCATCACACCGAGACAGGCTGAAACAGGTTTGCTGGGCAGAGGCTGCCCTGGTACCTGCTGCATTTGTGCTTGCTCAAGACAGCGATAATTCACGCTGACAGAGCAACACATTCATCAAAACCAAGGTGGGGGGTGGGGGAAGATGCAGTCACAGCAGTCCACTTCTTATTATTTACATGCTCCTGAGAAACACCGCCTGACTCCAGGGAAGCCTTTCACCTGCACCCAGGGAGGGCTCAAATCAAGCAGTAATGCTACAGGGACTGTGCATTCCCACAAATTACCAGCATAATGGGTCACAAAGACCTTGCTGGTTTACCCTTTAAAGCTGGTCTATGCAAAAGTATCCTAAGTTACCATTTTAATCAGTGTGCTCATTCAATGTGCACACTCACACTTTGGAGGCAGAATATTTTGATGTGATTCAACCTGTATGGCTCAGACTAAAGCATGTTACAATAAAATTACACCAGTCACAAGAAAGGCATAAAAATAAGTTACCACACTCAGACATGAGGTACTTCAAATTTTATGCTTAGGCAACACCAATACAAATTTTAATTCTAACAGGGACTTAAAGAATTATACATTGCAGTAATATATTTGACAAAGAAATTAAACTCAGAAATCTGTTGACTTAAAAACATTCAAAACTATCATTAAAACTCAGATGCTTTTACCTATGAGTCCTGGTTTAATAAAACCTCAGTACTGTAAAATTACCAAATTTAGATTAAAAAGATTTGAGATGTAAACAATTTTTTTAAACTTTAGTAACTATTATTATTCAAATACAAGGGAGTATTTTAACCTTCTTCTGTGTTTTTGTAACAAAACTTGTCTTCCTATTTCTTATTGTGCTATGACATTAAAAGAAAAAAGGGAACGGGGCTTTTCTTGTTGAAAACAGATTTGACCTCCAAAACTTCTATACCTATAATGAGTATAAAAACCTATTATAGATGGTTTACATCACTAAAACATCCCTAATTTTGCTTTGTACCAATATGCAACTTTGTCTCACATAGATAAGTGAAAGTTACAAAAAGCCAGTGAACCATCAAATCCACATTCTAAATTTTATAAACAGACATATGAATGGAGCAAACATCTGCTCTCTGACGGTACGTTTTTCCCCATTCAGGATCTGTATGGACTTCATAATTAATTGCTTTTAAAATGGAAAAGACAGCAAAGAATTTTGTTTCATTTTAGCTTAAATCTTCCTTTTAATCATGGTTGCATCAGTCTTGCAACAGAAGAAGCCATCAGGGCTGTGGATGCAGGTCCACACGTGAACGCGGCTCCCTGCGGACACAGAGCCCTCCCTGCAGCTGTGACTGCAAGACGGGTGGGTTAAAACTGCATTTGTGACAGTGAGTTGCCTAATTTCTGGTTTGCCTTGTGAAATCAAGTCCTCTGCCACCTCTCCAGCCATGTGGTATCATTCACGTGCACAAACTGTCCATTGTATTGATTCCTACCTGGCTTAAAACCACCAAAATACCATATCTTAATCCATGTGTGTATGTCCCAAACTGGCCTAGAGCTACTAAGCAGTCTATGAGATGAGAGATCACAGGGGAAGAATTGAAACACTGATATTTATAAAATTTGGACTTTTGCTTAACATTCAAGAAAATGGAGAGCTCAAGACTCATGGCTACCAACCCATGCTGATCTCCCACCAACTCCCAAAGAAAATACAGCCAGCTTTGGTGGAAAAGGCCCCAAGTTTCAGAATTCACTTAGGTTTTCTTTTCATGTTACAGGAACAGGCTCTCACATTCGCATCGAGAAACAGGAACCCACAGGCTGCTGAACGAGCAACAGCACAGAAAAACCAACGACAGCAAAACCAAACCTGCCCAGACAGAGCTGTGAAAAGCAGAACCAGTGCTGACCCCGTTCGCTTCCCTTTGCCGGGGGTGTGCGTGATGAAAACCCAGTTTCAATGGGCTGGTTCGGTGTCTGTGGGAACAGCCTTCAGCCTCCACACGCCTGCCCTCCTCCGGCCTCCTCCTCACCGCCGCCCTGGCAGAACCCCAGCTCAACACAGACAGACTGAGGCGGGGACATTGCATTGCTGGGATGTTGAAATGAATAATGAAGTCATAGGAGAAACTTCGGTTGGGCCACAGAGGATTTTCTGTGTCTTAAAAGCCAACTTATGCCGGCTTGTGAGGAGGAGGAGGCCATGGTGCGCCCTGCGAAGGCTGAGGCCACCACCCGGCCGGGCTCACCTCCCACGCTGCTGTTGTTGAGGCACAAAAGCCCTTGTCAAAACAAAAAAAAAGTTAAAGAAAATGTGGAGAATGGCAACTGTTGAAAGCAACGGGGGCTCATTGAAAGACAAAAGCTTCAATTACCTGGATTTTTCTAAAGGCCTGTTAACACTCCTGGTCTATAAGCAGGACTGTAAACAGCCATTGTGCTGGGTTCATAAAGGCTCCTAAAGGGATTATTCACTGGGTTGTGCCAATTGCCTCTCAATTCCTCCAAGAATGTTTGCAAAGCCGACCCCTAATTGTGCAGCTTTTGGGGAACAATTTCTTGCAGTGACAGATTCCAGTCGGAAGGAAGCCTCCCGTGAGGTTAGGTTCAGCAGGAACAACACGTAACTCAGGAATCACTGACAGACCATCCATATGTGTAGACCAGGCCTTGTGGCTTCTCATTTTTTTAGTGGCTGGGGTAGAATCTCACTTTTCAAGACCCCTCTCCATCAAGGCTTTCCCACCAGGCAAGAGGCTGTGATGCATTCATGACCTGCTTCTACAAACCACCTCAACAGGGGTCAAAGATGGACTTACGGCTACTGTAAAACAGGCAACAGCGTATTTGGCAAAGGGCCTTCTCTTACCATTACACTGGCACCAGGCTGCTTGCAAGCTATATTAAAATTGTACTGTGATTCTGGTTGTTTTCTGGTGAGTTTTGCAATAATGAAAACATGCTTTGACACTTTCCTTATCCCCAAAGTTTTAACTACTAGATCATCCAGCTTTTCTTCACATAATAAACACACTACACTTATTCACACAGCATCAGATAGCCAAAGAAACTGTCTCATGCCAGGAATAAGAGCTCCAAGAAACGAAAACAAAACCAAGTCTCATAAGACTGCAACAATATTGGCAATACCTGGATGTTGTATCATCTGTTAGATGCAGAGAAACACTGTTATTTCAAATGGAACCACTTCCTCCAAGCTTTTGAGAATTCAGAATTTCGAGAAGTCATCTCAGCTTACCAACACAAACATGGTTATCATCTCTTATTTCACCCAAATCTAGTGGTTTATGATTTAGGTTGTGCCTACACAGTCCCAAGCCTGTGGGCCCTGTTGTGCCAGACACTGTACAGCACAGGAGTTACAGGTTCCTGCCCAGACAGCTGAGACAAAGTCTTGTTTTTTTCTCTGCACACAAGCACACATACCTATAGATATTATTTATATTATGATTAAGTAGAGGGTGATAGACATCTCAGCTAGCCATGTGAAGAAACAGATCCCAGCCTGGAGGGACATGTAATCTAACCAGTCTACCTGCAACTAGAAGTGCAAGGCTGAGAGAGGAAGAGGCAAAAATATTAAATATACCGTCTATGATATCACAATGAAAGCTGGCAGGGTCGAATACATATGTAAAATGTTACACAGAATATATGAACAGTGTAGACACCTATGGAGCCTGCACACCCACTCCACAGCCACATTGTCGCTATCTTATTATTTCCAACCATATTTAGTTACTGAATTTTCTTTTAATAGTAAGGCTTGGGGAAGTACTAGGCTTAAATCCCGGGTTGTTAATGTTTCTTTCAGAGGAAGAAGCAAAATCAAGCCTATTTTTACGCACCCTCCCCTCTCCATGCCCTCTGAGCTAACTTCCCGGGAGCGGTGACAGTGCGTATGGATGCGCGCTTGTGTGTGCAGGGGAGGGTGTTGTTTCCTATTAAGTCTGGCATCAGATTCACGTCTGCAGGGGCTTGCTTAAGATGATAGGAAGAGAGAGTTTTATCATGAGCCAGACTGACAGAAAAGCTTGCTAATGGGACTTGAGGCATACACAGGAAAGAAAGTGCCAAAACATTAAGCTACCGCCAAGTGTCAGAGGGCCACTGATTTATTGCAGCAATTTTGCCACTGTGTCCTTTATAAGGTCCCACAAGTCCTTCCTCCTGGCAAGAAGCTGTGAGCTGCTGCAGCTCGGGGAGAAGTTTAGATCCAGAGCACAGAAAGTGTCCAAGCGAAAGGCGGGGGCCGGGGGGAGGACGGAAATCGAATGTTGACTTGAACTTGCCCCAGGCAGCAGAGTCCTCTTAGCTCCACTGCCTCCCTGACAGCTTGATGAAATGAGTCAGGGCCTCCCCATGGCTAGACCAGCTCAGGCTTCCAAGTGCCGGGGTAGAGCTGTAAGAAACAGATTGAGCCTCAGGGCAGCAATTTTTTTTTTCCTTTCTCTCCTCAGCATTTGGCTGGGGGAAGGGGGAGGTTATGAGCACTACAGATGTATAGGCTGAGCCTTTGTCTGCAGAGGGGGAGGGCGAGGGAGAGAGAGAAGAACAGCAAGAGAGTATTAGCTATGGCAGCTGAGAATAGCCCAGAGCACTATAACTAATTTTGAGGGGCAGTGATGCATTGTACGGGCTATGTGCTGTTTGGTCTGAGGGGGCCCCTGTTGTGAAGCAGCAATCAAGAGGACATTTTGTTAAGTGACCAACAGCTGTCATCTGCAAGCCCAGAGTGGGGAAGGAGGGAGAAAGGGGAAGGGAAAAGGGAAAAGGAAAAAAAAAAAAAGCGCATTTGTCCCTTGGAGGCAGAGCACATTAATCCACCAATCTGCCAGAGTTTTAACTCTAAACGTGCTTGGTGCCTCTGAAGAGTTGAGCTCCACTCCATCAGCCATCCAGAGACACGGGTACCTCTCACCCTGCTCCAGCCTGCCGGATGTAGGGAGCTTCTCTACCTCTGTGGGTTGAGAAACTGACGCTAAAAATACTGTTTAAGTCTCTTTTCATTCCATAAAATTGAGTTGATCTGCTGCAGCTTAGGGTCAATCCCTCAAGGACTGTTTTTCCCCCCTTCCCTTTTCCTTAGCACTCATAAATTAATCAGGAAGACCCTGACTAAGTCATTTCATGCTGTACAACATAAAAGAAAGTCCCCTGATGATCCATGCAAGGATCTATTAAAAGCGGGAGGAGGGAGGGAGGAAGGGTTAGCGAAGAGAGAGAAAAGGAAGGGGGGGAAGGAAAAAATCTCAACCTTTTTGATATTTTAGGATAAAAGCTGGAGGACTTTGTTACGAATTCTAGCCAACATCAAAACACCTTAAATAATTCAAAGAACATGTTAAAGGGAAGAAACTGAATGTTGCTCTGATGTTCAGTTGATGCAACGCAGAATATTACCCAAAACAGCACAGCCTGTTAAGGGAGACAGCAGCCTTGAGCATTTCAGTTCTTTAGAAAAATGTCAGAACCTGTAAAAATCATAATTTCCAGCAACTTTTTTTTTTTTTTTTTGCATGATATAAACTCAGCGAGACTGAAATGTAGGTTTCTGACAAGCTGTTAACAAGACAACTTTAGAAATCTGTCTGGAGCTCTCAGGGAGATGGGCTGCCATTTCACTGCTTCGAAGAAGTTCATGACATGACAAGCAAAAATCAGGGAACAGAGACCTAAAAACCACGGTGTAATTTTCATTTGCTTCTGTCGTGAAAGAATTCAAGCAGAAATATTAGAAGACTGCACAACTAAAAAAGCCAGCAACTGGAAAATCATTGCTGTGGTTTGACAAGCACATCTTTTATGCTGAAAATGGTTTCTTTATTATTATACCTATATACAGGAAAGCACATTTGGAGAAAAAAGGATAATCACAAATTATTCCTTGAGATCTACAAAATAAGATCTACAACTGCCTACTTTCCAGTCAAGTCTAAAAAAGACCTAGTTCAAGGGAGAGAGTGACCAACCCATCTTGAAAAAGCTGTAAGAGCCACCAGATTTAGTTTCCCACATCCCTGCCCTTTCCCCCATAGAAAAGGTAGAAATATCTCTCCATAATGCAATCTTTTACTGCAGCCTACAGAGATGAATGTTGCTACATAAGCGCTTAATAAAGACATTCATTAAAAATAGAAAAGTCAGCATCCAATGCCATTTACACAGCAGTATTTGGTACCACACTCAGGAGAGGCTTTCTGGCTGGCTTACCATATTATATGTCTTACTTTAGGCCTTAATATACCACTAGAATGCTTTACCATAATTTTTGGATAATTTAATGATGCCTCTTCCAGAATCAATCTATTCTACTCAATGGTTAGAAAAAAGTAGATCAATAGATCAATTGATCGATCGATCGATCTCCATATAATAGGTCCTTTTCAATATAAAGTCTCTCTCCCTCTCTCTCACTATTAGGACTCATTCTAAGTATTTAATGGTAGGTTGATGTAGCTGCCTTGAAGTCAATTTACTGACTGTGATTGACTCATTATGTCTATAGCTCCAGAATCTCTGCACCCTTGGGAAAGCTTGGGAAACCCAACATACAATTTTATGCTTAATTTCAGCCCATATTTGCCAAGAAAGTGATTGGACAATGCAGGAGGTTATTTTCACTTGTACTGCCTATGATTACATCACAGGGTAATGTGAATTACGGACCACATTTAGCCCAGCATTTGCAAGGATCACACAAATAAGGAACTGAAGCTTTTTCACCTCTTTCCTATTTCACCTTGTTTCCACATGGCTCTGGTGGTGCACCCACAGCCACACTTGGGTAATTGGAAGAACAGTGCACGCAGAGTTGAATGGTTGACACTGCATTTCACCGATTTACGAAAGAGAGGAAACTCTGACAAGAAAAGAGATGTAGTCTGCTTCTCCTCTGAAGTGCTCACAAGTTCTTTTCGCTCTTCCCTCACTTGGGCATTGTGTCACCTGTCACTCATTTTCTTTTCATTAGACAGACGCTCTTGGAGACGTTACAGCCTCAGTGCTGTATGTGGGTTTTCACTAAGGAACCAGAGAAACATCCACTACCTCCTAATTCTCTTGTTTTATGCTGTGAGTAACGCCATTTGCTTGCAAGAGACATCCTGCCTTGCTGCATCCCCTTTACCTCCCGGCTAGGAGTTACCTGAAACCCCTGTCCCAGCTGCTTTGGTCCCTCACACTCTCCTGGGAGGAGAAGAAACCAAGGTTGGATTCACAGTGACTCACTGCACAAAGCAACTCTAATTTTGTTTAATGTGAGGATGCCTAGACGATATGTCCAACAGAACAAAAATGGCTTAAAGCCATTATTTACAACAAGAGGCTGCTGCAGTTTGGAGAGGGGGTTGTAAGCTTTCTCTAAAATTAAGGAGGAGTTTAAGACTTGATATGGATATAGTCAAAAGCCACTTTAACCATAATGATCTTTCTAGTAATTCCCCATTTACTATAAACATCAGTTTTCTTCTATTTGGATTGCAAATCTAGTCCATTACTATGCCATGTCCACGTCACTATGGAGTCACCAAAAAGCACTGGACCAGTACAAAATAACAGAATTTGTTAAAGCACCCTCCTCTAATGGAAAGCATTTAGTCATTCTCAGCTATCTGACTCCATGGTATGTGACTCGGTTTGGGAGTTTCATTTACATATTTATTTAGTGGAGAACATGCACGGCTGTCTTCCCTCTGTGCAGAACCATTATTAGCTGCAGGAAGCTGTTAGAGAGGATTTCAGCACAGAACTCAGGAGGAAAGGCATTTCTAAATACCTCCCTATCCTGCTTAATGATAGCCACCCTCCAGAAGGAGGGTGATGGATTTCTGGTTATGAAACTCACTGTGTTTTCTTACAGCTCATTCACATGAATGTTTATTTTGTTTCATTTATACATTTAATTTTTTTATTTATATGTTTACACACACACACTTTTTCTCAAGCTGCCAACTTCCTTTTTTCCTTACTTCTCCCTGGAAGTCCAAGTGGTACAGTGACAAAACAACATACCAGGCTATGCATGAAGACACCCATCTGAGGACTCCAAAGTTCCCCCTCAGCTATATCACAGCTTTTTGCATTCAAATGCTGGCTGAAGACCCAAAAATTTCTAACATGAACATGCAGGAGTGGGGACTAATTTTAGAATCTGACATCACTCAGGTATGAAGGCAAATCTGTTATGCTTTGTAACCACTGATGCTGGACGTGGCAGGATGAGTGGCTGGAGGCAGGTTGAACTGAGCTGGGTGGAGATGGGCTGACTGGCTGCACACCTTGGAACACACCACTGCCAGGCTGTATGCAATATCTTAGAGCACTGCTCAATTAGGCACTCTAGACATGGAAAACAATCTACAGCACCCACTGTTCTCAAAATACATTAATTCAGTAAAAAGAACTTCAGCTCATTCTTCATTTATAGGAAGATAGGATAGGATCCTTCATTTCTAGGATATAGGAAGGTTATGTGAATCAGCTGCTTTGTTCTGTCGAATGCCTTCAGTCACTAAAAGTCCCTGCTGCTGTCAGGGACAAGACTTACTATACTTATATATAATTAATATAATAATTAGTGCTATTTAATTCCACTGCAATTTAACTCATAGCAAGGTTTATGTTGTTGTGGGTAAAAAATATTAAGCTTACTATAGCTACCATTAATGTTTGCATTATTGAACATTAAAATTCAAATCTGGTAAAATATTTAGCACAAGAATTGAATCATCTACAGAAGGCCTATTCCTCCAAGGAAACTCAGAGCATATGCTTGCAGATTTCAACCACTGCTTTCAAAGTAAACCTTGAGGATGGATGCCCCACTTGCCACAGGCAAGCTATCCTGGAACAAGGAAATTCACCAAGAGAGAAATTAAAAAGATTTAAAATAAGAAAACTAAAACCACCCCTGCACTGCCCCCCCATCCCCACCCCATCAAGATCCAGTAGGTGTCATTAACATTAATACAATGCAAATTAAACCTTTTCCTTTTCATTCCATTTAGATCTTAAAAATATCAAAGGAGGTAAGTCTTGGAAGCAAAGGACAAGCATTGCCTAGGGCATACATTTGGGTGTCTTCAATGTAATCTAAGAAATATAGCAGAGACTTCAAGTTAATTTGATAAGAAAATAACATAGTTGATTATTCCCTCTTACAGAATTATGCCCCATCAAAGCTAAATATAAAAGCTTCAAGACCTATGCCATTACCTGGAAAATACTTCTTTGGACCACTAAATGACAAGCCTTTAAACACAAAGCGATTTTAAAAACATATATATCCTATTTCAGGTAAAACTGCAAAGGCTTCCCCTTACCTTAGCACATATGCTCCTCTCCTTCAATGCCCCTAGACACTCATTTGTTCTTGTCAGCCCCCCAAATGTCAATGATTGATGGAAATGCAATGATTTACAAGGTGGAGCCTCCTACCTCACTGTTCTGCTTTCATACTGCCAAGGTAGTTTGACCAGCACTGACCTCACAGACCAAGAGAAGGCTTGGAGGTCCATGTTGAAAGACGAGAATGTGAGATACCCTTAGCTAAGACATCCTGAAACTTTCTTGAGGAAATTTATACTTTCTGTTGTCACTAGAGATTATTTTTTTTTGTTTTAATTTGTATTTTTCTTCCAGAGCCGATGAGGAAATGCTCAGCTGTGTGGACAGATGTCATTTATGAATAGAAACTCCCACATGTCAAAGTGTTTCCTTGGCAGTGACGACCCCCTGTATGTCTAATCCAGACTGGAGCAATTAGAGAATAAAAGAAAGAGAAAACATCTCAACAGGAGGGGAAAGAAGAGAAAAAGAACAGAGACTGAAGAGTAAAAATGGGAAAAAAACAACTTACTGCTCTGTGGACCAATAATGAGATGGGGCTAACTGTTGGGAGTGAACCCTATCACCTTCTATTAGCACAGTGAGAAAATAATAATTAGAAGGAACAAGCTATTATGTATTTGTCACGGAGTCAGCATACATTGAATTATACAAACCTTTTATTTTCCAGTAAGTTATGATGAACAAAGATGAATGTGAAATCTATTTGAAGAACTAGAAAATACCTTGACCATGATATTTTAACCCCTCTCAGTTTGAGTGCACTGGCACTATGAAGCAGAAAAAGTTTCCTGCTCCAAGGGGAGCTGTGGCACAGTCGGTTGTTCTTTTTCCACTTGTGATTTTTGCTGTATCAGCTGTGAAACACCAACCAGCTCACATGTGGTATGGAGCCACACATAGCAATAAAATGCATAAATAGCAACTCATGATAATGCTATTATTAGTATGTGTCAGTACTGCACATTGAATAACAACAGGGGTTTTCACAGACTGAGAATAATTAGGTGTCTCTAAACGTGCTTTAAAGCTTTTTCAGGGAGTGAGTGAGGGGAGGTTCTTCTCAGAGTTTATACAAAGTACTTGCACAGGTAACTGAAGGTTCAAGAGCTTCTGGACAGCTTTTAGAAGCACAGGTTGAGAATGAAAGTACTAATAATCAATGTAATCAATGTACAGCAAAAATATTCTTTTAAAGTCATACTTAATACTTGTTTATGGAGCAGAAACAGTATTCAAAACAAACCACTGTGTTAGCTCAGCTGGCTAATGAAAAATTGCCACAATTACAAAAACAAATCTTTGTTTTCCATTTTCAGTAAGCAGAGCTTTAGAAGAACAAGCTGCTCTTGAAAGCATGATAGTTTTTTCCCTAAAAAAGGAAAGAAATCCTTCCTAGCAACTGCAATTATGATACTTTCATGTCAAATGAATTATATTACTGAAAATAAATCTTTCTAAGATGCACAAGAGGGTTATCTGGCTCCAGTCAGACTTATGCATTACTGGTTTTATATGTTGTACTCTACTTGATTAATATAGGTAATCAAATTATATTGCCTTCCACTGTGCTCTCAAATTCAAGGCTATAATGTTTTCAATGACAAAGTTCATAGAGTTGTATAAAAATGTACCTCATGCTGTACCAGCCCTTTATTGCTGTAGTAAAACACCATTTTCAATTTAGTAATAAGTGATATAAAACAGAGTGTCTTGATTGGCAGGGTCGTATTCATTATGCAGTGCCCTACGACACAGCACAGTTCCCAATGAAAATTTAAGGACAGAATCTACCACAGTCTCAGATGTTGATACTTAAGGGGATTAAATTATTCCTTTCCCCTGGGTTTTCTAAAGGAAGGACAAGAAATTGAACACAAGTACGCACACACCTATTATACACTCACAGCATGGACAGAAAGGTGCAGGGGGCAGGAAGAGACTCATCATAACAAGCTACTAGTCCATGCAGGCTCTCTAGCACTGGAGCCAAGCCCATACTACTGCTTCACACCTGGAATAGGAAATGAAAAAGGAAAATAACAGAAGAAGAGGAAACATGACACATGGGATAGCAGCAAATACTGGAGAAGCCATCCTGGCTCCTCCACTGGCCTGACTTGTGACCAGAAGATGCAATTCTGAGTGTTTAACTTGAGGGGCCTTAATGAAGTTGTGTTATCAAGTGCTCTTCACTGTATGAACATCAGGATCCTCCAAACAGCTGTAAATTAGACTGTCAAAACTGGTAACATCTCAACTTTGCAGCTATCTTTGAATATGTAAATTGTAACCCTTCCCTTTATTCTTTTCCCTTCCATAAACCAGGAATAATGTTTACCTTGTCTGTAAACAAACCAACCGACCTGTGGATTCTACAAAAGCAAAGTATTCTGGTGAGCCTTGTCATCACTAAGAACACTATCTAGAAGAGCAAGAATTATAAAGTCATTTTGTGTTAAACTAAATGAGAGATATTGCTAGCTGGTGTCTTTTCTAAGCATGTACATGGAGCAAATGATATGATCAGGAAAGACAACTCTTGGACTCAGGAATTAGTAATGTTATCTTAGTTTTGTTTCCTTGGCAACTTGACCTTTCATAATTTGCCCAAAGGCAAAATATGGGCAGAATATCCCTTTCAAATCATACCTCAATAATCTTCTGATTAAAAGCATCACCAGAATGTGGCCTTGCCGTAAGATGGAGAATTAACGACTCTCTACTAAATGATCCACTGATGTTGAATCTAATTTAAGTAGCCTTGCAAGAATATTTAACACTTAATGATAGGCTCTGTATTAGAGTAGGTTTAATCTAGGATGCAGCCACAGATGTCATAAGAAGGAATTAATCAGCATTGCTTCCACTAAAACAGAAATGCAAAATTGCTGAACAGAATGTATTAGAAACAGATTAAAGAACTGGGACTTAAAACATAAAAGAAACAGAGCTGATGCCACCCTCAGAGAGCTAATTTTAAATACAGAAAAACTTAATTCGCCTTTAACTGAAGAATTGGGGTGTTTGAAGTTGCTAAAGTGAAGCTTGCATTATCAAGAAGGAAAGAAAGGCAGATAGTATTTTCCCTCATCAATTAAAAATGAAAGTCCAACCCAAATATTAATGCCTGCCTCAAAATCCCAGCAAAATGAAGTTATTGATGCTCTAGGAACCACTGCTGCATCCCACATGAAGCTCTGTACTCAATGGAGTGCTGTGGAAGTTTCATTGACTTGGAAAACTCCTGCCTAATTTAGGTAAGTTACCTTTCAGACAGGGAAAGATTGGAAATAGAGGAATAGACCCTATGGTTATTGAAATCTCTGCAGCTGGGGGAAAAGAGGAAATACGGTGTTTGGAAATTCACTCTAAATGCCCAGTACTGAGAGAATGTGCCCATCCAAAAGCTTGCACAGAGATCTACACTACAACTAGTTGTTGTTGCTTCATTAAATTTATCTTCTCCCCTATTATTTGAGGACCTCATGCTGCCCCCAGGGCTTACGCTGCCCAGTCTCTTTTAATAAAGAAGACATGTGAGAGTATAAAGGCAGAAGGTAGCACTCACATAGCACATATAGCACAAGCATTCACATAGCACAAGTATCTACATTTCAACCAGTAACTCTCCTCCATTCTTGATTTGAAGATATTGAGAGTGAATCCCCCAAACATATGAATCCTTAGAAGTACATGTCATGGATTAAAAATGGTGTTCTTAAAATTCTTTAGTTACAGTTAATGTTCCTGGGAATGACAAGGAAAACCTCAGTTTGGCACAATTTCTGCTGAAAACATCTAGGAGTGTGCTGGATACTCCAACAGTCTGATTCAACAAGTCCAATTCCTGACTTACTATCACTGCTATTAAAAGGCTTTTGACTCAGTTGAGTGGTCCTTCTTTGAAAAATTATGAAACAATCTTGCCTTATTCCCAATTTTCATTGATAGCCTAATAGAACATACAAATAATCTCAGTGCTTGTTCCCAAATGAATGAAAAACTTATATAAAGCTTTGATCTTGATGGAAGAATCCATGAAGACTTCCCATTTGTCTCCCTAATTACTTGCTTTGATGCTCACGGCTTGCAATCACTGCATAAGTTAATGTCCTGAGGTTGCCATAGCTACCATTAGAGAAGCAGAATGAGACATAGCTCTGCACATCAGCCACCTTTGCTAGAGCTCTGCTTCTTTAGCCTGGCTGCTCCTCCACCAGCACCAGCAGGTACTCCTGCACTGCTCCAGAAGTTAATAAAACAGTTCCTATTCATGTTATTGCAAATTTTACTGATAACATTCACTTTGTGTTTCTGCTGCTCATACACTGGAGGTCTGGAAAGCAGTGAAGTGGTTAGAAGACAAGAACACAAGACTCGGTTCACTTCCTGACTTGAACCACAATTTACTGTACCTTGATTCTGTACCTTGATTTTCTTGACTCTTGAAAGACAACAGTGATGTATCTTTCATCACACAGTCCTGTTTTGAGAACACAGTGCTAAGAGAAAAGGAGCAATAACACCCACTTTTCATTTAAAAATTACTTTAAGTGAGTTTCCTATATTTGTACAACTTTTTGGTTAGCTAAAGACCTTTCATTAAACCTCTACAATTCTTTTTTCATAAAGGACACTGAACAAGTAATGATGCAAACTGTATTTCAACACCACAAGTAATTGCTCATTGAAAATAAGAAATGAGAAATCACTTTCTTATTTGCTTACCTGATGACCTCTAAAGACAATGACACACCTGATAAATGCATGGTGTGATGTATTTCCTCATTTATTGTATTGATCTGATTTAATGTGATGTCCAGAAATGCAGTACTATCTCATTAAGTGTCAACAAAAGTTGTATTTTGCTCTGAAGTGTATTTGTAACTGTAGTCCACACACAAATTTTTTTACTTTGTGCAACTCATGAAAGTTTCCAGCACAATCTGTTCTCAGAAATTTCCATTCTGAAAAGAATGACAAACAAATGAAATACATGAGTGGGAACCATCGTCCTACCATATTTCAAATAACTAACCAAGGTTGACTGAAAAATTCCTACAGCAAAAACACAACACTGCTTATTTTAGTTATTACGAAGATATATCACTTCAATACTCTGTTCCTGCCAAAGTTTTATGCATTGTTTTAAGTGTTGAACTCTAAATGTTTTTTGTTCTGAATACAGTATTTTCCTCTGGGAGGTATAGTACATGGTAAGGATGAAAAGTTAACATGTAATTAGCATGGCAATGCCTAAGCAAATTACATCATGTGAGAGTTAATAGAGGTTCAGATCAGAAATAATCCTCTGAGCACAGGCAGCATGAATTACAAGTTTCTGTAACACTCTGTCACCTGAAAACCTTCAGGATCCTAAAGCACCCACCAAACACCTCACATGCTCTGCTGCTCCTTATTGACCTGTGATATTCAGCACAGCTCCACGAGGACCTGCCCTGGAGTTTGGAAATCATTTGGACACAGCTTTTGCAATGAACAAATGGCTGGTGGGATGGTGGGAAATGAAAGAACTCACAGGCCACAGGACTGGGTTCTAAATATTTACCCGCAGTATGAGATCAGTACACTTTGATTAGATGCTCTCTTGCTAATTTTCCTCACAATTAAATTTGCTTATTTTACTCAAGGGAGTGACTATCAAAAATAAAGCTACTGTGTTTTCATTTTTGGTAGATCCTGTAGTTAAGTCACGCCTGACAAGATGTGAATCCAAACCCTTGCACGAGCAACAGGGTTGCATTTGTAACAGACAGCCCAGCACAGTGCCAATGCTCTCACTGAACAACCCAGTATTGGTATCCTAACAACTTCTCTCTATTTTATTTAGAAACAAATAGCAAGGAGCAAGAGGGAGACTCCAAATTAATTAAAAGGGCTTAGTGAAAAAGAATCAATTTTGGCACAAACACTACACATTATATTTTTTAAATTAAACCAATACTACATTCTACTTAGCAACTCCAGGACCCACATAATGACAGAAAACAGCTCAGTGAATCAACAATCAGAAGAAGCAGAAATCAGAGTGAACAGTTAGAGCAATCATAATTGGACAATCCATAGAAATACGGACAGTCATCTTTCAAATTACTACTGATAGTGCCAAATGTTAAAGACAAGGAAAAAAAAAGCAGTAGGAGCTATTTTGAGACAACTGCCTTTCTTCTAAAGAACACAATGCTGAAGAGCTTGGATTCTTCTCTCCAATACCATGGCTCATAATAAGATGGTTGTAACATGCAGAACATGAGAGAGAATACATAAGCCAACATAAAATTCAGCATGATTAATATATGATTAGTTCACGTTTGTACAACGCTTTGAAGACATAAAGTGCTAATTAGAATTTCTGGGTTAGGCTGGTTGGTGCCCCAATGCAACCCAGATCAGTAAATAAGAAACTGCAGAAGTTTAAACTAACTGCCCAAAGATTGAAGAACCCAGGAGACATGAGGAAATGCTTTAAATTTCAAGTGGATAAACAAATGTATAAAAGAGAGAGAGAAGCATAATTCAATGCCCCAGTGAAGATATTTAAGACAGATAGAAAAAGATATTTAAGACAGAGAGATGGAGCCGATAATTATTTGAAAAACACTGTTTCACCTCCCTTTACCATCACTCGAAATAATCCCATTGGCTCATGAGATACAGAGAGAGCTCAGCTCAGGAATCAGTAAATATTTGCTGAACCAAAACTTCAAAATCTAGTGGCCTTAGTGGAACATAAATATCTTCCTAAGAGTTGTTCTGTAGTAATGAGAATGAAAAAAATATTTAGTTTGACATGCGCAGGGGAAAAAAATTATGTACCCTCAGAATGGAGAGTGGAAAAAGAGAAAAAGAAAATAAGAAATTCCTACCCAGCTTTCATCAGAAATTTTGAAACTGGATTCAGTATAGTGGTAGAGAATGAAACCTGCATCAGATGGAAAGTATGTGGCTCACAGCATCCGAATTTTTTATTAGAGAGCAGAATATGTAAAATCATTTACAGCAAAAAGGCCATCCCAATACATCACTCACATGGGACCAGTGTAGAGCCTGGGATCAAACCAGAATGCCATCCAACAGAGAGATGTTGACTCTGCTACTGATCTGGCCTTTTCCTGCTTAATTAAAGCCACCGAACACTTGAGCTGGAAAACTGTAATCCCCATTAAAGTGTCATTTTAGCGGTAGGTGATCAGACCTTTCAAGCTACACTAAGTAATTATGCTAGCAGGAACCATGAGTAGTATAAATGTGACCACAGGAAGGCTCTTAAGGCACACTCTGGTAACCTGCTCAGGATTACCAGGCAAACTAGCACTTCCAGCTCCAGCCAGGCCTGAATGGAGACTGAAGTCCCAGGAGGCAGCCGTGGCCGGGGCCATGCAGGGAGGACGTGTGGCTCTAATCCTACATAAGTACTAAGCAAGACTGGGTAACCATATCTGCGAGAGCAGGCCCTGCATGTCGTGGTTTGAAATCAAATAAAGATGAAGTGTACCAAAACAGTAGGCACAAAACAAGGAAATACTTGGTATGTGAATATTTACTTTTGATCTCCATTATGATGCAGAAATAGACATGCAGGCCTAGAGAACCAAAAATTGGTTTTGTTTTACAGAATAAGAAACGTGACCAAGGAAAGTCCCAGTAATAAAAAAACATGCAGAGTTAAACCCACTACAGATGCAACACATTTGCACTTCAAGCTTAGCAAATTCTTTGTGATCTGAGTCAAAAATAATATTTGGGGGCCAGGGAAAGTGGGATCCCCTGGAGATGTCCACAGATTGTGATGATGCAGAAAGCACATTAAACCACTCATCCTCTGATGCCTGAATTACTGCAAAAGACTGAGGCAGAAGAAAGACAAAACAAAGCAAACCTCCTAATTACTGTTAAAATGAAACAAAGGCACTTTCTTATTATGCAGGATGCACATTTGTCTGTAGTGGGCTCTTGTAGAGGTCTAGGACTATCACTCACATAATGTATGAAAAGATGTAATCCCTAGGTATATACAAATCTTTGCCAAGTGTTTTTAAAGCTAGCGTCTGTAGCAACACACATTTTGCAGCAAATATTTAGAATGAAATATTTCATAAAGTACTTCAGCACTTCTTTGAGTGTTTAATTTATCTGACATAAAAGAACAAGAGTGTATAGCATTTTCCTGTAAGTGGATGTAAAATACGCGTTGCATGGATCCCTGTAATTAAAAAAACAGCAAATCATTGTCATTAATGCACAAGCAAGATCATAAATGAATACATTATTAAGTCCTACTGAATTAATGTTTAACTGCAATAGAGTTGAAATTGAATGAGGCAATTAATCAGAGTTAAAACTGAAAAAAAAAAAGCCACATCTGTCTCACTTTGAATACATTGAGCAAAACGACCTTCAAAACGGCACTGCCAATCACACCACGCCGCCCACTGATTTGACAGTCTTGGTGCCACCACAGAGAGAAAGTTTCGTCAGTGTAACAGAGACAAGCTTTCCATCTGAGTCACTTCATGGGTACATCTCACCCTGAGGGAATAAAACATTATGTCTCAAGGGTCTTATTTCATAAAATCATGAATGTTCAGATGGTGAAGATCATGCTGGTTATAAATGTGAACTACATCTGCTCAAAGTCACCAGAAAATGAAACTGGGGGAGTTGACATACATTAATGATAATTTTTACAGGCTTAATGCTCTTCAACATCTAGGGGAGGCTAAAAAAATTATGTTCAGAAGCTTTTGTTCTGCAGATTGTGCTTTGATCAACTAAAATACATTAATTTAAATTTCTCCTCATCAGTTTTCAACTCTGTAGTGGAATTTTCTTTAACGGGTTAATTAAACTCCATCAGGTTCTTAACTGTTGAAAAGTCTTAGTTCAATTTATTTCAGAGTTTAAGGAGGAGTAAAATGATAATACTAATGATGATAATGACCCTTATCCTAGCTAAAGCTTTTTGCACTTCCCATGTAGAACAGTATCTATTGTTCACCAGTCCTACCTTTGACAGATCGGTAGGGATATGTACTCTTCTACTGTGTAACATATTATGAATATTAAACAATATTTTAAAAGAAAAATCCATTGGTATTTTTGTAGAAAGTTCTTAAGCAATAATTATCTTTGAATAGAGATTTTTTTTTTCTTCTCAATGCAAATGAACTGCAAATTTTCCAAACCATAATTGTTTTATTACATTGCATTGATAGAGCGACTGGCATGTAGGTAATCAGCATACTCGTTTCCTGCTCAGTAGCAATAAGCACTAGATTCAGGATTTTTCCATTAAAATAAAAGAAAAAAGAGGATTTCTCAGATATTCATTGATAAAGCAGCTAATAATTAGAGATTAGGAAAGTTTGCCAGAAAGATGAATAGTGGTTAACCTGTTCCTACAATCCTGCTATCATATCAGTGAGTGTGTTAAAACCATTGTGTTTTTTACAATGCACAATAACGTCATTTATGCACAAGGTATTGATTTTTGCACCAAAAAAAGCCACGTCAGGCTATATCTTTCCATCAACATTTTGCAACCACACATTTGCCCACAGTGCATAAAATGGGTACTGGAGGTCAGCACGAGTGGACCTGAACAGAACCTCAGTTCACCAAGGGGAAGGTGGGGTCTCAAAGTCACTTTCTCAGGCTATGAGGGAGGTCAGCAAAAGTAAAAGCTCATTTCAGCTACTGTAGAAAGCCTGAGGAATAGAGTCCTCTTATGCTTTCTCTCTGGTCCTGTTTGTTAATGAACACAGATCAGAGAAGGCCCTGGGAAGCATCAGCTCTCCTTTCCTGAGAAAAGCTACACCTGGAATGTGCCAATGCTCTCATTGGATCAACGTTTTTCCCTCACAGGACAGGGAATAATACTCTTCCATATTTTAAAGGCATTCAGTCAATTTCCCAGGATGCATTTACAGGCTGGCAATATTTTATTGGGATACCAGTGTGAGATTAAGGCATGTTTGGATCTGCCCCAGTGTGTATCAATCCATTCTACCCTCCTCTGACACAAGATTTGTTCTGGCTGTAACATCAAATGTGAAGTGTTTAACAGAACTGTGATAGAGGGTATCAGTCTTGAGGAGCCCAGCAGGATGGAGTCATTGCTGCACAGGCCTGTTTCAGTCCTGGCTGCCAGGGGTAAGATACCATCACTTATATTAAACCCATCATGACAAAACAGCTAATCAGCACCTAAATGCAAAAGAGGGAACTGATAAGGCTAAGTGTCTGCAGGGATAGTTAACCCATCCTGTTTCACAGGAAGATGCAGGACTGGAGGCTGACTCCTGATCTGATCTTATGCACATTTTGTTGACTTCCCTGAGACTGATAGTGGGATGTGTAATAGAAAGGCTGAGTGAGGAAGAAGGGAGAGAAAGAAGAGAGCATGAGTGGGGTCTTCAGTGACACACACAAACCCAAAAGATAAAATCAACACAGCAATTAAGCTTCAACAGAAACAAGACAGTTCTTTTTGTTTTGGTTTGGTTTTTTTTTTCCAGTGTGAATGTTAATTACTGTGCCTTACAGCAGAGATAACGAGAGGGTTTTACTGCCTAGCATTTTTCAAACAAAGACATGAAAAATTCATGAGCAGGGAAGACCTTGGTGTTGAGCTTCAGTTTTCTTGTCAAATATTTCAGCTCTGGAGGTCCTTGGGAAGGTTACACAGCAATATTCAAGTCTAAAGGATGCCTGTCAGCTGGATCTAAAAGGAACAGGAGTTTTATAGGCTACATGTGACCTTGTCAACATATTTTCACTGGCCAACGGTGTCTTCCAGCATCATTCACCCAGTTTACAATAAAACTGAACACTAAAATGGCTGTTCTCATAAGGACACAGCACTCACAACACCAACCTGTCCATAATACAGGAACTAAGATGGTTCATCTGATGTCATGAAATGCTGATGTCTGCACATCACTCTGAAAATGGCCCAAATGTACCCTTGTGCTGACAATCAGACACTGGGCTCCAGGGAAACTTTGTTGGTCACAAAAAATGTATCAGGACTCTATGCAGTCCAAAATGTCACCTTGTAACTGGGAAGCAAGATCCCACTATGTCTGGCATGGCTTCTAAGAAGATCTAAAACCTCTTTTTAAGTGACTGGCTTTAGACACACGAATGCTTTGCAAGTTGGCTGCACCTTTATTAAAACTCAGCTCCATTTTTTTTTATAAGATTACAAAAGGAATTGCTGTTTGCTGACATGTAGGTCAGGCATAGATCAAGTGTGAGCAGAACAAGGCTGTTTAGTGGACTAACAAGAAACAAGTCGAACACAAAAGCTTTTGGGATCATGTGAAACTCCTTCCCTTCCCTAATCAAATTCACCATAGCAGAAGCAGGAATTTGACGAGGCCTTCAAAGTCTGAACCGCTCAATGTTTTCTTTCCTTGTTAGTTTAATAAAGAGAAACCCCTAAGGTGAGTCACTAAGAATCACTCTTCAAATAAAAAACTTCCTTAATCCATGTTCCCATGCTTTAAAAAATTATTCTGCATCAAAATTCTCAACATACCACCTCTTCCAGAACAGACTACTGGACAAAGACAAGTCAACAGCCTGATGATATGCTGTGTGCTCTATCTGTGCTGATCTCACACAAACACTACACCTTAGTAGCATGGAACATGCTGCAAGAAGGGATCCTTGAATTGTGAATTTGAGGTAATTTTTTAATTAATCTCACTTCCCAGAAAGCTTTTTTGGCAAGTAGACAGATTTAACATATGCTTAAGTCTCTGAACTTGGGCGAGAACCTTCAGTTAAAAATATTACCAAACAAGGAAAAACCTCTCATAATCACAGCAGTGTCTAAGACTAAGACTCAGTGGAGCCAAAAGCTCACACGTGTATATTGATTCTCTCCCACAGCACTGTTTTGAAATTAGACTCTTCTTTAGAACCCAAAATTTCCTGGTCTGAATTGTTTGCAGGGGTTTCCTGTACCTGTGTTTGGCTCACAAAGCTTAGTTTCATATGTAACACCATATTGCTGCTCGTGACTCAGAAACCTGGGAGGTACTTCTCTTGCTAGTGTTGGCACCACTAAACCCAGAAGTGTTTTGGCAGTCACAGAGGTACTTATCAGAATTTTCTAATAATGACACTGGAATTGGAAGGCAACATTTGATTAGGTTTCCCAGTATTAAGCCTTTAGGAGTAAAACTGCAGTCCATCAGTTAAAGCAGAAGACTCTGAACACTCAGAAGTGATGCAGTAAAATCCCCAAAAGTGTCTGCCACCAATATCAGGAATTTTTAAGTTCACAAGAAATACAAACCCTTATAAAGCAGCAAACCCTTCAGTCAATATACTTTCTGCATCACCTTTTAAGATTTCACTCAACTATTACCATCACATGCCTGTCCAGAAAGGAAATGGGATTCAACTTCTACTCTAAAAGCAAAAAGTTATCAAGAATACTAAGTCTTTGTTTTACAATCAAGTGACAGGAAAGAATGCTAGCAGCTTCTTTCTCTTCTTTTATAAACTGTTGCTGATAAGTGCCATCCTAGTCTTTGAAAGATAATCTGTTGATGTTTAGAGGAAACACAGTAAACAAGAGATGAAAAGTCAAAGGCAAAGTAAATAAACACACTGGTTTCATCAATTCCGTATCTTAGATGGGTGATAAAAAAGATGCAGTGTATTTAACCTCAGCATGCTTCTCTCAAGTACCCAGCTACTCTGTGTGCTTGTGACTGCTGCAGGCTCTCAGCTCTCCAGGCTCAGCTCACACATCAGCACCAAGGCACGCAGCCTTCCTCAGCACGCCCCCTCCGCTCTTCTGGGTGCAGCAAGGCACAATACGGCCCTTCCCAGCTGTTCTTTCCCATACTGCACTCCCTGGCTGCACTTCTCTAATCAAACAATCTTCTCCTACTTGGGATGCATATTTGTGGTGCAGGAAATATCTTTCAGAGATTTGCCTTCCTGGTGAAACTGTGGGGATGGATTCTCAGCTGCATGGAAATCTGCTGGGAACAGTGAGTGGGGATAGACCGCTGATATAAAATTACTAATTTTGCTTTTCTAAAGCTGACACTGTACTCACTGTGTCCTTTGGACAGCCTACACTTGCAAACCCCTCCACATATGGCTGTTTCAGTGCTTGGTAGACACACAGAGAATTCAGCACTAGGTGTGTGGCATTTTGGAAGCTTCTGGTCCCAGTCTGAGCCTGACTCCAGCAAGACCCAAGCAGAACAGTACTTTGTGATTGCTAAGAAAATAGCCAGCCTGTTAAAAACCAGAAGAATTAAAAATCCATTTGCTGCTCCTGTGACCTGAGCTTGCACCCCTTCATCATGCCACACTATGGTAACCTGCATATGAGGAAGAAAAAATAAATATACCTCTGTAATAATTTCTGACTCTGCACTGGGCAACAACAGAGTAGAGTTCAGGTGCCAATCCTACACTGACGCTGAGTTTCCTCCCACTGAGGTTACTGAGATCCTGACCAGCTTCCTTCTGAAATGAGTGTCAGGGCTCCACCACTCACTTTCAGTATCAGTGAGCACAAATCCTTCGCAAACCATTTTATTTCAGTCTTCACTCCTGGCAAGTGCCTTCTTTTTCTGTTTGTTTTATATCCAACAAAGCTGTCGCTTCCCCTGCCTGTTCTTCTCTTGCACTCCTGTCTGTGCCTGCCGTGGTGGGAAGCGCTGTCTTTCATTTCAGATCACCACGAAGTTGCAGGTGAAATCTGTTAGATCACAGAGCAGCTCATGCACAAAGGAGACGTCCTGACTAGAGCAAAATGCCATCAGTATCTCAGGTGCACCAATTTGTGGCTGGTTGTGCTCTGGAGCTCCTCACTGAGAACATGATGGGGCAAATCAGGGCAGATTTTGTCCATTGTTGCTGGCCCAAAACATTTATCAAGCTTGAGCTGCAGACCCAGCAACTGCACCACTGTGCTACAGTTTTAAATATGAAAATGTCTCTATGTGAGTCACCAGTACTACCAGCATGACCAATTTGGTTTCTACTTTACCAGACATCCTGTAACTAAACCTCCAAGGCAGAAGACAAGCCGAATGACTGTGTATAACATACATATTCAAACAGTGGATCCCTCATGTTTTTCCCAGATAGTACTGGAAACCGAGAGTTTCAGCTGAAACAGTGCTGGAAATGGCTTTGCCAAAAATTAAAATGTCCCAGTATTGAAAAAGTAAACAGGGAACTTAAAGCTGGCCTATGTTTTGCCATGTAAAATGCATTTATTTTAGGTATAAAGGGAACTTCCATGGTACCAAATCACAGAACTCTGTCTCCCCTTATTCAGATATCTCTTCTTGTGTATTTTGAAATTACTACCCAGCAAATTTTTTTTCAGGTTTAGGTCCAATCTACAAGATAAAGTCTGATTGAAGAGATAAAACTTAGAAAGGACAAATCCTTCACCAAAGAGGAGAAGATTTAAAGCATGCCTGTTCCCAGATTTCCTTGTAAGAGGTTTATTTCTGTTTGTTACTTACTAATATGTTTGAACTGCACTAATATCTAATCTTGACATTTTAAGGATCTAGGTTTAAAAAAATTATCTGTCTCTACTAGTAATGCAAATAAGACTCAGAATCACAGATTCATCTCTGTGGAAGTGTGCTGGTGTCCCCAAGACACGAGACACCCCGGTCCCACTGGGGCCACGGTGGGTGCAGTCAAACCCTAAATAGCTGGGGCAGTTTCAGGGCCGAGCTGAGGCACTGAGTTATGACTGGGCGGCTCAGCAGCACCTGCACACCCCATGCTTGGCTACCGCTCGCTCTCTCACTTTCATGAGAACCAAGATTCAGCCTCCTACACATCCACCACAAAGAGGAAACTCGACACAGACGCAGCCAAATCAATCGTGGCCAATGGGTAAGTGCAGGAGAACGTCCCAGGCAAAGCCACCAGAGCAGTTTATCATGTGCTGGGGGGAACTCATGTGCTGGGCCAACCTCCACCATTCTGAGCTCCGAAATCACGGCGCCCTCTGTGCGAGGCTGATTTGCCCGAGAAAGCAACGCAGCTGCAGGGTCAGTTTTATCATGGCTTAAGCTCTTTTCCTGCTGAGCTTAATAAAAGACACTCAAATGATTGAGGCATCTCTTACAGTGGGTTGGTGACTCATCTGGGTTTAGAAAGAATTCAGGGTTTTTCGTTGCTCACAGGCCTGTATTTCAAACAGTGTTTTCTTTTGACTATTCCTGTTTTCATTTCATCTGGTTTCCATTGACTAAAATTAGAAGCATAAAGTTTAAACTATATTGTGGACTGGTGAAACATTCAAACACACAGAGGATTTTATATTGAATGCAGGCCATTTGCTGAGCCACATTATCAGTTAAGCATTGACTAACGAAGGCTGCCAGATTAACTGTCCTCAGCCATGCAACAGTAGAACATTTCCCTTCTCTCCAGCTGGCTATCCAGGATTTTTTTTTCATTTGTGGATGTGGCTTATAGCACAGAGACTACCAGACACAAGTGGGCTGCTCTGGTTGTAGTGGATGCTATCCTGAAGAGGAATTTTTGAACATTCAGGTCTGATGCTTGCTATTCACCAGCATCAGAAACATGGCAAGGCACAGGTAACACAAAAAGAAAGTGTATTTGGTGATAAGAGTAAAGGGAACAAATTAGATTTGTTTTCAATATACTGAAAAATTAAGAAACTTTACAGAGTTTAGAGAGACAGTTCCTTTAAAATCGAGATACTAGATCATCTTCATACTGAGCTAAACGACCTCAGTTCATCCCCACTGTCAGATGCCAGACCCTAAACCCTAGATCCAGCTCATTCATTGGAAAAGACAGTGAAAAAGACTTAAATTGGAGACCCTTTCAGTATTACTGCCTTACTCACATTAAGCATTGCTCTGTAAGCCATCAATACAAACTTTCAAGCAAACTCATTTGAGAGTTTACCAAGCTGTAAAAAGTTTGCACTTGTATGCATTCTACTGCATTACTTCAGGCTCCCATTAATGAAAGAATGGTTGAAAACTGGATTCATTAAGTCCTGTAGGGTGCTGCAACCTCTTCTTGTTGAGAGAACTTTGTGCTGCTGCAGGTAACCATGTACCCATTAGGGAAAAGAAAATAAAGCCATAGAAGAAATCTAACACGATTGCTCAGATACTTGTCTCAGCCATGGCAGCACTCTGCAGGATCTGCCCAGCAGTCCACAGCCTGGCACTGCCCAAGGAAAACCTTGTGAGAGAGCACTTGGGATGGTTCAATCAGGGATTTTTGTTAATGTTTGTATTATGCTGTAATTGACACCATAAACCTGGAACTGCTAGCAGTGGAAGTTGCTCTTCTACCAAAATATTGTATCATTTCTGACATTAGCAGTATGGGAATTCACTGTAATAGAGATTTATATTCCCATGCTGCTTTTAGATTGGGTTAGAAAACAATCTATGAATGCTGAACTATTCCAACAGATGGATCTACTATTCCCAATCTTTTGAGAACAACAGAAAAAAAATGCAGTCAGGCAGGCAAAATCCTATGTTTTCTATAGGAAAAAAAACCTGCAATGAAGAAACACTTTTTTTAAAGGCACTGGATTAAGTCTCAAAAATCAGGCCTATCAACACAATATAAACATTCTTGTCAATTAGGAAGAAGTTCTTATCTGTTTGAAGACAACTAAGATTGTAGTCCACATTATCACACTATTAAGGAGGTTATGCCATGATTTCCACATGGGGATGCTTCTTTTTTTTAATAACACTACAACACTTCTTTAAAATGGTATGACAAGTGTCATGGCTCTTAACAACACTTCGTTATCTGAGCAGCTGGCTTTGAAAAGGAGATGTGGCACAAGAAACTTGGGCGGCAGAAGCAGGCTGTCAATCACAGGCACATCCCGTAGCCATCGCTCCATCTTTGTCATAACTCGCCCTTGCCCTATTTTGGAAGAAGGCAAAGGACTAGAATCTGTTATTTAGAGGATATCTGACAAGTCTGTTTAACATTCATGCTGTTCTCCAGGGAATTAGAGCTCTGGGATCCACCACAGCCATTGAGTTCCCGGAGTGCTGCCAGGCCGGCTGCTCACAGGGGTCACAGCTCTGCCTTGGTCACAGATTGAAAGGAGCCAAGTGCAGGCATACAGCTGAACTCATTATTATATTTTAAATGTTTCAGGAACCTCAAAAACACATTAAGTAATGCAATAATAAAACTCTCAGTGAACCTGTGCAATAAAATCCATCAACAGAGGAGATGGGTAATATAATCTCTTTAGAAAAAAAAATCCTCTGCTCTATGCCTGAATTACCTTGTGCACCACAAGATAGAGGATTTAGACTATGGCAACGGACTGAAATCTCTCTTCAGGGACATCCTTCTCATAATTGTACATTCATGCCTCTCTCCCCAGTAGTAGCCTAAATACAATTTACCGTTGCACACATTTTTATAGGGTTTCTGCAAATCCACCACTTTATTACCACCCCGGTTATAAGGGGCCACACGGCAATTCCTAAGGGTTCACTAACTGAGCAAGATATTAAGCTTGAATAAAAAGAATCAAAAACGTCTATCTACAATTTATAGTTCTCTATAAAGGACCTTGGGGAACCGCAATTTGAAGGTGAAAAGTAAATGGAAAGCAGATTTCAGCTGAAAAATTCCATATGATCGATGGAAGACTTACAGAGAATTATCCAGAGAGGTTTTTAAGGTGTGCTAGAGGTAAAAACATCCAACTCCAAATTACACACAAGACACACAACATCCCGCTGTGGATACATCTGATTAATCAGGTCTATTCAGAGCTTGGTAACAGCTGCCTTCTTTATGCACATCTCATGAAAGCAACCCTGGTTTACACCTTTCTTCAGACGAAAGAAAGGTAAAAATAAGATTTGAAAACCCCTAAGAGGGCCCACAGTACCCATCACTTTCCCAGTTTGTCTGAGAGATCCTGAGGCGCAGAGGTAAGACCTCTGCTATGAACCAAGCCACGACCTCTTGGGTCTTGAGCAACTGATCAAGCTTAGCTGTGCCTTGCTTTCCCTCTTGGTGAGTAAGGCTGTTTCAGATCATTCACCATGGTTGTGTTTCCCAAATTTGGCATGAAAATGTTACAGAAATGAAAGCTATTTCAGTGTTTTTTGTCTTCCTAAAGTTAGAAGAACAATAACATACAGTCACTGTGACATCTAATTATAACTAGCAAAAACGGAGTGAAAAACTATTCAGTTAATTATAACTACCTACAGAAATTAAGGAATAAATTAAAGTATTAATATGAGCAAAAAGAAGTGAAGTGTAGATGATGTGGCAGATGTATGCGCTTGCCAGACTCAGATGGTCTGAATGTGGCAGACCATCAGTAACACCATAATACCTTGTAACACTTGAAAATCAAGATCGGATGTTTTAGTGAAAGATAAACTATCTCTAGTGCTCCAACACCCCTTCACGTTTGGCTGAGTGCAGACTCCCCCCTAGGGCGCATGAGGAACCAGGAATGGAGTCCTGATAAATGGTTCTTACTTCTGAAGAGAGGGGCCAAAACCTCTGCTGTCTTATTTCCCAGCTGCAAAGCATCCAGTGATGTGTTTGGCCCTCTGATTCTATGGAATGGAATACACCTACAGGAATGACTCTGTTCTCAAATGTTTTTTTCCCTAGCCACTGTTCCAGCACAGCATCTTGTGTGATGGAGGGGTGGGATATTTCCAGGCAGTGAACTTTCTTGTTGATGAGAAGCAAAATATTTATCTCTGAATCTTTGGCAATTTTTGAATAGTGTCATAATCCCCAGAATTTGCGGAATCTGAAACACTGACATATGGTAATTAACCCTCTTTTCATCTCTTTTTGATTCAATTGCACAGGATAAGTATAGTAATGCATAACAGGTGGGAAAATCTGTATTTTATTTATTTATTTTTGCTTTGAGGTGATGGAGATAAAAATCATAGACTGTATTTGATGCAGAATCAAATGGAGATGTGGTGCATTCAGGCTGCTGTTTATTCATTCTGCCATGATGTTTTTATTAGTTCTCCTCCTAAGGCTACTGCTAAGCCCAGGAATTACGACTCACAAGCTGAGCTGTGAAGGTGACACTCTTTTGCATGTGCTGTGACCTTTATGCTGGTGCTCTGGACAGCAGCACAGCTCCACCAAGTCTCTTCCCATTATTTATGACATTTCAATTTGAGCCTTAATAAATCATGCTCAGAGACAGTGTGATTTCCCAGCTAAGGAAATGCATACAAGGAGGAGGTAGGTGCAAATGTCTTGGGAGTCCACGGATGATGGGCTATTAGAGGAAGATGTGTGGGGAGGCAACCTTGGTTTTACATTGGCAGACTTTCAGTGGAGGTTTTTTCTGGAAATCACATTCTCTGTTGGTGCTTGGTTCGTCATCCAACCCTCCTTCCTCCTCCTCCTCTCCCATACTCCTTCCTCCCTCTGCTATCGAGAAGGCTCTTGGCAAAGACTGTCTCTAATATGTGCTTGCATATGGCAGAACATCTATCTTGATGGAAGCAACCACACATTAATGTGTAACACAAATAATGAACAATGATTCATCTGAACAGGCTTGATAGGATGGGCTGCTTTTTTCAAATCTGGGCCTCAGTAAAGCTTTGAAGGATAATTTCCACTAAAAATTGGATCAAGTCCATCAAGAAGAACACAAATCCCTGTTTCCTCCAGATTGTTTCACTCGATTCACTAAAATGTTTATTCTACACTCAGAAAAAAGTTGCTGGAATTTCTAAACTGCATTAAAATTAATCCTTTGCTTCTTTACAGTTGCCTTTTTCAGTGCTTCCTTTGTTCCAAGCTGGCACTTACAGGAGCTTTCATAACCAGCAGGCAATCACATACATCCTTCCTGTTTTCAGTTTTTACTGTACTTTACACAAACAAAAAATGTGGAACAGTCCAAAGTACATCTCAGACATCTGAGAAAGAAGAAGGTAAATGCTGCTAACAGTTCCCAGCAGAAGACAAGAAGAGGATAAAGCCACCTAGGCTTTGAAATGGAGCTGCCTTATTAACTCACGTCTACCTTGTGAAAATATGCACACGGGATATCCCAGCAAGACTCAGACAACCCCACAGTGCTCTTGAAGCACAGATCTGCTCTGAAGGGACCATTTAAACACCAGGAGAGTGGCCTTACAAAGGGAAGTGGAAATTAGTACATAGAAAGCTCATACCAGATCATAAAATCATCAGTCCTGGCAACTAGGAAAGGACAGGACTTGCCCTACAGCATCTACAACAAATTAACATGTAAAACACCACAAGCCTCCTTTCCCTGCAGTGCTCTTCAGCTATCTGGCCCATATTAGGCTCTAATTCCAACTGAGTTTTAATTAAGGACTCCTTCCAGGGCATACCTCCAGCAGGTTGGAATAGCTTGATTTCAAGGTAGTGGTCAGCCATGAGAAATGCTCAGTGGCCAGTGACACTTTTCTGTCCATCTACTTAACACACAGAGACCAGATTCAACTAATGAGCAATGAGTCACACGCTGGCCAACAAATGTCCTTCCCCATCAGCTGACACTGAAAACAGACACCTACGTCTGCAGCAAGCACTCCAGGATGGTTAACAAACCCTTATTACCTTTTGTGAACCTGTGTCTCATCAAAATTTAAACAGACACGTTGTCACACTTCAAAAACATCCTATTTCCTGCCAATGAAACAGCGAATTGCTGCTTAATGTTCTCCAGCGGTATTTGTTATAGACCAAGGAGCCGGCTCTCCGCGGTCTCTGCTACACTACAAAACACACTCATTTTCCAACAGCCGCGTATCTGAAAATAGACAGGGCTCAGGTGTTTTTACTACAATGTCATGAAAAAAACCTGTGAGTGCACTGAGAAAATAGGCCTTGTCTCCACGAGCATTTGATTTTTGTTAGCCCTGGTGCAGCTGCACTGCTGCTGAAAACAGGACAGAATATTCAAGCATACATGGTCCTTTGAGGAAAAGAGAAGCTGTATGGTTTTATGCACCTATCTGACATGCATCAGTGGGAAAGGACTGTCTGATTGCTACAGCCTGAAACAGAGGATTTACTTTTAGTTGCATCCTTATCCTTCTATCTACCAACTCGCCTATCTACCTGTCTGGTGATAAAGCAGGAAAAAGTACTTCTCCATCATTTGCCCTTCCCCAAGCTTTGGGTAGGTGCCACACCAACATATCATAAAAGACATTTGCTGCTCCAAAGCTAAAGAGGCAGCAGGGAATGGCCATGTTCAGGGTTGCAGAAGCTTTGGAAGTGGGCATGGAGTGGAAGGCAGAATCCTGCTCTTCTAACAGACCCACTGCCATCACTTCATGCCTAAGGCTGATGCTCAGTGCTTCAGAGATGGCTGTCTATTCTCTGTGGGACAATGCCACCAACTACAGAGGGACAGAGGGAAGCTTGATCCCAGAGTGTACTAAGCACCTGGATGGAAAGCAGCATCAGAGGGCAAAACTGCCTTCACTCTCACAGCAAAGGTCTCTCTGAAATTACTGCCCCACTAAAGGTTTTGCTGTCACACAATACTGCTTGACCATCAGCTACTTGTTGCCCAGGGAAGTGGTGGAATTGCCATCCCTGGAGGTGTTAAAAAAGAAGTGTGGATATGGACTTGAGGCCATGGTTTAGTGGTGAACATTTGGTGGTGGTGCCACATCGACTTGATGACCCTGGAGGTCTTTTCCAACCTTAACAATTCTATGATTTCCATGCTTTACTGTCTTTGGAGGAAGAGAACAATCCTTTAATTTGGGAAAATAACAGTTCAAATGCTTTTGAAAAAATAGGGGAATAGTAATAATGAATATATGTATGAAATGTTACACAGTTTGCAATGGATTAGAGACAATTCATTGCTAAGAGGCTGCAATAGGAACAACATGCAGCCTGGATACTTTTTTTTTCTTTATTGCTCAACTGAGTGATGTTCATAAGGTTTCCCACAGCCACACAGAGTACTGACTGATATCAGTGCCAGCCACACAGGTCAATAATGAGAATTTCTCTATTACCACAGTGATTCATGAAAGTGATTACTGCCATCTTGACTTGCTTCCCAAAAAAATCTGCATGTAGCAGCACACTTGCCAAATGCTTTGTGTGTGCTCTTGGTGAAACTGGTGCAGGCATGGTTTTGTGGAAAAGGACTGTAAATACTGAGAAATGTGGAGGACACAGAGCACAAGCAACCTTTAAGAATAATTTTCATGCTGCTGGACCAATCAGGAGCAGCCACACAGTGGGGTCTAACAGCTTCCCACTCCATCACACCTCCTGCCATGAGGAATACGGAGGGATAGGATGAAGTCAAGTGCCCCTGAGGAGCTCTTGGATCCATCTCCAGCCCTGCTTCAGGATTTCACTGAGAAAAAACATCTCTACAGCTGGAACCCAGACCCTGCCCACCGCACCCAACATCTCTCTGTCTATGTCTCACACACACTCACACTTACTTTCTTTTTTCCTGCTGGCAGGAGACACCTTATCTAGAAGGTTACGCATTACTGTGATACATTTGCTTTTGAAGTACTGAGTGGCTTTTAGACTCTGGCATTTTGAACTTTCAGGAGGAAGAATGTTACTCTCTCAGCAAACTTTGAAGTCTGTTTCCTGAACACATTAACTGTTTACTCTCTTCCCTCTCTTGGCCACTTTAAGCTCCTCTAGAGTAAACACAGTCCTCACACCCGAAAAATGTTATCATCCAGGTATCAAGTAACATCCCAAACACAAGAAATCAACACATCTATTTAAAACACATGGAGTCCGAGAGAGGAATGGCACCACATCAGTAATAGAGACCACAGTCCCCTCTTCGTATACTTGTCACACTCTATGAATGTGGCACCTTTTGCCATTTCTGTATGCACATCATAAGAAGCAAAGGCTATCACCAAACATTCTTCCTTTTCCAAATCTCCTTGACACAAGCAAATCTGGATTTCAACTATTCTTTCAAGGGCAAGCATTTTGGTTCCTAATCATCAGCTGCGTGCTGCAGATTTTTAACAAAAGCTTTAACAAAAACTACAATTGAAAAAAAACCCAAACCACCACATCAAAGGAATCTTTGGCTGTATTTGTGTATTCTACCACTTCCATAAAAACTAGGTCATAATTTCATATTCAGTTACACAATCACTAAATTCAGCAATGACTACAGAAGAACTTGATCCTGTAATTTTCTCTAGTCCAAACATAAGTTTAGGATAACAAAGATTCAGTCTGATAACTTCCCCCATTTAATGTAATTCTTTGTCATGAAAACAGAAACAAAAGCAAGTTCTTTGTGTCAGGCTGAGTTGTCAATTTAAATACCTTTGAAAAGAGTTTTGTGGTTGGGTGACCTGGCCTGGCTACGTGCTCAAAACAACCAGCCCTCCATTTAAGAACAAAGAAAAGTATGCTTTTCTTTTAATCTGATAAACTTACATCCTGATCTTAATTGGTACAACCATTTTGCAAAATTTGACTTCTTTTGCATTCAAGAAACAAAATCTCTGACTAGAGTTGGGTTGTTTAATTAAAACTGTCAATTTAGAAGATAGTAATGTCAACAAACATAAACTTGCAAAACTCCACCCAACACAGACAGTGGAGTTTTGTCAGTGAGTCACCCTTTCCTCCTTAGCAGCAATTAAAATATATATTGATTCTTTAGCTTCTTTGCAGTAAAACACATTCAAAGCAAGTGTTAATAGACATTTCTCGGTTCCTGCTTCCACCTGATTGTCTGCTTCTTGTTATCCTTCCAAGAAACAGGAGGAGGAAAGTTGCTTAACTCACTGAAAAGAAATGGCTTTTGCACAACTGTAACTTCAAGAGAAAACCAGTGACACAACCACCCCGCAGAAGCCCGGGTGATGATGCAAACCAGGCAGTTTCAATGCACAGCACTCGTCATGCTGCAGTAAACGTCTGAGCTGAGGAACACAACAATAAAAGTGAACCAGGAGAGCACAGTAGAGAAGAAGCAAGCCCACCTTGCTCATACTCATTCCCCTTTTTTCTCTGTCACAAGTGCATGCAATGAGAATTTATCAAGCAAACACATCTTGTACCCAAGAGTTCCCTCTCAAGTGCCTTGATCTTAAGAATACATTCCTTCCACGTGTGTATCTTCTCAATCTTACCATATTGTTTTCCCCGTGAAAGCTTATGAGAACATTCTGTGCCTTCCTTTTGCTCCCACCCTTCCCAGAAAAAAAGAGAGATCCAAGAATCTCAAAGCTCAAAGTTCACACTTGCCCTCCACATTTGGGCAGAATCCCTACTGCTGATTCAGGAGCTTCAGAAGATGGAATCTAGAATTATGTATCTATTCACATGCTGGACACAAGGGCTTCTTTGTTTAAGTCAGAGCTAGGGCCACAACAATTATAAGGTAATCACTGTTGTTTCAAAATTTCCTTCACTGGGTTTGAAGAGATTTATTGGTAATATAATTGTTTTTATACCTGGATGAACAGAGAACTAAACGAGAAGAAATAATGGGATGGTAAAAACGTACAAATACAGAAATCTGGTGCAAGATGGTGGATCACTGCTGCTGCTGAAATATGAAAAAGGAGAAGGAAAACCAGTGGATTTGAAGCATCCTGATGACAAGGCTGGATGCAGCTACGATACGCAGTATGTGTAGGAAAGGAGCCCAAGAGGTATCTGTCAGGCCATCCCCCCAAAGGTTTCCCCCAGAGCACTCCCTGCCCCATTCCCTGGCCTAAATGCTGTGGTTCATCACTGCCCAGAGTCTTCTGATCCAGACTAGGAGGGCTGAGTGTGATGTGAACTGGCCCAACACAGGTTACTGGGCTCACTACAAGACTGAAAGAATAAAATTATCTGGTTTGGGTTATATATAAGGTGTGAAAGGGACTGGTTCCATCTGGCCCTGAAAACTACGTTTTATGAAAGAATATTCTGTACTTTACTACATTGGCTTAAACCTCCCTAAAGCTTTTAGCCACCTGTATTTGATCACCTGCAGTCTGACTGCGAGGTGGCTGCTCGGCGTCACTCATCCAAATGCCCTCTCTGTGCTCAGCCTGCTCTCACACCCACACACCTCCCGTTTCACACCTCCACGGCTGTTCTCTGAGTCACAGGGATCACTTTCGTCCTGAAGTTTAAACATTTTCTTGAAAAATAAAGACGTGAAAAAAAATGGTAAAAAGAAATAATTAAAAACTGGCGTGAGAAACCAGAATTTTACATTTGCAAATTCTGTGCTGGCTTGCCTTGTTTTTCTTAAAAAGTCATCCCTTCTGCCCCTAGAATGTGTTTTCCTAGAAGGAGGCTTGGAGGGCTCTTTCCTTTTTCAAAACCCCATTGCCACCAGTGCTGGTGGCACTGCTCCTTTGCACGGAGACAGCCCTGTCCCCATCCCGACTGTCGCTGCGTGTCAGACGCCGCCGCACTCATCCTTGCTTGGCCTCTGGCCTAGAACCTGCTCTCTGCTTCCTGGCTGCCATTTGGCATGTTTTGTCTATTTCTGTTTTAACTCTTTTTCCTTTCTTAGAACATTTTCCAGGCTGGGAAATGGAATCGCAGGCTGCCCCCAGTGGCTTGGCTGCCAGCAGGGAGGTTTGCCAGCCCGGAGCTGGCAGGGCGAGAATTGGACGCTTCCGCTCCCGTCTCCCCACGGACCTCGTGCCCCTGGCTCAGCCTGGGCACTGCTGCGAAGGCGCCGAGAATATGGGGTGTCTCTGCCTCCCCATTTCCCTTGGGGAACACAGCCAGGACTCCTGTTTTTCAGTAACTTGGCTATTCCAGTCAACGTCAGCAGCTCAAGAACTGTGAGGCACAAGGGAAGAACACTTTCAAGAAAGATGGGACATGTTCTCATCCCTACAAATACATTTATTTAATGATGGGGCTCTTGCCTTGAAGAGGCTGTTGAAGACTCATCCCATTGAATAAGTATCAAGAAGGTGGAAATAAGCCCGTAAGATCCCCAAAGTGTTGTATGCCTCCATTATTTCACCTCCAAGTTGCCACCACTTTGGTTGTTCTGCTGACACAGAAAGCCTGGAAACTTCATACATGAATGGCTCTCTCTTCCTATGAAAAATCTACGTAAAAAAGGTAAAAATCCAGGGTGGAATGGAGGCAGTGCCAAAGGACAAGGTCCAGAGGGAAGGCAATCTGGACTTCAGTTTCAATGCTGCCATGTGTGTCACAGAACTGACAGCACATTAGGCATGAAGCGTACAGTGCTCAAAAATCCTAAGTAATACAAAATATTGGAATTTGGCCCTTTGGCAAGAGAACTTACTGTAAGAACATAAAAATCTCCACATTTGAAACTAAGTTTCCATACAATTTTGAATCAAGTTCAAAGCCTTGGACCTTATTGCTACGGCACTCCCCGGCTTACATTCAAGTTATCTAAGAGATTATTGAGTGCTCTGGGATGACAAAGAAAATGTTGACATATTTACAGTTAGCTTTTCTATAGCTTTTAAGTTATGGAATTGATGTCTGGTATCCACAATGTGCATGATATAGACACTGAAAATAGAAGGTATTTGCTCGTTTGCTCCTTAGACCTTTCGCTGCAAGCATTCACGATATAAATAAAAGCTACAAATATTATTTCACTCCCAATACAATTATTTACGTTCCCCTACACAGCCTAATAACAAACATATTTCTTTTCAGGAAAGAGAGATCTCAAGTGGTTTAAGGACTTTGCTTTTATCAGAATGGCAAAATGAGCTGCAGCCGTGTTGTAGGGCAGACCCAGCCAGGATAACCCTGTGGGTTGTTAGAAGAGTTATATATACGTTTAGACCACACAAAATCCACATGTGTGTGGATTTCTCTTGTTTTGAAGAAGAGAAACCAGCCAATAAGCTTTGAAGACCCAAGATCAGAACAGAGTTTCTTTCCCGTGACTGAGACAACACAGGTGAGCACGTGGTCCATCAGGAGGGCCTTGTCCTGGGGGTGCTCGCAGGGGGATGTAGGAATTCCTTTGGGAACAGCAGATGTGTGGGCACTCTGTGTCCCCACATGTGGTGACACTAGAAAGCATTTCCTTAACTATCAGCTCAGCATGGTTAAGTACTGCAACATAAAAAGCAAATAGCACTTTTTCTGCTTAAGTCATGAGCTGTCGCAAATCTTCTTCTAACTGTATCTGTGTGAGACACAAGAGAATGTAAAAAACATTATTGAAAACCTTTTTACTTTTCTCAAAAAAAAAAAAAAAAGAAAAAAAAAAAGAAAAAAAACGAAGCCAAAATAAAAGCCCCAAACACCAACAGTTTGACAGCAAGAGTAACCTCCAGTTCAGTGTCAGACTTAATGGAAGAGAAAACACAAGGAAACATTTTCATTTTGAAGGTCCCAAGAGATTCTTCCAAACAATACCAAGAAAAAACATTGCAGAAGTGCCAAGAATCAGGGGAGTGCTCCATTTACTTATTTTTATGGTCAGTCACTGATCATGCTGATATTTGACTCTGGCTCTGAAACCTTAGCAGTGTTAAAATAAAGATAATACACAACTCCGGCAAAGTCCAAAAACAAACAGAAACGTCCACAGAACTACTGTTGCCATCTCTAAATGCTGATTTACAGTTGATATTTTATATTTTTACCTTACAGATTTCTGAGACAGTGATATCTTCTGTATTACATTCCATGCAGTGGATCATTTTCTGTTGGATTTCCTATGCAAGTAGCTAAAACACTTTTTGTTTTACCAGAAGAACAAATCCAAATTTATATATTTGAGCTATCAAAATGCTTACCACAAGTTTTAAGACTCTCAGTGGTATCAAATAGGCTTTCAGTCAAAGCATAGGGTGCTACAAAATAGAAAAAATAAAGGCACGTGTCCAAATCAAAAAACTTCCAGCCTTCCACAGAGTCCTTCAGAAGATGGCAATTACATACCTTCAGACAACAGCCAGCACTGAAATCACCTTTAAGGTATCAGCTGTCTCACTTGCTCAAGCTTCTGCAAACATTCCACCTCCGCAGAGCCTGGGAAAGCCACTGACTCTGGGATGGTGGCCAAAGCCCACACGAACTCTGTAGAGCCCGTGGGTTGAATGAATTACAGAGGCAAGACCTGTCACAGCAAATGGCTCTCCCATAGTATCTGGTCATGCATTACACAAAAATCACAATTTCTACTTGTATTGCTGTCCCTTGGAGCAATAGGCAAGATCTACCAATCCTCAGATTAGTTACCACCTACTGAACAAAGCACTCGAGGTTGCACACTGCTCACTGTTGAGTTAAGAGTAGAGCTCTATTCTGATTTTACAGTGTTCCTCAGACAAAGCATCTCGAGGTATCTCAGTGACTGTATCTGGGTTTATTTGATGCTGCCAAATTTCCTCCTCCAATCCTGTCTATCCCCTCTCTCACTGGCCTCTGTATTAAATGAGACTGAGCTAACAGATTGTGGCATGTCAACATGCTGAGCTGACATCCTGCTGCCCCCTCCGTGTCTGTCTGACTTTTAAGCTTTTTCTTTCCATTTCCCTTCTGGATTATGTGTAACATGCTCTGTAGTCCAGGAATGCCTCTTGCTTTGGCTGCCTTGTCTCTCTTTTTGGCATGCTCAGGGAGCCACAGGGAATCTTGCTGAGGCCGGATAAGTCACATGTTTGCCCTTTAATGAACATTAAAAAGAAAGCAGAATCTCTGCCATTTTGATGTTTCTATTAATACAGGCCACAGAAAGCTCAGGTTCTTGCTACAAAGATCACAAATAAACAAAGGCATCTCTAGCAGCTGATGCAGAAGGCCTTGATCATATTGCAAAGAAAAGATCAATTATTAGGCAGTACAAGGCACGTGCACTTAGCTTAAATTTGTTCAGCAGAGCAATTTGGTAAATTTTGCTGTCATTTTCTGGCATTTCTGAGCTTCATCTTGCATGACCTTTACCTAAGGATTTATTTTCACTCACTGAACTAAAGATGTTCAGCACAGCGGAAACATGTCTTTAGGAAGTCACCTTGTGGGATACATCTTGAGGTTGGGAGTTGAAACAGTGATGTTCTTTCATAACCCTTTCCTCCTGTCTCTTGGATCCAACAAAGGTGGAGAACACTTGGGGAATTATAACTTGTTTTTCCACAGATGGCCCACACAGTGGCATCTCATCTGGAGAACAACAAATGCAGGTGTGCAAAGACCTGCACAAGGGGGAGGCAGGGAGAGGGAAGGACAACATCCCCAGCACCTCAGTTTCAAGTGCAGCTATAAACACATCCAGGAAACTCAAACTCAGGTTCTCGAGCAGTGATCTGCTGTGTAAAAAGCAACCACCAAACCAAAAATATGACAATGTTCAGCTGAAGTGACCTTTGCAAGAAATCTAGGGGAAAAGAAAAGAGCAGAATCTTTCCTTCCAAGGAAGGATTGTGAATTGTCTCCCAACTGCACTCCTGAGCGTGAATCAATTTTCTTCCAGTCGATAACTAGCGCAAAGGTTCTAACCTTCATTTGTGCTCCAAATACTCAATCGGGGATGTAGAACACATACCAATTAAGCAATTCAGCTAAAATAAGAAGGCCGTGAACCAACATCGTTGCTGCAGCTGCCCCTGAGGGATCGAGGGTTAGCAGCTTGGGGAAAAGGTAATTTATTGAGCTTAATACTCTGCGAAATGTTCTCATGATAATAAGATTGTAAGATCGTTTTAATATCTGAAGTCATGTTGAAAAGGTCATTTCTCACTTTTTACGCCTACCTAAGTCATGTAAATTAGAGCTACTCAAACAGAGTTGAGGATGTTTGCAGCCTAAGTTTTTCTACATTTTTAGATGACAGAGAAAAATGTCAGTAATCCCAAGTGGTGGACACAACCAGCCAGTGCCTGTGAGTTTTAGAATAGCAACAGTAATGGATGCAGCTACTTTTGCTGTGCATTAGGCCAGCATTTTATCTTTGACCTAGCAGATTTTATTCAGACTTTTGTCCTCCTTCTTAATGTTGTGATTTGTTAAAAAATTATTTCAAACACACTACATGTAATCTGAAAGGGAAGGGGAATACAGCTGATTTATTTGCCAGAAGTTTTATAACCGAGGGAAACGGGGCATTGGCAATTTCACAGAGTATTTGCCTCTTTTCCAACATGCTTTTTTCCACAAGAGAATTAACTTGGAGATTCTTTTTTCTTTCCTTTTTTTAAAATGCTTTCTAGGCAGAAACTTTGTAGATTTTGCCTCCACATCTTCCAGCCAACATTCCTAAATCACAACTTGCAGCTGCCCTTGCTATTGCAGCCTTGGAGCCTCCATTTGGCAGAGCACCAGCATCATGCCAAGATGTGATGTTTCTGTGATGTGCACAATTATCCAACAGGGATGGAGCAGAGATCCCCAAACGCATTTCACTAAGGCCCCTGAACCATATTTGAAACCAAGTCTTCAAAATTTATAACAGCATTAGGCTATCTAGGCCCTTAGTTTCATTTATGTTTTGAAGCTTCAAATCCATCACACGACGGAGCTAAACGAGGACATTATTCAGAGCAGTAATGCACTTGATCCCATGGAGGCTAAATGATAGAAATCCCATCCTGCTCTCTTATTTTCCAGCATCTTCTTCCCTCCTCATCTTTCAGCCCCAACTCTTGTCCTTTACACAGCCACTATAAAAAAACAACCCTCCCAAGAAAACCTCCTTTGCTGCCCCCGCTTCCTAATAATTTTTCCATCTCCTCTCTCCTGAACCAATGCCCCATTTGTGACTCCTCACTGGTCAGGCCACAAGCCTTTCAGAGGAAAAGGCACCTCTTTTTCTCTGCTTGGCAGTGTGCTCCAGAGGAGTTATGCAAACGATTTATTATAACAGATTATGGCGCAGAGTAATTTAATAGACTGGAAAGCCCAGCTGAGGAGAGCCGGCGATCCAGCATTCACAAAGCGTGCCACGCTTGTATTTTTCAATACATAATACATAAATCTCTCTGCTGCTGTGGCTCTGTTTTCAAATTTGCTGGGTTTTGTATGTGAAAATTTTCCGACTATTTATCAGCTTGATCTTCTCTGTCAGCCTTTATCATCCCTTACAGTCCTCCCGAAAACTCCCTGAAACAGAGAGATCAAGGCAGCTGCCAAACAATGTCACAGCCTTCCAGGGGTGGGGCTCTGCAGAGGGCTGTATCCCCCCATGACAAAACTGTCACCCTTATTATGATACCAGCAATAATAACAATAACATCAACCTGAATCAATCTATCACAGCAGAAAAGCTGTGAGGGAGAAGTGTCTGCATGCTAGTCTTTTGGCTTCTTTGGTTAGGTCCAAAGGGTTGAGGGGAAGATGCTTGAAAAAAAAAATGCCCCTCTGTGACATTTGGGTGATTCGCTGAGGACAACTCTCCCATGACAATGCCGCGCCCCATTATGATCTCTCAATTGGCCACATCTGATAACAAGCCTGCCAAGAACTTCACCAATTCCAATGAGAGCACTTAGATGACAAGAAGGTCATGCCAGTTTCCAGGTAACAACCCCCTCCCCAGCTCTATCAATGCTCACTTTGCTTTTCAAGCTCAGTTTTTCTAAGGAACACATGGTGTGCAGCTAGGAAGCTTTTTCACTATAAACGGGGCTTTCAAGGAAGGTGATTCACAAATGAAAGATGGAAAATACCCTGAAAAAAATGAGGAAACAGAGTAGCAAAAAAGATCCTGAGCAAAAGCGAGAGGGTTTTTCATTTGGCCACTGGATTAAAGGTTAAACCTGAACCTGCCTTTCACTTGGTTAGATAAGTGTGCACGTGTGTGTGTTTGTATGCAAGACAAAAAACAGAAGAAGCTTGGGTTTTGAAGACCGTCTTCACTGAGAGGCTCCAACTTGGATGTTCACTGCTCCTAATGGACTATCACATCATGAGGCAGAAGGCACTTGAGCACTGGTGCTTACAGGGTTGTCTCCTCCTTTCCCCTTTTCCTCTACAGCTACTGAGCAAGTGAAGTTTCCGAAACACAAGCAGAACTTACTCAACTGTGGAACAATAAATCACTTTTGCCTCACTTTGGCAGTCGTCTGCTTTGCAAATTTGCACCCTGCTTGGGATGAAAGCGGCTGCAGGTATTTAATGGGTAGAGCCAAGCAGTGGTTAACAGGAAACCCGCCGTCTACTCCTTCCAGCACGTGCCAGGCACTGCAGCCTGTGTATTAATAGATGATGAATCGCTATTTGGTAGAAATGTATGTTTTACATATAGCTTAATATACGTTCCTAAAGAAAGGTTGGAACCTGTTAATTCCCGGCATTTATACCTTCAGCCAATTTAAAAAATTCGAGCACAGTTTTGGAGGAGCCAATATTTCATCATAGACCGGAAAAATCTCCACAAAAGGGAAAAACAAACCCTCAAAGTACATGAGTAGTAGAAATTACAGAATACATTTTCTGCAATTCTTCAAAACTTATCTGGAATGTTACTTAAAAAACAATGGTGAAGGTATAAGATTACATGGAAAAAAATACACACCTTTCACACATGTTTTTTTTAAGTCAGCATTTTTATAGGAATTTTGCAGCATACATAATAAAAATGCAGAGAGAGGCAAGGTATTCAAATAGCTTCAATTTTTTCATTAAGATAATTAATTTTTTTCCCTCTAATTCTTTTCATAACAACAGCAAGTCTTTGCACCGAATTTTTATAAGTTTTGTATGGCACAATCTCTCAAGAAGTAAAAACAATAAGTGATGGTCTAGTGGACTTACTGCAGTCAACAAAAAAAGGAGTGTTTATTGCTCAATTAGTGACTTCAAGAAATGCCAGATTTGTAAAAGACAATCAAGACAGGATTCATCTGGCTATTGTAACTCCAGGCGCCTAGTTCCTAAATGTGGCCAGTCCTTCCTTTTTGCTCCAGCCCTCCCCACAATCAATAAAAGGACCAGGCCATATTCATCTGGATTCTAAGCACTACAAAACCACAGCCACACCACCAGCCAACCACTTTTATGCTCCAATGTCTCACAACGCAGCAGCAGCTACGTGGCAAACTTCTGCACGTTACAGACAGATGGGTTTCAAATAAAAGCACGCACCAAACCAGATCTCTAAGAAACTCTGCTCCCAGGAGGCCATCCAGAGCCAACCTACGATGCTGGAGGGAAGAGCCTGGTGCTCTCCTTCACAGACCATTCAACCCTTCACTAAGTGACAACTGTACAGAGCACAGCCAAGAAAACAACCACAGACAGTGCTGAATCTGGAAAATGTGAAGCATGAAAGAAGCATTTAACTTCATATACTCAACCAGATCAAAGATTTCTAACTCAAACTTTCTACGCGTCAAACTTCGCAGCTGTTCCCTTTATCAGCTCACTAGGAAAAAGCCTCCATGGATTGGTGCCATTCTTTGTAAAACCTCAGTTGCTCTGCAATAAAAGACGTCTAATTTTTACAGTACAGTTCTGCTTATATTTAGTATCAACATCTGACCACAAGTGCCAAATATAAAAGTTACTGGGACTCACTTTAACTGCGTTTCGTGCTCTCTTTGTGCACCAAATCCTTTAGCCTTACCCAATGAACGCTCAGGCAGCTGACATTTGCTTCTACCAGTAAATACTTAGCTTCCCTTCAATGTGGAAATCCAGCATTAACTTCCATTGCTTTAGACTGGAACCAAAATGTTCTTCACATGTAAAATTCCACATCTAATATTACACGACACTCTACCTCAGCTGTGTCCTCCTTTTAAAATTTTCTCTAAAGCAAGAATAAATACAATAAAATATGCACCAATTCCTTTCTTTCCTGCTCTCCTCCTCTTGAGGAGTTCTCAAAGCCAATTAAGACATCATTAAACAGTCAGGCCCAGCAATGGAAGGCAGAGCACCATGGAGCACCTACAGCACGACTGCAGCTGCTCGTTAGAGCAAAGGCCATCATCCCAATTAAGGACGTTCACTGTTTAAGCAGCACAAGCAATTGCAAACCTTTTGGCATTCAAGACTGTGTGACCCTGGCAGGGATGAGGGGGCTGTGATCCTGTTTGGGAGTGCAAATTAAGCTTCCAATGGTTGGGTGCAAACAGGCTTTCCATTAACTTTTTCCTTTTCCAATATTTAGTTTAACTACCTGTGTTAAAGCCAGGAGGGACATTTACTGCTAAGAACATTCATTTGCAGGCCCATCTCTTGCCCAAATACCTAAAGCAGTACAGCAATAGTTTCATGTTAATGCACATCTTGGTTAAATAAACCTGTTTTCCAGGCTGCTAGGTTTTCATTTACATTTCTGGTAGATTAGTCTGAGCTATGGAACTGAACATCACATATACCAGGAAATGGGAAGAGGCAAATTAGTCCTTTCTTGTACAACTTCCCACCTAAGACCCACTGGCTCCACCAGGTCCCAGAAACTTAAGTTGTTCATAACCCTCTCTGCTTCTGGAGGCAGTACACAAACCCCTTTAACCATGGAATATAAGTACCAGCCTCAGCTAATGAGATATACTTGGGACACCTTTCTTGGGGTTTGAACTGGGATGTTTATCCAACCTACCTGAGGCAGTCACCAGGAGGGGAAAAAAAAAAGAAAAAGGAATGATAATAAAAGGTTGATTAATTATGTGCAATAACTGGGACAGCATATCATGAAAATTCCATTCTTGTTTACTCAGCTAATTCACTTTTTATGAGTGTTTAGGCTTTAAAGCAAAACAAAGCACTAATTACCCAATTAACGAGCAATTAAGTTACTGCAGCCTAATAGCCTGTACAGTGGCTGCCTTTATGAGTCTGATGGTGAGTTAGAGACCCATTAAACAAATTTATACACAGCTGTAGCAAACATTACATTTCCAGAGATGTTACATTACATGCTAATATTTTCACAGCCTTGAAACATCATTCACTGGTTTAGTGAATAGAGTTTGCCAGTTTACTCAGCCGAGCTCTGACAAAGGGAAGGTCTCTCACATCGTACCAGCAGCTATTACCCAGGGATGGATGAGAAGTGGATTGCTGTACTTCAAAGCCTTCTTGAAAAATCAGGTGACTTTGAACCAAGGTGAGTAACATTTACCTTAAAAATTTTAATTTTGCCTTAAGTTTGGGGAAAATCGCAGTCCAGTCATTTTCAACAAATAATTTCGTTTTTTGCAGGAGTCTAAGCTGCTCTCTGCAGCAGGTGACATTGTACTGGAAGTTTTAGGTTGGCAATGGGGTTGTGAAGATGAGGACATATTACTGTGTGGAGAGACAAGATGTTTCTGTAAACTCCTCTAAGGCAGATAGGATTACCTGTGACGAAGCACGACATCCCTGAATGATGGTGCAGTATTAGAAGCAAACTCTTCCCTCCTGCACACTGAGCAGCAACAAAGCACAGTGGCATGAAAGCTAAGGAAGAGTTTTGGTCGTAGCTCCGGTTCTCTCTTTCCTTCAATGACTACATCAAACCCACCACATTATATCTGTATTTCAGTGTGGTTCAATTTTCACATCAATAATGGGTGTATCTTTTAGTGCAATTTTGATTGCATGGAGAAAAACTCTATTTGTAAAGCAACCATTTCATCATAGTTTAAGAAAATACATTTTTTCCTGAGCAAGACTAAATGAAACTCAAAATAGATCGATCATTTCTTTCTGCCCATACAAGACAGGTTTACATTTATCCACTAGCACATAAAAAAACCTTAGATCACCTCTTTCACAGGCATAGCATCACTTCAAAGCACAGGCTGCACTATGTAAATAAGGAATAATTTCATGGACCAAAATCATGTAAGCAGTGCAGTATTTCCCTACCAGCCTGGTGCATTTCCCAAGGAACTCCATGGAAACACACTGTGAGCAGTAAAGATTATTGGGTGTAGTGGTGGCCTGACTTTAACCTGATGTTAAACATAAGCCATTATTTGGAAGTACAGGAGATGGAAGTATATCTTTTTTCCAGTTGCACACACACATCAAACCTTCAAGCTGATATCCTCACAGTCCCACTGAATTCCATGAATTGCACTGATTTACAGCAGCAACCACAGGAATGGTTCCTGCATTTTCGTTAATAAATACAAAGACACACCTGTGTTAACGAATTCAAAAGCATGAGGAGATCTCATCTGTCTTATGGATAAACAGAGTCCTGCTCACATCCCGTCCCCAGACACTTCCCCAAGCAGAATTGCTAACAAGGCCCCATTGCCTTTGGCCTGTGCTTAGAGTTCCTTCTTGTGTAAATTCTCTGATATCTAAAAAGGTATAAGCTTAAGCTTCAACATTTTCTCTAGTGGGAATAGTGAGGATGTGTTCATTTTTATTCCCCACAAACACTGCAAGAATTTACTGGGTTTGAGATATTTATTGTTCCATCAAATTTGATGGACCGACTCACTGACAGACTAAAAAAAGTTATTAGAATGGGGAAGTACAGACAGACACACAAGGGCATGTGATTGCACAGATGTAGTTTTCTTAGGAAAACAGGCTAAATGAGAAAAGCAACCATCTCCTTTGGTGGTAGATGGCTGCATGGATGAGTGTATCAAGGTTTTGTAAGATATTTAAAACCAGCATGGTATAGAAAAAGTATGGAAAAACATCAGATGCAATAGCACAAAGCCAGAACAACCCTCATTTTGTGATCGTAAACAGTGTGGGAAGATAAATGGTCAGCCAACATGAAAAATGTGGAAAACAAACCTGAGGGCAACAAACGAGAGTCAAAGCAACTACATCTCTCCTAATCAGGGACTTCTTTTAATCATGTCTTTATTAATGCTTTCTTAAAAACTTCATCCCCCATCAGCCACTCAAACTTGCAACCCAGCAGCATCTGGCTTTGATTGAATAATGTCTTCCAATTCTATCTTTAGTCTTTCATTTTTTAATTTTAATTTTTATTAAAGAAAAGGTCTTACCTGGCCTGTTTTGTATTGTTCTCTCTGCTCTCTTTTTTTTTTAATCTAAAGTAATTTCAAAGAGTGAGCGTCAGATATCAAGCCCAATATCCTTTTTCTCATTAGCACTTTTCCCGTGCAGACCTTCAAATGTGGTAATAATTAATGAGTCTGTGTCAGAAAATGAATAAAAGATGGCTCAGATGCTTCACTGTTCAGGGCTGACCTTTAGCTGAGTCTACTGTATTAATATATTCTTGTGTTGTCAGACTCAAAGAGCTAACTGCCTTATGAATTATTTATCAACACAAAAAGTCTTAACCAGAAACAGTGTTAACATTAATTTCTAACCCTCTGTGTCACAGCAAAGCCTGCCTGCACTGCATAATTGAATTTTAGTTTTAGACAAGCAATCAAAGCACAAGTCGCTGTTGTTGTAAGTGTGGCTGCCTATGATAGCAAGAGGAACGGCTGCTCTTTTTGCACATCTGGTGCATTACAGGCAGCTCAGGTTTCTGTGAGCAATAAGCCTGACTGGAGACAAATGTGGAATGGGCTTGTAGTGATGAGAAGAGCTGTGGCTCCCTCCTCCCCAGAACACTTCTAGATGCTGAGCTGCTTATTACTCAGCCATTGCCATTTCTTGTGGGGCTGGTATGGAAATGTGTTACACCTTCTCTGCTTTGAGCACTCTGAGGGGCTGCCTGGTACACCTGAACCATGGGGGAGGAAGCTGGGAAGGCTGTCCAAAGGCTCTGGCCCTGTCTTCTAATCTTCCATCTGGTCCGTCCCAGATGAGTCCATCAATCTCCCTGCTCTCCTCTGCATGCTCCCCAAATGCGTGAGTTTCTGCTACCCCATCATTTGCAGCTGTTGTAGAAGCGGGTTTCAACTGCTATCCCCAGCCAGTTCTGAGTAATTGTCAAATTGATTTACAGGTTTGGCTTAATTGGTATCATACCAACCCTACCAAGGCTTAAAATTCAAGGGCTCAGTTCGGACTTAAGGGCTGCATTCACAACTCTTCCCTCCAGGAGAGTCTTGGGAAATTATCCGTGTGCTGGACCAAGAGCAGAAATGTAACAACACACACATAGGAGGGAAATGACTCTATTCCCTGGTAGAATACATCAGCCTCCACTCACAGCTCCTGGAAAAGCAGCACCAGTCTAGTACCTTCTTTTTTTCAGTTCACACTCAGTGGCTGAGGTTTGTTCATCCCTGAAGAAACAGTTCAGAGATTACCAACAGAGCATGAGGGCCTTATAGAAATGAGACATGGCTTTAGGCTCTAAATCCTGCAACAACTCAGCCAAACAGCAGCTTTGGTAGCTTTTCCCTCTGTTCTCAGAGTCAGCAAGGGCAAAAAGAGAAGAATTAAATCCCTTTAGCTTTTTCCCATCTAAGTAAAGAATGAAGTAGGAACTCTTTAGTCTTGCAAAGATATCTTCCCTTACTTTTTCTGGGAGCTTAAACCCAGAGGCTGAATGAGAATCAAGAAATCCCAGCACGGGGAGAGGCTGCTGCTGATAGACCTCCATAGGAACTCAGGTCTGAACAGCGATGGTGGAGAAGCACCAAGAGCTCAGACAAATGACTGTGCTGCTGAGGGGAGAAAGTCAGACACCCCGGGAAGCACAAATGCTGCAGCTCCTTCAGGTCCCTCTCCTAAGGGAGAGTAATCCTACCCAAAGAAAAGAAGGAAAAAACCCCTGTCATTCAGCTGTGCATCATTTCAGTGCCTGATACAGGGAATGAGTCTGACTATGTTTGCAAAACCTATTGTGGCCTCACAGTGAACCTCTCCTCCGCAGCTTGGGAGCTGCAACTCTGGGTGGGGATGCTGGGATCCAGAACAAAACCCCTGAACTACAGGTACACTGGCTCTGAGGAAGGAAAGCTGTTACTACAAAACTACCAGCAGGATCTGGATACTTAATTCAAATTAGTGGAAACTTGGTACCTTAATCCCCAGAGAGCTTTGAGAAATTTTAATAAAGAAGATCTCCAGTGTCTCCAAAGTGAGGAATGAGCATTACCCCTTACCTAATGACTGACAAGGTAATCAAAGGTTCACTCTTCCAGGAACTCTGTGTATCACGCCTTTGCAACAAGAAAGCAGATGACTATGAGCATTTTAATCTGAGCTGAAAAGTGCTGAGCTTTGCGGGTGTTAGGCTGTGTGATTCTGGGTTTTCCATCCAAGACTGCCAGCCAAGTTTCAATGGAAAACAAGACACGACATTTTTCAACACTCTGCTAACTCTTCTTAAGACTAATCTTTTATAGGCACTGGGATCTTCAGAGCAGATTATTTTCTGTAGTTGTTTTTATTTTTACTCTGGAGCCTATGATGGAATAAATCAGTCTTTGCCAAACCAGATACTTTTCTTTGGCAGACATTTGCATATTAAATCTAAAATTGTTTGCCATGACACAGTGAAAAGCAATTCTTGAAAGCCACTTCACATCCTTCCTGCAAGATCTCACTAGCACCTCCGTAAGTAACACCAACCTGTTTTTTTGGAGGCCCGATAACCTGGCACATTCAGCTGTTCCTGCACTGTTAGTGCTCCAAGCAAAATCGATGATCAAAGGTCTGGAAGACACGCACTTCTGCAGTAAATCCCTAAGACAGCTCAGGTCTCCCTTCAATTTGGTATTTATTAGCTTTTTTCCCCAAACACAGCACAAGATGGTGACGACTAATTCCCATCTGTACACGCCTGCTCCTAAGCTATGGAAAATGACTCTATAGGCCAACTGGAAGCTGAATAGTTTATCCATGAGCCAAACAAGTGAGATTTAAGGATGAGTGATGCGCTGGGATTGACTCCTTGCCCCGCCAAAGGCTCCTGGAGGGTATATGCTATGCAGCACATAGCAATGTTGGCAAACAGATAGAAGCAGCTCCTTGCTTTATGGCTATTGCACTGGCATGGTGACCTGCTCCATATCCCATAGCTTCCCCTGTCCCAAACTCTGTCTGTTGTGTAAAATATGTTACAACTGGGGATATATATATTTTTTTAATCTTCCACTTCAATATACCAGACTAAGCTAGTAAAAAAATGAGACGGTCATGCTCTTTTAAAATAACAAAACACCCACCCTGGCAGTTATGACATAACCCGGCAGATTTTTCTTGTTACTTTGCTGTTTTAAGTGCCTCACTCAATGTGAATCCAATTACCAAGGCCTTTGTTTTCCCTAACAAAGGGACTGTGTTTTGGGGCTCCGACTCATCTGGCTTTAATCATCTCTCATGAGGGGAGCTCACTAACAACCACCTTGGGATACGTTTTATGACAGATTTGGGAAGGCGCATGAAAGAGGGGGTGGTTTGAAGAAAGAGGAGATGAGGTAGATCCCCCTCTCCCTTTTTTGTTGATTTTTTTTTGACAAGTGCATAGGCTTTCCACAGCGCTCCAGTAAACGCGAGTATGACATACCCCGGCCTCGGATGGAAGTGATTTTCGAGTGGCTATTTTTTTGGACTGAACTGTAGTTTATTTTAGAAGTCTCCAATGTATTCTGAAAGAAGGAAGGAAGGGAAAAAGCCCAGCTCTGGATCTTCCCTGGCCCATGTGGCTGAAAATTATCCATTTTACTACTACGTAGGCCCGTGCCAGTTGGCCAGCTTGGACAGACATGTTTTCTTTTCCCTTTTAGGCTTATTCTATAACAGATTTTTCCTCATAAAAGTTACAACTGGTGCAGCTCCTCTCAAGTTTGAAAAGCAAAACTTTTGAAATCAGTAGGACTCAATTAATGCGCACCACAGATCTTCAAGCGACACAAGGAAAGAGGCTTTGCTCTGGTAGAAATGGGAATTTCATTCTCGCCCCCTTCATTGCGGGAGGCAATCAGGGTTGCTCAAGTCACGCTTTAAAAGTAATCATTTCAATACCAGACTAGTAAACAAAGTCTTATTCCATTCTGAAATGTATTTAAAAGGGAAAACCCTTCCCCAAAGCAATCTTTCCCTGCTAATTGCAGCGTAAAAGACCATCAAACATACTGTAAGTATTATTTTCTCAATGTTGCATGGAAAATTTACAGTGCAATTTCCATTGTATTCAATAACCAGCACAAGGACTAGCGTTAAGCCTAGAAAAGCTTGTTTTAATCACATATTAATAACAGTTGTTTTGCTTTCATTCAGATTACTAATTTTTTTTCACAGGGCCATGAGCTGGGTACAGCAGATCCCAAATACCTGATAGGAAAAAGTACTTAAGGTTTCTGGGTCAATCCTTTTTCACTGCATGTGACAAGGACAGGAATCTGCCAATTATCCCTTCTCTCAACATTTTGATAACCCCAGTAAATGGCCCACAGTCACACAAAGTTTTCTGAAGCCTGGTCTATTGTCTGAAAGGTTCCTGGCTGTTGAAGCACTTGCTCTTAGAGCCCATTATCCCCTTGTGTTCTGGGGGAAAAAGAAATCCCCAAACAGCGGCAATGACAAAAACTTCATTTTTAAAAAAAAGCAGTACAGTAGAGAACTGTCCAACTTTGATGAGAATCCCAAATGTTTCCTGAAGGCCCACAAAATTGGAAAAATAAGGCAAACAGTGAGAAGTAGCAGATTCCAGGCCCTGCCACCCAGCTTTGTCTTTTGACTAGTTAAACTCTGATTTTTGGGAAGAACTTCACCCTGCAGTGTTCACAATGCCCCAGCTCTGGACAGGACCATCTAGTCCCCCCTTTCTCTTAGCAGGACCAACTCTTTGCTGGAAGGACGGTGATCTACCCCAGCAGCTCTGGGGTACCTTTGGAAAGCTTTTCACAAGCTCAGTTTGCCTCTGCCTTTGAGCAGTCACTTGAGATGAATACAACCATCCCAAAACACAGGGGAGAATTTCTGCTCTAGGACAATCTATTCACAATTTCTTTTTGGGTCGGAAAACAACGCACAGACCTGTACCAGGCACAGCACTGCACTGACAACCCCACACAAATCACAAGAGCTACTGTGTTAGGCTAATGTGGGCAATGACCCAGGCAACATGATTTACCAGTACAGTAACTATCATACATTTCATGTTGATTTACTAAGTCCTTACATGAGAGCTGGAACTAAAACTTACACTGGATGTTGCAGAACTAAAAGGGTAATTGTTTTGGTCTACTCAGAGCACAGGGCCATCCCCAGGGCAGTGGCAGGTCTCCAGCTGAAGCCCCTCCGCTCCAGAACCTTTCTCCTACCACTCCCAAATGCCCAGAGTGTGTAACACACAGAACCATACAAAGACAACCGAGTGAATCACAGATGCAAAAAAATTAGCATGTTCCTCCCAGAATAGAGGAAAAGGTTTAGCTTAGTTATGAGCTTTCCCACCCAGCTTAAAAGGTCTGCTGAAATGAGATTGCTTGGCTAGGCTTGCAGTAATGCAAGGGGATGTGAAACAAAGGGTTCAAAACCACAAATGTGCAAAGTTCAAAATCAGCCCCGAAGATTCTGTAGCTGAGAAACATTCAGCTACTGTGAGCTGGTGGATGCAGACGAGAATTAGTTGTGGTACTTCAGCCAGGACTTTGGGAGACCACACTGCTTGCCACAGCCTATTATTGTTATTTACTATTACACAAACTGATCTGCTAAGCTTCAGTGGATTAGCTTTCATTTTAAGAATTTTAGGTTCTGTTCTTTAGAAATGTATCTGCAGAGCTAAAAGAACCCCAATGCTGCTTCACAGTACAATGCCTACCAGGCAAAACCACTGGGACCCCAAGAGTTTACCAGTGGCAGGCAGCTCCTAAGACTTTGGTGGAAGTTCCTATACATCTCTCACTCTTGGTTCTGCCCTAACCCTCAGTGCCTGTAAATAGTTGACATCAACTGGACAGTGGAACCATCTGGGCACAAAGAAGATATGCCTTGGTTTTACTATACAGAAAGATCAGTGCAGTTTTCTCATAAAACACTAATCATTCTAACTATCACTATGAATAATTAAGAGCATTAATCATATTTCAGGCAAATATTTCCATATAGCCTATTAATATATCCCAATCAGATCAGAAAGACTCAAGCCCAGCAATAACTGAGATTCTAAGCCCTGCTAAAAGCAGCTTTTTAAGACATACTGTGGTTCCAGATGTTTTGCACAGCTATTTATTTAGCTTGTAAACAAGCCACCAAAAACATTCCACATAATGACTGGAGAACCGCAATTACATTGTTGTGGGGATTTACAAAGAGCTCAGCATACTTTTGTGATTTAGAGAAGAGAAATCTCTCATTCTTTCTGAGAGCTGATTTCCAGATTTATGTCTGTGCTGTGAAGTGCCCTGGGAATCATTAAAATGGTGACAAAGAAAAGTGATTTTCTTTATTAAAAGAAGAATGAAGCAGGGAGGGGTGAAATAAGAGAAACCTCCCTGCTCTCCCCCACAACAGATTACTTTCCTCCTTGTCACAGAATTTATGCAGAGTCCAATGATCATCAGGTAGCATTGATACTCTTTTGTTTCAATTTTTATGGATATTTATTAAGAACGAATTGCTAGAACAGCAGCACTCCAGTCTATCCTACAACACTCTCCATCCTCTGCCTTACCAGACCCTGCTCAAGGAACAGTACCAGCAGTGTGTCCATCTCACAGGCTGCTGTTCACATGGTACCTTTAAGGTTGTTGGTGCTAAAACTTGGAGAAGTTCACAAAATTCACTGCACACCACGGGAGGCTCTTGCTCCCTTGCTGTCACGTGGCCACATCCACTCTGGGGATAACCACAGCTGCTCCTTGCTCAATATCCCATCCAGCCTGGCCTTAGATACTTCCAGGGATGAGGCAGCTGCTCTGGGCAACCTCTTCCAGTGCCTCACCACCCTCACAGGGAAGAATTTCTTCTGTATATCAATGAATGCTTCAGAGTGAGAGCAGAGCCCAGTCCCTGTGGGGCCAGTCCCACTGCCAAAGTTTGTGGATAACAATCACCACCTGCTGGGACACACTGTGCTGTCACCCAGAGCATTTCATTTCAAGTGTTCAACAGGCAGCAGGCAGCTACAGTTTTTAATTGATTCTGATTGGAGCTGGCCAGGGAAAATGGAAATCTCTGTATCCCACTGGCAGCTCCCTGAGCTGGGAAGACCCCATGATCACCTTATCTCAGTTTTGTCATTTGTAACACAAGCTAATTGCTCCAAGCCAAACTGGGTTCAGCCTTCATCTCCAGATGGTCTCTTCGGTACTGCAAAGGGTCACTTCAGTTCAATATTCAAGCCTTATTCTACTTCTACAGCACAAAAAATAAAACCAGATATTCCTCTATAGAAAAAAGACCAAAGAACCAAACCAGCATTTTCAGCACTTCATAGATTTGCTGCTTTCATTCAAAACCAGCCCAGTGGCTGTGACTCCAATCTCCAGCACCAGGAAATGCTCCTGTTTATGCTCCAAGTCACACGTGGTGTGGCTACACTGCTCACCTTCGTGCCCTGACCCTGCCTGCCACTGCCAGCAAGGGGGGACAGCACATCCTCAAACCCTGCCCCGGGGTCAGCATCTAAAGACAGCCACCTCCAAAACTAAACGCTGCTAAATTTTGCCTACAAGGACACAAAGGTGCCTTTTTGAGTCTAATTTTTCTGAGCTATTTCAGTGAAATAGTTCTATAGTTTTGTAACTCTTGGCTATGTGGTTGTAGCTGAAGATTACGATTTTAATCTTGACCAGGGTGCAGAGCCCAGGGCACTGTGACGGCTGAGCTGCAGGTGACCTCCTCCCAGGGATGGGGCTGACTTGTGCCTGGTGCCCTCCAGAGCATTTCCCTGTGTCCCACTGCTCCCCAGCCAGCACTCGCTGCACAGGTAAATCCTGAGCCTGCTGCAGTAAATTAATGAAGAAGTGACATCCTCACCATAATTCCTAGGGAGAGAGTGATGAGAGGCCTTAAACGTGATTGCTTTCCATCTGTATATGTGCTTAAAGACTGTAAAATAAATTAATGGGGAAATCTAAAACATAATGATAAGGATTCCCCACTGAACAGGTGTTTTTTCCATCCATGAAATTACAAGTTGCCAGGAAAAGACATGGGCCCAGCTCAGCTTTATTTCAGTCTCAGCTCCTTCTGTTAAAATAATAACAGGCTTTATGTTCCTGAAGCTGTAATTAAACAAGTGCTTTGTAAGGAAGACCTACAGCTTGTTGCACTGGAAATAAAAGGGAAGCTACAGCAAACTGCTTGGATTGGTCATTCCCACTTCTCTCTGGTTTGTCACATGACTTCTAGACCAAACTCTCATTTCACGCTGCTGAGTTTATTTTGTCCCCACCCCTCCTTTTTTAATTGAAAATATGTAATCATTGAAGCACATTTAATATAGCCAGAAAACACAAACTAGAAATAAAGTAAGTCCTCCAAGGGCTGCACAGACAGTCTTTGCCTCCAGTATCTGACAGGGACACCCAAACAACTTGTGCACAGCACTGAGCATCCTTTCAGTCACTCAGAGTGTAAATGATGAATTCTGCTCTCAAACATGTAACATAATGTATGGTGTGAAAAAAGAGAAAACCCACGAGTGCTGTTGCTGCATATTTATGATATAAAATAAGAATTAGCATATGGGAGAGCTCTAAAGGGAAAACAGAGCACAATTTTCTTCAAATTTAGGACAATTGAATCCATTTTAGAACCTAGGATTTCCAAGGGAAAAATGCATTTTTACTAAGTCAGAAGTCTAATAATCCCTTTAAATATACGATTTCCCCTTCACCATGCATGATAAGAGAATAATAACATAAAATAAAAATGCAGTCTAACTTATGATTTTTAGTTTGAAAATATAATTTGGGAAAGAAGATAAGATAAGGAGTATTTTCTGACTCCTCTGCCCATCCACTTTTCTAAGGAAATACATTTATGAAGCGATGATACAACACTTAGAGAGAACATAGGAAATAGAGTGATGATAATTCCTAATAAGCAGCTACAGTGGATTCTTTACTTGCATGCTGAGTGCAGAGTTGCACATTACAAAATTAAGACATGTTTATGTCTGGAAGTCTCCATTAATACGTGCAGTTGACCTACAAACATCTTGCTCAACAGAGACTCTAATTACTAAGGTTTACATGATTTAGCAATATAATTGAAATGCAGAACAATTTAATATTGTGGGAAGAAAGGGGCTCTGGCAGAGACTTCCTGAAATACTGGGAGCTCATGGCTGTGGAAGGAAGAAGTTGCTCTACAGGCAGGCACCAGCCTAGACCCCCAGGCAAGACTCCTGCCCACCTCCACTTTGGTTCAAAGTCTTCTGTGGGAATGTTCTGCAGCCCCTTCTGCCAATATCCCAGGAATGAAAGCAGAAAGCTTTGCAACCAACAGCATGGACTGCTGCAGCATGAGCATGGCTAAGGCTCTGCAGGCAGGGATGGAAAGCAGCACATTCACCGAAGACTCCAGCTATGGAAAAACCACCACAGACAGAAAAACCATCACCAACCCAGGACTGGTCAAGTCAAATTCCACATCTGCTATGTGCACGTTTTCTCCACCATTGGGCAAAAGGCAGAGGGCGTGCCCTTGAGCTGGACAATGTACAGCACTACAGGGCACATGAACGTCTGTACAGACTTCAGTAAAACACTGACAAAATAAGGCCTACCTGCCTGCTGCACTTCTCTGCTGTTTCAGCTACAGAGTGCCTATAAAATCACTGGAAGTTTGAAAAAAATGAACTTCTGGTGCTTCCTTAAAGAGCCACTGCATGAGGAATTTCCCCCCCCTCTGACTGTATCTTAATTGTTGCCCAAATTGTTTCCTAACAGATATCTACATGCAAATGTAATGTTTTGGTTTTATCTTTCAGCTTCAAGATAAGGCTTCAAATTAAAATGGAAGGGTTGTGCTCCAGACTTCAAGAAGTGAGGTATAAATAACATGGAGTTAATTAGCAGCGTGCTGATAGGTGCCGGCACCACAAAGACAACCCTTCTGCCTTCAGTGCTTCATGAGAGCTCATGGACTGCACAGAGCACTGCTCCTGACCAACCCTTCAAAGAGGGGCACTGACACAGGGTATTTGTGAGGGCAACGACAGGGGAGATGGAAATGAAGGTCCAACACACTGATAAATGCTCAACACCAAGGAGGAAAACACAACCTCAGGAGGCCAACAGTGAATTTATGAAAGGTCTGTGCAAGCTTTGCCCACAGCACACAACATGGAAAGGTAGGGCAGGCTCTTGCCAGATGGGAGGAGAGCTACTCCAACTCTGTAATTTAATGTTGTCTTTTTCAATAAAAGTTAAAGATACTTGGAAGCTTAGGGTACATAAATGCTGGAATTTATAGCTGTCTCAGAGACAGCTGCATGATACACCGTTCAACAGGAAGGCAACCACAATTAGCCTGGCTTCCAGGATTATTTTATTGGAAGAAGGGGGTGATAGACACTGTTTAGAAAGTGGGCAGTAACAGAGCAAAGTCTGTCTTTAAAATCATTTTATGAGGATATGCAAGTATAAGGTACACATAGAGGCAACTCCTTTGTGCAGGGAGGGTCCCTTGGGAGCGTGACAAGGGAGGGAATGCAATACAGCACTTGTCGTTCTAAAAACACAGTTTGCTGCTGCAGGATTATCACTCTTTTCTTGTGTTGTCCATGATACACTAAAGACCTGCACTGCCCAACTCTCTTGGGAGGGTCAGACACAACACAGCACAGACACATTCCTTTTCTGGTGCCCACAGAGAGAACACAGTGTGCTGCAAGGTATTTAGGAGTCTTCAGACCATAAGAGCACAATGTACAAATAAAAGCATGTGGGTCACATAAAATAATTAATTGCTAGAAAGTTGCCCTTGTAAAGCTCCCAAAAAAAAAGCCCTTTGCAAATACTGTCAGCATGTGCACAGGAGGTGAGCTGGCACAGACAGTGAGTACCCTGTCTGAGGTCATACTAGGAAGATTTTACAGTGTTTGTAACTGGGGAGACACAGAAGTGAACATCAAGATAAAGACTGTGTACGCAGGACTGGGTGTTTGACTAGTCTGCATGTTCAACTTTACTTTATTGATTTTCATAATTCCATTAAATTAAATATATATCTTCCATTATGTATCTAGCTATACACCTCTAAGTGCATTGTAACGGAGTGCCACCTGCATCAGGTTTAGTACTCCAGTAGATCCACACCAGCAATAAGGGAAGGAAGAAGCTGTCATGGCCAGGAGGAGTGTGGTTGAAAAGCTTTTTTTTTTTTTTTTTAAACAGGTATTTCAGCATGCAAAGCAGGTACTTTCTGTGTCTCTGAACACTAAGCCACTTCCCTGTCCATGCTAGGATAATTATTCTGTTTCCATGAAGAGCTGATCCCTCACAGATTGAGGCCAAGTTGAGAGAGCTTTGAACCACGTGGCACACGTTCTGCCTGGTGTTTGTGTGAAATACCTAATGCCTTCTGAGAACATATAACCACCTAGCAAGAGAAAAACATGCCATATCCTGAGCCTCCACGTGATGAATTAAGATGGATTTGCTTTTGTTTCTCCATATCTTTTTCTTTTCAGTGAGACTGGAGGTGCTTGAAGAACACAATAAGCTCATCCCATTTACCTGTTCCCAAGCTGCACTCAGCATGAAGTCTGACACTTCTACTCCAGACCTAAAGAAGGGCTTGTCTGTTTTCTCCAGCTACAGCAGTTTGTCCAATAAAAGATTGTCTAGGTACCTCACCTCTTCCATAACCTTTCCTGAGAAAGCTTTTTACTGACATCTCAATGGTAGGAAAAGTGAGAAAAGGATAAAGTTACAGCTACTGACTTTTAGAGGAAATAATTGCACAATCAATTTTAGGGGGGGCAGGTGGGGAAGGTCAGGATTAAGCTAGCAGGGCTTCAAATCCAAGAACTGATGTGGTTAAACATAATCATCAAGCAGTGGTGACAGGTTTGTCCTCTGAGTGAAGTCTCATACTCCTGACCTCGTCCTCAGCTGCACCCCTGTAACATAATGTATGGTGTGAAAAAAGAGAAAACCCACGAGTGCTGTTGCTGCATACTTATGATATAAAATAAGGCCATCCCTGTTACACTGAACAGCTTTCTTATTTTACCTCGATTTTTCATAATAATCAGCCACATGTGATAACAACTCAATTTGTCCATAAACAAGGATTAATCTTATCATCCCTCCTGTGAATCTAATTGATGTGATAATACTTGCAGCATGTTTTGTCTCTTTACCTATAAAGGTAAGTAAGAAACCAGGATGATTGAGAACAGTTCCTAGCACCAATCCTTTTTGGTTTTCCCACAAAAGAAGCACCGTAAGAAATTTCACTCAGCTCCTGTGAAACTTAAGGGAGGAGCAAATGAATTGCTCTTTTATCATGTCTTATTAAGAATGCTCAGTATATAATCCATTCTTCAAATTATGCTCTGTTGAAACAGTCAGATAATCATATTAAAAAGGTGAATGGAAAAGGAGAGCAGCACAGTTAGTACCTGTCACTTTAGTAAAAGCAGATGTAGGCATGCATAATACATTTGTTTCTTAACCAGGACTCTAAAATAGTGCATTTGAGAGCCTTACATTTCACTAAGTAATACCATGTACTGTGATAATACACTGTAACATTCCTCAACCTGCTGTCACACATGAAAAACTAGAGTTCTTAAATACTGAAGAAAAAATTGGCTACTATACTGCAGTAACATTTCTGCAGTCCCCCAGTCCAGCTCAGTGCAATAGGAGGGAGGCAGCAAGGCACTGGGGGAGGGAAAGGAGCTCACAGAAGGTCACACGAATGCAGTGACATCATGGAGAAAGCACTTTCAATCATTTGCAAACAGAAATTTTGAAGCTGGAATAATATATCTTCACCTTTCATTGATATACAAGTATCAAACAGTAAAGTACATCTACATAATATGTATTATGCATCTTTATTTTTATCACAGGGTTCTTCTAGCTGAATGCACAAACTACTTTGACTGTGCTGTCATGATTTATTTTATCACCCTGAAACCCCCCATAAAAGGGAACCTTTTATCTGCAGTTTGACAAGCTGTGGGCTCTATTTATTTCACACTACAACACAGCACAAGGATGTCGTGTTGTTCCTCCATCCAGGAGACCCAGGCTGAGCTTTGTGACTCTGTTTCTGCATTTCTCCATCTGAACCCTTGCCATGGTCCTGCTAGCTGCTCTTTGATGCTCGGCACAGCGGCAGCAGGAGAGTCACCAAGTGACTTCACCCTTCTTGCCTTTCCCCAACAGATGACTTCAGCCACAGCATTTATCCAGTTGGCTAATGAGGAGCTACATTGCACGGAGGTGCTGGATCTTTTTAACAAGAAAACACATGCAAATCTTATATATTGGCTAAAACTCGACTTACTGTGCAACACCACAGCTCTCACTGTGCAAGATTGTATAATATGATTTCTCACCTGTGTCCTCAAAACATCTGGTTTAGGAAGCAAGTGTACTTTCCAGTGCTTACAGGAATGTTCTGACACCAAAGCAAAAAACAACTATTGCCTCATAAAAGCTAAGGACTCCTCAGATTTTTACATTTTTCACTTAGTATTTTCCATCCAGGCTTTCCTTATATCTTTGCACTTTCCAACGGCAGAGTTCCCTTTCCCACATTTTGATTCTGAATGAAGCAGCACTTGTTTCTTTTTCTACTTCAAGAACTTTCTTTAAATGATCACTGAATCATGAAATACCCTGTTTTTGCTAGTCCTGAGTACTTCACTATAGTGTTCCTACCAGATCTGCTTATCAAAGGTCATAAACCTTACACTGCTGCTAATAACAGCAGCAGAAGCTTTCTATTTTTTTTTTTTTATTATTTTTTTTAAGTTTAGCTTCTTTCTCTTTCCCAAAGGAATAAACTTCTTTAGTTACAGCTCTGAAGTGGGAGTCTGGAATTTTGGTTCCTGTTCCAGTGCTGCTCAAATCACAATTTTCTGTGCTAAGAACCTGTGGTTAGCCTTAGTACTAAGGCCATCTACATACAAAATATATGCATTATCACGTAGATTTGACATGTGCAAGTATACCTATGTGAAGGCACATAGACACACAAAGCTGGCAGGTTAGAAACAAAGCTATTTGGAATTTGTCTTTTTTGTCTAAATCATTGACAAACCTCCTTAAGAAGTCACCAGTAAGGCAAGTAAGCTAATCAGTCCACTGCTAGTATTAAGTCTAAAACAATCTCCAGCTGAAATGTGATTAATCCATGCATGACAGCTTAAAGGTCAAAGCTAGAATGCAGAGCTTCTTGACTGCAAAGAAAGAACTGACTTATTTTTATCTCTTCTTTAAAAATTACAGCAGCCATGAAGTGGCTCAAGGAGCAGAGTAATGAACGTCATAAACCTGCCTCATAAAAATGGCATTCATGCAGTAATACAGCAGGTCAGATGAGCAGGGAACATTTCATTAAAAATTCCCCTTCTTGCCTACCCAAGAGAGACTTAAAACTAATCATATAAAATGGCTGAGTGACACCATTAACGAGCATTAATATTTTAAAGCTTTAATAGTACAACAGAGCTAGGCTGTTATATCAAAATTATACAACCTTATTAGACAGTGCACTTGGCTGCATTGTACTTGAACTGTCACTACCCCTGATTGGAAATATTAAGGTGGCCATGAACCACAGCACAAATACCTTGTTGTCTGTCCGTACTTTGAAGGTTTGGTAGTTTCCTGACATGTGCCAAATTCTGGATGATTTGGTGAAGAACCTTACCCATACCAAAGGAGGGAGACCTTTACTGTGAGAAATGGGAAAGGCTGCTTTCAGAAAGCTGTTAATTTTAAAAGATGCCAATTAGAATTCAGATTCTTCTGATGTGGATTACAATTTTGCACAAAATTAGCACACGTGGGTAGAAAAACATCTCAACTTTCCTTCAGCAGCAAGATGTGAAAGGAAAGACAGAGAAAGCAGAGAGACCTGAATATGAGACAAAGGTGAATGCCACCCATATCACTCCTCTGGGGACAACTAAGGATGTCATTGACAAGATCAACTAAAATCTTCACTGGGGATTACCTGTGGTCACACACAGTAATTCTGTGAGTTACAACCACTCACTTCATAAACAACTGTTTCCAAGTTGGCCTCTTCTCCTTGTGGCTAGATCAAATCTCAATCTTAGTTTCTGGACACGAAACACATGAAAGTGAACTGGGAGAGGAGATACAGACAGAGGGTTTAAAGTGAATGGTTTATCAATATTTTATGAGTGGTGTAGATCCTATCAAACCTCCTAGATGTGCAAAATGCTCAGTGCCTCCATTATTGCTGTCTTCCATGATGTTGCACTTCTAAACACACACAGAACTAGTGGCAACTAGCACTGCTCCTCTTTTAAACTTTAATGACTCATAGGACAGTAATTAACCAACTGTGACCAATAATGTAGCCTTACACTGCAGCCTTAGCAGGCATCCTACTTTAGGAACATCCAAAAGATCAGCAAAGTTATCATTTAAGAGAACCTCTTAATTACTCTGGCATTATAATGAATGTTTCTCATAGGCACCCAGCTGTTTTGTTTCCTCTTGCATAGAAGCAGAGAAATGAATTGCTCAACAACTGCCTGATTGATAAGACACTGGTATTCTTAAGATTGAAGAGATAATGTTGATGACTGTGAGTTATTTCCCTCTCCTAAATGCTATAATTTTAGTGAGCAATTCAAGAAGGGATTTATCAAACAAAAGAGAAAGGGAAGAGTTGGCTGAGTGTTGGTCACTTGGGCAATGTTTATAGTAAAATGGTGCTATGATTTTCAAAGAGAAAAGAGATTTAAGAAAACTGCAGTAATCCTTGACAACCTTGTCTTTGCTAAACACCGCACATAATTTTCATCAGCATGGCTTTCTGCAGTTCATACATGTGGAATTTCAAAGAAATATTAGTATCTCACATCTATGAATGGTATTTGGCTCAGGTAACGAGTTTTCTGACTGTGTGTAATGACAGCTTACCAGTTCTTGAGTCTGTTGAAGGAATGACATCTAACAGCATCCCTCTCAACAACACGACAATTCACAGGGTCAAGTAATAAAATCATAGAAAACTAAAGATGCTGCAACAGACTTTTCCTCAAAACATAGAAGACAATAAAACCAGGAAATGGGTAGCAGTAAAAGTTGGTTAAAACATTAAAGGGTTTATATTCAGTCCCACATTGTCAGCATACACCTGTGGTAGCTTCACAAAGTTCTATTCCTTTGCTCATCCAGAACAAATAAGCTGGACATACACACATAATGTTGCAATGTTTCTGTCTTCTGTTGCCAAATCACAAGCATTATCATCAGTCTTAGTTAAGACCAGCTGGTTGGGTCATACATTTTCAGTTCAATACACTGACTGAAAAAACTTACAGTAATGATGTATCACTGTGACGTATGACCAGGCACTACATGACAGAGAAGGAGAGAATCCATCATTTTGTGTCTAACAGCTTTGACACTGCTTGAAGACCATGGTCAGAAACAGACCTTTCTGAATTACAGTGGTGTAGCTCAACTGGAGAGAATCTAACAGCAAAAATAATTAGGGAACTGAAGCAATCTCTTCATGACTTATGACAGAATGAATTGAACAAGAAGGCCTTGAAAGCAATAGCCACGCAAAAATGCCATGCTGGAGCAGAAGTATGCTGTCATTAAACAACGTTAGGAAAAACTACAACTAACAACAGACTGAAACAAAGACACCTAAAACAGGGAAACATTAAATGTGTTATTTAGGCTTGTGTGCACTGGACAAATGCAAAGAATCATCAAATAAATAACAATGTAGAGCAACTAGAGGAGTTCAGCAATGTTCCCAGGGACATGCAGAAGGGTTGCTGCTTTGGCCACCAGCAGCCAGGCTGCATGTGCACAGCTGGGCACAGTCTGATTACCTGCAACGGGGCAAACTTAGACAAACTGTCTTTTCCATCTCTATTTTCCACGATCATTTGAAATTCAAATCTGACCTGCCTGTAAATAACCTCTCTCCCAGTCAGAAAATAAAATATCATAGAAAACAGAACTTTTCATTTATGACTGCTTTAGGATTCAGACTCCCGTGGGCTTCACGTACTTGGTTACACAAGAAAGCTGCAAAAGCAAAGAGAAACTGCTGCAAAGTGAGCTGACAGTAGCTCCACTCAAACGTCAAAAGGAACATAATTGATAGGCCTGTTTGGAAGCATACAGGCTGAGAAGTATCTCTGACAACTGAAACTGTGCTAGAAATATGTAGTAATTTTCCAGATAGAGTTTACAACCCATAATCATTTCAGAAGTTCCTCTCTTTCAACAGAGCTCGACTGAAAATTAGTACAAGACCCGCAGGGAGCAAACATCCATTATTAGTAGCACGTAAGTGTGGGGTAATTGCCACAAAGCAGGTGCATGGCTTCTTTGAACAGCAAGAAGGGATGGGGGAGGTGGGGTAGGACACCTGAATTCAGGAACCAGTGCAAAATGTCTGGCTTTAAATATGATATTTCAGCCCCTGCCAGGCTCGCCCTGTGTCACTGACAGATTTGCTAAACAGCTGCTCCTCACGCTTCTCCTCCACACCTCCAGGTTCTCTGTGCCCGGACTGGTAAAGAAGAAATGGGAAATCAAAAAGAGAGCAAAGGGGCAGTGCAGAAAACAGGCAAACATAAAAATGCCAGGGCTTTCATCGAGTCTGCAGACTGGGAATCATGGCATCTCACAGGCTGCTCTGCAGGGCAAGGGATGTGGTTTCAATCAGCCTCAGCAGATTGCTTGTCATACAAATGCAGAATAATTTCAAATGTTGTGATGGGGGTACAGTCTCCCTTGCTCTTCAAAATATTTAGAGAATAATACAGGAAAATAAATCTTTCCCTATGCTCTTTTTGTTTTTTGAAGAACCCATCAGGTTAACTGAGGAAAGCTGTAGTTCACTCTGATGTACACCCTCAAAAGGAGTAAAAAAAGGAAGGGAGAGAAAGACATCACACCCCTCCTGCTGTTAACCAGACCCAGTTTGTCTCATTTCCAGCTTAAACCTGTGTTTTATACCACATATTCTGAAAGACCTTCAACACTTCCACTTTCCAATTTCACCATTGCTTCTCTTGTTTTGCTCCTAAAGCAAATGACAAGAAAACACAAGGATGATTTTAGAGATAGAATCATTATGGATAGTACAGTTACAAAAAAAAAGCACTGAACTGTTCACTTGCCTAAATAATTACAGAGGATGCAGAATCCCCTTCGTGGGATCTGTTCTCTGTGGTGGTGAGGACGGCAGGCAGAGACAGTCTATCAATCAAGTCAGACAGAAAGCATCTGTCCTTTTTTATTCAGAAAGGATTTTGCATTTCCAAGTGTGTTGCTCCAGTGTAATGAAACCAGCGGCTGCAAGCTCCCATGTAACACTTCAGCCCTGTGCAAGGACATGCAAAGCCTTCCAGCCTTTTACACAATTTATTTCTTTATCTAATAAATCAAGTCAGGCCTTTTTGAGTAAAGCATCACTCCTTGTGAAGGAGTGAAGAACCGCCTCATTTGACAGTGCAAGGAAGGGGAAAAAACCTAATGGGGGAGCCAGCTTCATTTCAAGGTGACACTAAGCAGAGAAGGAGGAGAGGCAGCAGATTGGTATTCAGTGAGGCTCCACGCAGGCGTTGGACAAGAGATTCCTCTGAATTGAGGGAGTCTCACTCCATTAATTCAAAAACCGATTGAGGTGGAGGGAAAGTAGAGCAATATGCATTATGTATTTGTTACAAAACTATTGTGTCAAAGCAATATTTAGTGGTAAATTATGGCACTATCAGGAGTAGGATGCCACATACATAAATCAATTTGTCTCCTCTACTGGCAGGAGTGTGACAAAAAGATAAGAGCTCATCAGTGCCATTATTTCCCTGGGCTGGAGGAGGAGAAGGGACGAGGGGGTGGGGAAGAGCTGCCGGGAGAGCCCAACATACCATTGATTGTAAGTGACAAAAGGAGGAAGGCCTTTAACTTTGAGAGGCAGAGTTAAGATGCTATCGTCAAGTTAAAACAAAGAAACCAAACCCCCACTAAGGACGGTTGTTTAGTACAAACAAACTTGACTCTTCCCCACAGGAAAGGGAAGGGGAGGACAGACTACTCACTTGTCCTCATTTATTTTCCTAAAAGTCAGCTTGAAAAATTGCTAAAAATTGGAACAATTATATTTTCTGTGGCAGAAGGGTGAAATAAAAAGAGTGAGGCTTTATTAGAATAAAGGGAAGTACAACTAGCGGCCTGCTAAATGGTAATTACGCCTTTATGGAAATATCCTGTTAATTACTAGGTCATTTTTTGTTTTACAATTGAGTTGTCAATTTGCAGTTAATTTAGGCCATGCTAGTCTAATAGCTATTTACAGATCACACAATTGCCTATACGGGAGGAGCATGTGGCCTCCGGGCAACAGATGCCATTTTGGGAGAGCTGGAGGTAAAGTATCATTGAACAAATGCAAACCATCAACCCAAGGCGGCTCCGGCGGGGGGATATGGCACAATAACAATAAACACAGCGAGTGGAACGACAGAGAGGCTTCTTCACTTCACTCAGTGCTCAGTTTATGGTAATAAGATCGAGCAGCGTGTTAGAGAAGCTATTAAATAAAATCATAATTATCCCTCTCTTTAACAGCACCAAACAGTTGTTAGCTCTTCTCAAAGCATAACGCATCTGAAGTTGCAAACCCGAAATAAGAGCACTAAAAGCTACTGAAACATCACCACAATGGGTGGGGATCTTTGCATAAGCTTGGCCCTGAGACAGCTGAAAGCATCTCTACTCCTGGCACCTTCTTGGTGCAGGTGCCTTCACACCAGGGTAATGAGCACAGTGCACAACAGGATGAAATACGAAAATGAGAGCCAGAGATACAGTGTGAGAGGTGAAGAGGTGAAACGGCCCAGAACAGATGCCAGCCAGGCCATGATGCAGTACTGGGCCAAATGACCAATTTGCCATGGTACCAGGGAGCATCACTGACACTGAGGAGGAACACAGAGTTCTTGGCTACAGAATAAAGTGTGCAAAAAGTACCTCCAGAAATTGCTTTCCTCTCTGAAAATACAAAGATCCTTGAGACATCCACAGGGATTACAACTACAAGCCATTTAAAAATGTAAAATACAAACCCATTACTTCATGCTTTTCAACATGCTTGTTCCTTTGTCCCCAAATACAGCTTTACATATTTCAAAGGATAAACTGGTACCCTGTGTCCATGTAACGACGGGAAACAAAAAAGCCCACAATTATTGTCTTGTCATAAACTTCAAGGAAGCACAAGAGTTCTTCCAGAAGTTCACTTCTCCGATGTCTTTGAAGGACAATGAAAACATGTTTTCTTGCTCAGTCCCTGCCTTCAGAATTTAGGAATTTAAGACAGGTGAAGTCAGAGGGCTTCTCACCAACATCTGTTTGAACATAACCATACAAATGATACAAGAGGTCTTATGCACCACATTTCACATGGAGACCTTTTCCTAAGACCTCCTGAGGTGCTGTCATATATATTAAAAGTTAAAGCCCTGGTTTTATTTGATAAAGTGAAGTAAGAGGCTCTATTCTCAGTACCATGTTGAGACGACAACATGAATAGTCTTGACAAGCTATTCTACTTCCAACTTAGTCCAAAGCACGATACCAACTTCCCATAATAACTACAAATGGATGTAATGAAGGGCAGAGAGGAAAAATACAAAATAAAATACAACAAACAACTCAAGCAGATTAGCAGGCACTTTATGAAATTATCAGTTTGCAACAGTATAAACAATTTTAAGTCAATTTATAAAAAATATTCCCAGAAGGCAATCAAGTAAATCAGGTAATTATATCCTGTAAAGGGAGATAACATCAGGAAAATTAGAAACACTTCTGCACATAAATCAGAGGAAGGAAAGCCTTCACACTTCATTTACTCATTATCACATTTTATGTATTTCTTTGCAGAAGACAGCGAGCTGGCATGGTTAATGTTGGCTGCTGGGTGCCCGATTATCATCTGTAGTTACGGAAATGGCTTGAGGTCAGCTTGCATAATGTTGTCAATCAACAAAACATGGAAAAATTGACAGACAGATGATGGAGAAAAGTGACAAGACTTTATTCAATAGGAATAGGAATTCACACGATGAATACTGACATTGGGAGAGAGACTGGGCGTTCAAAATGGAGCCTTCATGAGGCAGGATTGAAGACACCCAAGGTTTTGGACGAGCTTGGGATCTCAGATCTGGGGTCAGGCCTCAACAAGGTCATCCATCTGTCACTGTAGTAATTCTAGTGAGCAGTGAGAACACTCCAGTAAATACAGAAGCCACAGGTCTAACCAAGGTTTCTCTAGGTTCTTGTCTAGAAGCCTAGACTGTTTGCTGCCATGGCTAAAGGCTTCCCAAAGTCTGGGCCTGGCCTAGCCACCAAAGGGTGGACCACTGTCTGGTTTTTAGATAAAACTGTTCCAGCATATCTCTCTGCTGCATGTTTAGTAATGCATCTACCTGTCACAATTTTATCTGCCTTAGCATGGAAATGGCAAACAATCTGCATAGGTAGACTGAAAAGTGGATCTAATGTCCCTTCAAGTCCTGTCAGCAACACCTGCACTATGTCATTTTCCTCCCTCTACCTCCAGTCAATCATGGCACATCTCCACGTCTTTTAGTAATCGTATCCATGGGGAATTATTGCTTCTCTTCTCACTAGAAAAGGAACATCAGTGTCATGTATCTAAAATGTAGCTCTCCACGCAGCTGAGCTGTTAAGCATCTATTTAAACTTAGGCACATGCTTAAATTTCATTAAAATTAACAGGACTTAAAGAAAGTGCCTGGAGCCAAGATTGTTTTAAGTGCTTTGTTGAATAAGAATGTACTTAAGCAAATGCTTAAATGCTTCCCTAAATTGGTGTCGAAGTTATATTAAATCAGGGTCCATGCTGTTTTTATACCAGTATGCCACAAGTCATGAAGAAGAGATAGCATTTAACCAAATCTTCCATTTTTTTCCTTATGATACATAAGAGTTGTCCTATTTCTTGCTGCAAGCAAAATATATAAGAAAATGTCAATGGGGAATTGCTAGTTGCTGAAGCATCTCTAAGATATTATGGCAGATAAGCCTTTTAGTAGTTAATATTCGTCCCCAGCCACATCCCTGCTTTATAGATTATAATTTCTCTTTAATAAAGGAAAACCCTAAATCCCGCAGCTTCAGCTGGAGATGGATTTTCATTTATTTGGTTGCAAGAAACCAAATTAAGAAAATTACTTTCTAACTAATTTTATAGTGCTAAAGAACATCTGATCATATGCTGGGGAAAAGCTTCAAGCTTTCCGGATGAAGCCGTTAAGACATGAGTAATAATTGGAAATTTACTGTGCATAAATCTTGATGAAATTAAACTGCATTTAAGTATGTTCTATAAAAACCAGGTCAAACGGCAAATGACGAATGCCCTGTGTCACTGGGTGTGGGGAAAGGTATTGCAGAAAACCAGAATAATTAATTCTTCCAAGTCCTAAGCATAGGCAAAACTTTAGTTTCCTTGCATACAAGAAATTCGAGCATTAAATTGCCAAATATTTCTTTGTCACTCCTGACTCAGACTCAGCTCTGGAGGGAAATGGCTGGAGCTGCACATGGCACAGCAGGACAGGAGACACAGCCTCCTAAACAACACGCTCGCTATGATTACACAGTGCTGACAGACTTCAGCAAATCAGCCCAAGTGCTTTCCACACAGAGGCAGGACTAGGTTACCTCGAAATTTTTCCACAATCATTTTCTTAGGTTGGTCCAGATTCTTAACTGGTGTGAAATAGAGACACCATAGCCCAGTTATCCCAGCTGCTGATCTGCTCTACCCTACAAACCCCAAATCTCCCAAGGATTCCCACACAACTGTGTGTTACTTGCAGATAAGACACATGAGCAGTGCAAACCAAAACCCAGACATTTATGGCAGAGGTTTAAAGTGAGAGCTAAAAAGGAGAAAGTCCTGCTTGACAAGCATTTTATCAGCATCTGCAAAGCATCATCACTGCAAAACAAATATTCTGAACACAGACATCTCTTTTTAAGAGAACAAAAAATAGCAACATTTTTTAGAAGGACAAAAAGGCAATTCAATCATGAGCCACCATCCTTCTAAAGACTGTCACAGTACATTAAAACAATAGAAAACTACAAATGTGATAATCAAATGTTTTTGTAAGTTAATAATTTCAGCTTACAGGACCGATTTTTCACTGGTGAAAGCTGCCATACTCAGTTGAAATCAATGGAGCTATGACAATTTACTCCAGCTAAAGGTCTGGCCCATTGGTTTTTGAAATTTAAGCAGAATTGGAGGAAGACAGCATAAATTTACAAGCAAAAAAGATAGAGGCAATGAACCATCATGACCTTTACTTTCTAAGTCACACACCAGAGAGCACAGCCCAGAATAAGGCAATGGGGAAGAAACTGTGCTCTTCATTTACTTCACTTGCACTGGTTGCATTGTCAAACTCGGTTCAGCATCGTAAGTTATTAAAGGCACCTCCTAGAAACCCTCAGTCAGAACGATGGAAGTCGGGACATGGGAATATCAGAAAATGAAAGAATGGGCACAGGGAAAGAAAGCCAACTGCCAGCATGAGACACACCTGCAATTTGATGGAAAACACAATGAAGCCATGAATGGCACCTTCTTCACTCATGGACTGTGGGCAGAGAGGGGACAGGCCAAGGACACAGCTCAGAGACTGACATGGGCTTTGTTCTGGATGCAGCCCTACTGCCAGCCCAGGCTTGGGGCTGAGCTGCACAGGGAGGGCAGAAGGCTTGGGAAATTCCATGGACATCGCTCAGACTTCAGCATGAAACAAAAATATTGTAATTTAGCAGGAAAGGCAAAAGTAATTCCCAAGGAAAACATTCAGACTGTCCTTTTATGAGATTATGCAGCAAGTAACTACTTGTAGGTACGTACTCAATACCACTACTTTTTCCTTCAGAATACATTGCAGAATACTCCTGTTGCAGTTAAAAATAAAAACCCTGCTGAACCTTTCACGTAAGGTTTGTTATGTTTCTTGTTACTATTTGTCCAGTAATACTTTGCTACAGAAGTTAGGCAAACTTGTGATGGGAAGTGTCTGAGAGACCCCAGGAAGGCTGGCCCAGAGGCCTGTCCCTGCTCTCACAACAGCTCGGGTGCCCACCAAACTGCAAGACATTATTATTTCAATCCAGAGAAAAGGAAGACAGGACTGATGCTATTGATCAGCCCAATAGACCATCAAGACCTACCAGATACGTCTGCTACTAATCTATGCTTTCTGGTTCACAGGAAGGTAACTGCACATGACGTTTGTGCCATTCATCTCTGATAATGTGCTGAGAATAATTAGCTTGTGACATTTCTTTGTTCCAACTTATCTTTGTATCTCTGCCTATCTCTATTTCCTTTTCTGAGACATCCTTTTAGACTCTCCCTATTTCTGATATTTATTTGCCATGAGCACGCCATTGGCAGGCATTGTTAACTTTAAGGCACTAAGAAGAAAGAGCTCTATGCTATCTGAATTATTTGTAGTATTTCTTGGCTGAATGTGGGTGTTTAAAAAAATATATTTCAGAGCATCAAACAGGAGAGAGAAGGATGAGTTACCTGAAAAGACTTTATAACGGGTTTGGGATTTAGTAACATCTGCTCACGAGGAGACTGCAGATCTTTCAGGGAAAGTTGGAAAGCAGCAGCCAAGCCTGTGAATTGCACATTATACCCTCGTGAATACAGACAGCTTTGTGGAAGCAGAACATCCTGTCAGCGCAGCTATTTGACAGCCTCAGGTAGCGCTTGCTAACAAGGATGAGCTTTATTTATTTATTTTTACAGAAACTCATTTTTATGATTACTCCAAACCAAGGTGAGATATTGGGATTGAGTTTGAGAACTATTATCAAGCGGTGCACAAATGCAGGGACTCTTCCTGGAAGGTCACGGCTCAGCAAAACAGGGAACCAATTATACACCTGCTCCCACAGCATGTGCTCAGGCTACACAGATGTACAATGACAGTTTCTTCTTGTAAAGATTGGGGATAAATCAGATCTAGGAACAGAAATCACCACTCCTTTAGACAAAGGGCTGCAGTTCCCCAGACTGAACTGTTCAACTCTTGCTTTCTTTAGGGGAAAGGATAGGCCCTGCAGCTTCCCCTGGGGCCAGTGTTGCTGCAGACCCAGGAGAGAAAAGAATGCTCACTGGAATACAGAGCTCTCACTGTACCAAAGAGAAAATGGCTCCGGCTTCAGACTGAAACATGTCTTGGTCACATGAAACAGCAGCACTTGCTGCCTTCTGCCCAATTATTCATCAGCACCTACCACCAACCGAGCTGGTCAAAGGCTGCCTCCGACTGTTTGTTGTCCTCCAAGAAGTCAGCAGCAGGATGCCGCTTTTACACTCCAGGTTAGGTTTCCTCTCCCATCTGGCCTCTGCTATGTCTTCAGAGAGAAGATTTCATTTACAGGCTCTTTGCCATGAAGGAAGAAAACTGCCTACTACTTCTGTTCTCTGCAGGGATGATGATACAGCATGCCTGCATGCCTGCTCTTCTAACTATCTGCTATGCCTTTGTGGCACACACAGAAAAAGCCTATTGACTGCCACTGGCTAGTAAAAATACTCATGACAAAAACAACTTTTTTTTCTCCCATGAATATGCTGTTCTTGAGTTCTCACTTGGATTAAAACTGGCATTTTCAGAGGCAGCACACTGGGATGGCCAATGGGAATAGAAAAACGCAGGACTCCATTACCTGCAATTCAGCTTTGTATGCAAGAGATGAACACAAGTTTTTCCTCGTGTTCTCTTCAGTCATTAAGTCCAAGGGACTCCATCACGTTCAAAAAGACAGCAAATGCTGCTGCTCTTTCTTCTTCGTGCCTGGTTCTCATTTCCTCTTAAAAATTTATTTAATCAACTTGTTGCAACTCAGTACCCTGAACAGGTGAAAAGGGAAGAAGGATCTGCCAATGAAGGTTTCATGCATGTGGCAGAGGCCCATCATAGATCTTGTAGGGAACTGGCATGATCTCCCTATGGACATCAGATAACTGTGATCCTCTCCTGTCCTTCTCAGTTCAAAGTGTGTGAAACTCTGCCCTCAGCTACAGCTTCCCATGGCTCTGATCCATGGAGCCAAATTCACACATGCATCCTGTTCACATTTAAGACAAAGGGATTTTAATGATTAAAGTTGAGAGAATGTAGCAAAGGATGTTAATCATTTTCCCAAGAACCTGAGCCAGAAAATCTAACATTTATGGTTTGAGTTCAGGTTTGGGCTTGTGGATTTTTTTAGCCCTCCCTCAGGCCTGAAACCCTTGAACAGTCCTGCTATCCTCAGCTCAGCTGAGGCGCCTGCAGTAAGCCATCAGTTCCCTCCTCCTTCCACTTCCACTGTCTCCTTTTAATCGCACCAAATCCCTTTGGCACTTGCCTCGGGGTAGTACATAACTCTGCAGGAATTCTATTGTCATGTAGCATTAATTTAATGTCCACTTATTATAAAGTGTTATGGAGAAATAATACACTGTTCCTGGATGAATTAGAAACCTGACTGCATAATGAAGATGCCGTTTTGCAACGTGCTGCCTATTGTTCGGCATCTTAGGCTCTGCAGAAGGAAAGTGCTGCTTGTTTTGACAAGCAGCTGAAATTTCCGTTTGCTGCTTTAACAGCAATGTTTTAACTGTCATTCTGCAAGGATAGAAACGTTCTGTAGCTCAAAACACACCTTTCAAAGATTGATTTGGACACACTTACTTGCCTGTTTATATATATATACACACACTTTTTAAATGTCAAATTAGCTCACAAGTCTAATTTTCTTGTCCTGGTTGAGAAGGGATTTCAGGGCACAGGACCCAGCGGCACTTTAGACCAGACCTGTTACATGACTAAAGGGCAGCCTGCAGCTCTCAGTTTGATTTTCCTTTAAAAGACAGCTCCCATCATCACATTTTAATATATCTACTTAGTCAGAACAGGTAACTGTGAGAGTATACAGCTGTGCTGCAGCATAATTATGTACTGATACAGTGCACTTCAACCAAGATGCTTCTTTCAGAAGGGGAGCATAAGAGGGCCCCTGCAAGACAAAGGGAGCAGGGCAGTTTGCCTGGCAGGGCTGTGACTCTGAGTCTTCCCATCTGTGAGTCCATGGCTTCAGGTGCAGGAGAGCCCTGCCACCACCTACACACACCTCACCCACAACCAGCCAGGAACACCATCCTCAGCTGCAGCTCTTCCTCCACTGGTAGAATTGGAGCTGCCCACTCGGTGGGTGCACATCCCACATGTGAGGGCTGTAAGAACTGCCCTGGGCTATCACTCCTGAACTGGATTTGGTGTGCACTGGAGGTTATTTTATTCCTGTGTCATCAGTAGATGACACTGATTTTAACTTCTCATCTGTGCTCCATCTGCACTGGCACAATAAAAGCAGATGCTGGTACTTCAATAAGCACCTATACAAACAATTATTAAAAGGCCCTAATGACTTTGCCAGTCAGCTCGAGAAATAACAGGATGACCAGCAGCTGAAGTTCAGCAGAACTGAAGAGGATAATGCAGTCCTGAACAACACAGGACACAGCAGTTCATGCATGTGTGATCCTTCCACATTGCCACAATCAACACAATTACTAAAACCAACAGAAACATAAAAATAACCAAATCCACAGGCAACATCTAAATAAATACTGGGAGCACTGAAGTTGCTGGAACAATGCTCCTTCATCCCTTACTTTCCTGTTTTCATTTGCAATACTGCCAACAATGTGAATTTCACAACAGGCAGGAGGCTGTGATTCTGCCAGTCAGAAGACTTTAATTTTTGATGCTGTGAAACATAACCATGACACAAGCTTTCTGCATTAAGATGCCTGAGTCTGAAAGCTGCAAGTGCTTTTCTAAAGCAAAGATCTTTTAGTGACTGGCATTTCAGGATGCCATGGGATGAAGAACACAGCAAACTCACTGCACTGCTTCCAATGTCCCTTTTTCTGCTTATCAACTGCTTGGTTTAGTCTCAAAGCTATGGAACAGAAATGAAAAACTACGAACAGAAGCAGGAATTAATTTAATGTCAATTTGTATTTAACCCCATGGGTCAGTGCAGAGGAGGGGAGACTGCAGGCATCACCCACTGGGACACAGCAGAGCATGAGTAATGTAGCATCTGTCTGTCCACAGCAGGGACATGTGGCTTGGGTGGTACTTTAGCCATTTTGCTTCTAAAAAATTAGGAATAATTTTTCTCTTGTTTCAAAGATCATCTTTTCATACATAATATTAAGGTGTTTTAACTTCATGAAGTCAATGGTGTGAATAATTAAAATTACCCAATAAAAGAGAAATCAAAAACCACTTTCCTCACAAGTTTGAAGCAGTTACAGGCTTTTAATTAAAAAGTAACCAGAGGAAAAAAAAATTACATTATGCTCAGATAAAACTCCCTGAATATGAAGGCCTGAACTGTAACTAAGCAGTTCAAGGCAAGACAATGCAACTGGAAGGTAGCCCCTTCCAGTTTCTCCAGAATAGTTTCTGGACAATAAGAAAAGCATTGGAAATGAAGTGCCTGCAACTTCCCTGATGGTGTGACAGTGACAAGAAGCATATGTCTGTTCTGTACAGACTGATGGTAAAGAGATGGTTGCCTGAACAATTAGATCAGGGGCAATCATTACCAAACCCACTGCCAAAGTTTAAGCAGAAGGGACAGACACAATGGCCTCTCTCAGCCCTCCCCTCCTGAGTGTTTTGCTGGGTGGATGCAATTCCCCTGCACCGGAGCCATGAAGAGAGCAGAGCAAGGAGAGATGATGGACTGACCCCATGCCATGAAATCTGTCTGCACAACCTGCCAAGGCCTCTCCTCTTGCTGGGCCACCAGCTTGCCTCTAACTCAGGCATTTGACCATGGAAATAAATTCCTGCCCAGATCCCTGGCAGCATCACTGCAAGGTCTGATGGCAGCACAGTTATCCCTGCCCACCAGCTACATCCCAGCAGCACACTGAGCCTGGGCAAAGCTTCCTGGGGGAAGGCAGGGGCATCCAAAGAGGCTTTCAGGCTCCCACAGCAGCAGGACTTGGAAAGAGTGGATCAACTGACAGCTTCAGATGCTCACTGACAACTTACAGTGGCGTATGGCAACAATCCACCAGCACAAACCCGATGTTGCAAGTTATCACAACTATTTAAAGATGAGTGGCAGCCAGGAGAGCTCCCAGCAGAAGGGAGGAGGTAAGGGAAGATTCTACAATGAGAGAGAAAACACAAGATGGGGAAACACAAAATGAAAACAAAAACCTATTCCAGTCTGGTTTTTTTCCTCTGTTATGACTGATACCTCTTCCTTCTAAAAATGAAACAGGCTGTCAGACTCCTAACTTATTTGGTCTGAGGAAACCGAAGGAGATCTGTGTAAGGCACCAGGCTGCTGAAGACCCAACATGCTCTGCTTCCCTGCTTTGATCCCAGCTACATGAGAGAATTCTACCACAGGGAAGGAGGTACTGTTTGGGCGCTTCTTTCTGTGATAAATGGATGAGACGGTTTCACCCCAATCTGAAGGCCCACCCAGAATGCTTTAGAGATCCTCCATTCAGTTTTTGCTACCCCTGAGTAAACCAAACCACATAGGAGCGGGAGAGAACTGGAGAAGCAGCAAAGCTGATGGCAGTGGCTCTGGCCAGCAGCCAGGGAGACAGGGGTTCTGTGTCTCACCTTACCATTTTCTGCTGTTATTGCAGGACTCTGTGCATCACACATGCCTTGTGCTCTACCAGTTGTACCTTGGCAACACAGAATTCACACTCGTTTTAAAGGTCAGTCTCTAATCGTGCAGCTGTGCAGCTGTAACTGTAATGGTGCACAGAAGGTCCACAGTGTTCTCCAGTGAGAGTAAATAGCAGCCAAAACTAAATATTTTAGAGTTCAAAATAAATTATCTTCTTCCATACTCACTGGGCAACAGTCCAGTAAAGTATTTTTCAACTTGAATTTAATACAAGACTCTGCAGTGGCTTTTTTAGCACATCTTGAAAGCACACGGGTACTTGCCAGACTAGGCTGCTCCCATGCGTTCCCTATGTAATAATTTCTTTCCAGTATAGATCACCCCATAAATGTATTTTTCAGTGCTACAAGGCAACATTCTGATCTCAGTCATGCTGGTGTAAATCTATTATAATTCCATAATCTAGCCTTTAGCATTTTTAATTTCTAAGACTGCCACTGGGGTATATTTACTTCCTATTTTCTACAGCCTGTTAGGTGAGAATTATAGTCATGTTGTCCAAAGCACACTCTAATCTTATATGCATCCATTAGTGGCTTAAGAAAAATAATCAGACTGTCCAATCAGACTAACAGATAACACACAAGCCATCATTTACCTGTTATCCCTTTCTGCAATATTGTGATTTCCACTTGGCCCCAGGGTAATACACTATCGGTATTAGCAATTTTCCTTGTAAATTAATCAGAACCACCTAGCAAATAATTACAAACTTCTCTTCCAAATCTATTATCTTCAAGTTTAAATGTGGGCAGATGGTAGGCCTTAGGGCATGTTTTATTCCAGGTATGGAATTAATTGATGATTTCTCACATTATAAACAGAGAACTTCAAATTATTGTTGAACCTCTAATTCTTTTCCCTCTCATCCTATTAATGTTCACCCTAGGTAAATGTCTGGCAGCAATGAAATGTGCATTTTAAATACTTGGCCAATTTTGATTCAGGTGTGAGAATCACAAGGTTCCTTCTCACTAGCACACTGATATTCAAAGCTTCTCTGTACCACTCCTCCTCTGATGGGTAAAAATTAATTTGTTCCTCAGGCTGCCTGCCCTTGAGTGGAGTCAGACACTTTCCTAAATAGGACTTTGACATGCTCAATAGTTTCAGAACATAAATAGTCTAAGACTTTTGGGTTTGAAAATCAAATTTTCCTTCAAATTGATACCCTAGAGCTGAAAACTGATTACTTATTAATTAATTAAGCTTTCAATGAGCACAGGATCTTTGAAAGCCCAGACAAGGGGGAGGGGGGCTCCTGGAATACCTGGTCCAATGCACACATGGAATATCTAAACTTTATGATTTATTTAGAAGGCCTCTTCTCATTAAGCCAATGAACTCAGTTACCACCAGCCTTAAAACCAATATATAAAGACAGGTTCATGCAGAAGGCTTCCCTTTTCTGTCTGACAGGTTCTGAATCTCAAGACTAGACACCCAGGGACCTGGGAGTCTCTACTCAATTTGAACACCCACCTATTACAGAGCTCTACAATTACCAAGGTTTGCCTCAAAGGCAGTAGCGTTGTTCTGCATCACTTAGAGCCACCAGATCAACTCAAACAGTTTTGTAATTAAGAATGGGTCATGCTCAATACCTTTTCCTCAGAGCAGCGTGGTACTTGCTATTCTTTGCTGCTCATAAAATGGGGATATTCCAAAATGAAAACCATTGTCTATTGCCCAGATTTTGAGCATCAGTGCTATTGTAATCTTAGAGATACCTGCTGTATCTTAAATAAAACTAATGTGAGCACATCACAGGCAGTCGGGAGCCAGTATGGACACAGAAATACTTTATTTTTAAACATTATTATTATTTGTCTTATTCTATGCAGAGATGTAAGAAATAAATAAATACCTCTTGATAAATCACAGCCATACAACAAAGCACTGAGAGTTGAATTCATTGCTTCCTTCCTTTATTATTTTTCTTTATGACTTCCTCATTTGGAACTTCTCCTATTTCATCACTCACATGAATAAAAACTATCTTATGCAATCATACATCACATTTCCCTCTCTTTCCTGGAAGGAGGGGGAGGAAACCAACTCAAAACAACTGAAACCATCAGAGAGATTTTCCCAGTTGAGACAAGTGGCAGACGTGTAGCCAGCACAGCGTCCCTCTTGCTATCATCTCCCTACAACAGCCTATCAGCTCTGCACATGGGAATCCCAAACTCATACTACAGCCAAGGAAAAACCCAGCAAAACAGCTATTATAAAGCATTTTTTCTTAGACGTTTTCAAGAACTATGTCAGTATTAATAAAAAGCCTGGGTAATAGAGATGGTATGAATGCAAAGCTTTGTTCTGGCTTTTCACTCGAGGAATTCCTGTTCTTTGTCAGCAATTCATGATCAGCAAAACAAAATCAGAACAACTAACTGGGTAAGAGACAAAAAGACAAACAGCTTTTAATAATGTAGGAAGTCGATCACAGTGCATTCCCAAGACTCAGATCCAATGCCAGTGTCTAACAAACAAACCATTATGATTGCAGCAATAGAAGCTGCCTGATGCACAAGGAACATGATTAATTTTAAACAAGTAACTTCACTGGCCATACTTCTCAGGAGCAATGAATCACATCAGGACAGACAACCTTTCCCCAACCCCTGTCTACAACTCAAGGTACTTTAAGAGAAGCCCTAACTTCAGAGTATGAAGCTTATATTGAAGTATCTAGACTTGTAGGTGAGAGGAAGGGGTGTTTGGCATTTAAAGTCATTATTGGTAGCCAAAACAAGGAGCTTTCTTTGCAAACAGCAGGTACTGGGCCCAGTGAGAAGGATACTACAAAAACACACATTGGGCTGAGCAAAGCAAGAGACTGAAGTTGCACGACCAGACAAATCTCCCATTATAGGGAGAGTGGTGAAGGATTCTGTGATGGGAAATGTGGTCTCAAATAACTGCTTAGCAAGCTGACTGTTTCCTAAGGGGCAGGAGGAAGGATGTTTAAAGAACTAGAGCTTAAGAAGTAGGCAAGCAAGAAGATCAGGGTTTCCATAGACTAAATTCAACTTCCTTGAAAAGGAAGAAAATGATTCTGTTTATCTAAGTAAGGAAGCTTCTACTATCCCTCTCATCCTCATCACTGATCAGAATTACACAGGTAATGCTTGGACAGGCAAAGACAGATATAACCAGAAACCATGAACTGCATTCTCTCAGCAACACATTAAGCTCTTTGAAGAAAACCAGGAATATTTAATAATACCCTTTTAAATTAAAAAGAAGGATGGATGCAACTTAATTCCATAATTAAAGGGTTAATTATATGCATGATAAAAATAAGTTTTATGTTTTACCGTGCACACCCAATCCCTATAATCTGGTCATAAATAAAAGGGCTGGTGATAAGGAAAGCTGCAGGCAGGAGAGCAACTCACCATCTTTAATGGGCAGTTATATGACATGCTGCTAGTACATTGGCAGTAAATCAGCAGAAACATCTTTTATAGAGTTCTAGTTTTTATGATGTCATTAACTTTCCTCCTTATACTTAAGGGATAATGAAATAAAGTCATGAGGAGGGATCAAAGGATGAGCCCGAACTGTGTAGTTTGAAACAGCCACAGGGGAATGAATTTTGCCCACGCTTTCCTGCAGACATTTTGAGGGCAGAGAGGAGTAAAGAGTGGAGGAGGCAAGACAGACCACAAAACTTTTGGCAAACCCTGAATATCACACATATTAATGAGCTGTTTTATGAGAAGAGTTCTTAAAGCAATATTCCTGTGGCTTCAAAATGCTGCAATTTAGCAATAATTTAAACACATGAGGTGGTGGGATCCACACCATGTCGAAAGAAAAGGCAAGGCAGGCTGCAACATCAGCACCCACGTGGCAAACACTACAGGTTCCACGACACTGTCTTGTCCTCTTTTGTCACCAGAAAGGCTGAGCAGGATGGCCATCAGCAGGGTAATGCACAGCATCCAACAACCAGTGCACACCACTAAACCAAGGCAGCAACACCGGGAAACTATGGCACTTGAGAACCATTTAGGTCAAGCCAGGCATCAGTCTAACACAAATGCAAGAAAATGTGCCAGTGGATCTGTATCTAACTAAAAAAGGTAATGTCAACCTCCCCCTGCCTAGCAGTGGTCACTGTGGTTAAAATCATCCCCATAGGGTATCTATCAGGTTTTGCTGATAAAATGACATCCAAATCTAGAAATTGATAGGAGGAACAATTTCTTGACTTCCTCATCATTCCTCACTCTCATTCATACCCACTGGATTGTACTCTCACATATACCCACAAGAGGAAATTTTGTGTCTTCCCACTGAAAATACCCATTCTGGCCATTTCTTAACACACAAATTATATGCAGCCTGGGTCTCCTCCTCCTTTCAGCCTGATGTTTTCTTTCACTTGCTTTGCATAACTCTGTTTAGTGGATTTTGCCAAGGAAATGAAGATGGAGAAGTTAATTAGCCCATCTTAGGGATCTGCACGAGCACGTGGGAAGCTCTAGGTCAGCGCATCTGTCTGCAAACACAGTGGTCAATTAGCATGAAGAACATTTATCAACAAGTGCTGTTACATTTTCCACAAGCAACCTTTCAGCGAAATCCCAGCCATGTTGTACAGCAAGGATCAGCTGTGTTAGTTAAGATTCTGGAGGCTGCTTTCCCCAAGCATCACTCTGCTCACAGCAGAGCACCAACTCCACTCATCTTCCCATTCAAATTGGAGCTGTCTTTTGTCTGATGTATGCACGCAGCAGGGCGATGGAAGAGTAACCCATCCTGTCTGCCATGGAATAATAATGGCTGTGTCAATGTGCCTGTCCATCTCCTGCCTGAGTACCTCTCACGTGCTCCCCATCTTCCTCACAACTGCAGCTGCGTTGGAAGTGCAGCCCTGACAAGGCAGTATGAGAGATGGAGGGAAGCTCCTCTCTGGTGTTATTAAGAGGAAGGGGAAGGAATGGAGGAGCTAATTGTACGCATTCCAGCTCCTTCTGAAAATAAGAAACTGAGTGATCTCAGTGTTTCTTATAGGGCTTTATGCATTCAAACTTCTCTAAATGAGGAACTACACCATGCATTACGCAGCGCCATAGAGATGATTGTATACCATTACCCAAAATTGAACTGAGTCTGTTCAACCTACCCTGCACTCCAATTTGTCACAGAAACAGTTTCCCTGGCCCATTCACGTAATGAATGTGGATATGAAGTTAATGCCAAGGAAGATCAGCACCCTCAGGGTTATTTAAGCCTACCCTTCTCTGTCATTCCCTGCAATATTTCTTAGGCAGCATTATATAGGAGCTAAAAAAAAGGAAGCAGAAGTGGAACCAGGGTAGTGGCACATCATCCAGATCTAATGCCAGCATTTACAGTGACCTTGCTGGGTGAAAAATATTTTCCTGTTACCTATTCCAAAATCCAACAGGATCAACCTTAAAATCTGGTTTGTTTACAGAGAAGATACTGAAGGACATAATGCACAAATGTATTTTGTCAGGCTAATGTCTCTCCTGTTTCTACAGAAAATTTTTCAAATTCTTCATATAAATCACATTCATCCAGTGAAGCATGCAATACAGACCAGGTCTCACAAAGCAACAAGTTATATTTCAGAAGCTTAGAGCTTTGTTAGGGCACTCTGGATGAAGGCCTGTCCAGTTGAAAGGCTCAGTTCCCATTATTATGATTCAGGTGAGAATTGCCCCTTGTAGTTTAAACACTGTCGTGCAAGCAATAAGGTGAAGTAAACTGAAGTGACTGCAGCAAACTCGGAGAGGAAGCACTGTTCAGCCAACCTTTCCAGCTGTTGTTACAGTCCATCATCACATCCAACCAAGAGATGATGGCTACACTGCAAAACTGTGCAAGATTCTCCATCACTGCAACAGCAGCAGTACCCATGTGCTAGATCAAGCCTGTATTTGCAAGACAGCAGCAGGATCGAGGTGCCTTGAGATGCAAGGCTTGTAAGCTGGGAGGTTAAAAGCAGCATTAGAGAATTAGGTGTCCAATTCCCACTGAGAACTACTAGTAATTAGTATCTACAATAATACAAAGACCCATGCAATTAGTATGCAAAGATGCTTGTGCAGAGGGCAGGCTGGCTGAGATTTAATTTTTAGGGTTTCCACAGCAATTTTATTTGTGACCTAACACTTGATTTTTACCTTCAGTATTCCACTATATCCCTCCTACCCTATCCTTAGAGCACAAGCCAGCAAGATTACAAAACAGGGCTTATCTACAAAGAGCATTTCCCTGCTATGGAGCCTGTGATGTCCCTCAATTTAAATTGCAATGGTTTCTTCTTTGAAGGATTGCTAAGTGGCAAGAACAAAACCTATGACTGTCAGGCTCTAAGCATCACAATTTCTTATGGCTTTACAGCAGAACATTAGGACAGGATGAAGAATTAGCTGTGTCAAGGAGAAAATTTGCTACTGTCAAATTTGTTTAGTTATTCGGAGTTACAAATATGATTTGCTGCTACCAAAAAATCAACTAGGCTGTATTAAAAGTGTAATTTGATACCCAGCAATAAATCTCTTTAATAAAGGTGTGCTGGAAATGATGTTATCCATATATAAAGATTAATCTCTATTTAAATATATATAAATTCAGGAAGCTGAACGATGCCAAAGCCGAAAGGCGTCTTCTAAAGTGCGAAGGTGCTTTGTTACTCCTGGTAAATGCTAATTCTTTTTGCTGCCGCTTGGTTGTACTTTACATTTAACCACACAGTTTTATTTATTATTCTCACTCTGAACTTTCACGGCATCCCTTTCATCAGTTAAATTCCCCCTTTCGAAACAAACATCTATTTGAACAAAAACAGTCTTTAAAAAAAAAAAAGGAAGAAGAAGAAGAAGAAGAAGAATCAAAGCATTTTTAGTGAAATGAAGTTTTCTGGACTGAATTACCCAGCCTACACCATAGCATGCTCAGCCAGTGGAAATTATTTAGGAACAAGCGAGGGATGGGGCCAAAGGCCCGGGGCCTTTATCTGGGCGGATGATTGATGTGCTGCGGGCCCCGCTGTGGCGAACAGCGATTTTTATCTGTTGCCAGCAGCAACAGGGCCGGGGCGCAGCGTGAGGCCCGCGGGCGGCGGGGCGCGGCTGCGGCCCGCACACAGGGACACACAAACGGCCTTTTCAGCCGGACAGGTCTCGTGGGGGGCTCTGACATAAAGGGCCCTTTGGAAAGGCTGGAATTGTCAGCCCTTTGATGGCCGCATGCTGGGCCATTAGCTTCTGTTACTAATTTGCGGTGCTTGTGAGAGGGCAGAGCGGCGGGAACACCTGCGAGCGGCTCGGGCGCATTGTGGGACGGGTTTTGTCGGGAGAGACGAGGAATAAAGGACGAGGCATAACCCTTCCATCTAAAGGGCAGATGACACAGGCTATTATCGTTTCCAGCCATCAAAAGGACGGCTCTGAAGTAACATCAAGCCGTCTAACTCAAACCTGGAAAAGCAAAGAAACTAGGGAAATTCAGAGTTAATAAGGGGCCATCTGTAACAGTGTGCCAGGCTTCTGCAGGGACTTTTCGGGGAGAGGCACCCTGACACACCGGGACATTGAAGAACAACACGCAGAATTCAAGGATAAACCATCATCTGTGGCTGTACTGATTCTGACATTGAGCCCCTGTGTGCAAAACACGTAATGGGTCAAAATAATACCGAAGGTGGGGTGTTCGCGGCAGATGGCAGCCCTGGCCAGAAGTGGAAGAAATGCCATTTTGAACTGCTGGGGTAACTTCTAAACCCACGGATTCCTGCACTCTGAACACAATATTATATCTTTCCACCAGCAATCCCATAGAGCATTAAAGTCTTCACACAACTGGGCCAGTGAACACACCCTGAAGGTCTCCCTGCCCCACGCATGAGCTAAACTGAGGCACAGCAAACAGCACGCCCCAGATCCCAGAGCAAGATTACGGGAGCGCTGGGAATACAGCACAGACCTCCTGTCTCCTCCTCCTGGCTTTGAACACAAAACCTCGCTTCCTTTGATGGTTAATATTCAGGATGCAGAAATTATAAGCATTCAAGGCTGAAACTTTAAAGATTAATATAAAAGCAACTTTTGTATTACATTTGTGCAAGCAACCAGAAAAGTACATATTGTAAAATAATCCGCAAGCCGTACTACTGTAGGCCACTGCAGTGACTAATGAACATGTTAACTTTCAGGCTGAATTTCGCTGGAAAGCAATTTTTCCAACCAAATTATAAAGTCTACTTGAGTAAAAGAATAATTTACAACACTCCCAGCACAGGGTGTCACAAAAATACCACTCCAACAAAATTAAATAGGCATCAGAGAGCACCACAGTATCCAAACAAATCCAATCCCAGCTCCAGTCAGAAGGAAGAAAGTCCACTGTGGTAGACAGAGCCTACACTGTTGCTGAAGATACTTTGATTGAACAAAATTTCTGTACAGCATGGTTTGCACAGTCTTTATTCATGCTACAACAGAGCCAGGAACCAGAAACAGGGCCCCACCACATCAAGCTACTGGTGTTCAGCCCTGGGACATCAGACCTCCAACTTTGCTGAGTACTTCTGAAATGAGCTGTAAAAAGGTAGCTAAGAAAAGCAAGCCTGTGGTCAAGATGGCTTTGCATTCAAAATACAGGGCTCTGCAACTTTAGTGGTGTTTTTCTTAGGTTGTTTGCAAATTGGAAGAGGTTGAAAACCACCAGCAAGACTCCAAGTGAGGTATGAGAGAAAAGTACCATTATAAAAGAGGTTTGGGTAAAATGGCAACAGACTTTTACCAAACTGAAACCCAAATAAATATTAAAAGCACATTAGTACAAGCCTGAAATCAGCAAATGCCATCAGCAAGGCTCCATGAAGTTCTGAATCTGGCTTCTCACAATGTAACTTTAATTATGAGTCTTTCCTACCTGTGCTTCCAGCTTCACAGCAATTGAACACATTCAAATGTCTGAAAACCTCCAATCATGAGATTTTGATCAAACTGTTGTAAGCTTATTTTCAATGACATGTTTGCCTTAAGTTTCACAACCACCGATTAGAATTCATTTCTTTTAAAGCAAATTCTGACAAAACCAATCAGCTTGAGAATGTACTGGTGAGTGAAAAACACCACGCTCAGTCAAGCCACAACTCACAGCCACACCATGGTCCTGCTGAGCTGACCAAGACCCACTCCCTTCTCCAGACTCTGTTTTCTTGGGATTCCTGCAACTTTCTACTGCTATCATTGACAGAGATGAAAATCCTACTGTTCTCCCACTCATTGTCCAAGGCCAGTGAGGTAAAGAGCTACCTGAACAGAACACCCACAAGGATGTTTGCTCAAAGCAAAGACAGATCAGAGATAAGGTTTTGGTCAGATCAGGTGTAAAACATCCGTGAGGTGCAGCAGAAACTAGTCCTATTGAGGATCTTTCTTTCACACTCCATTTCTCAAGTAAAACAAAGCAAAATACTCCGAGGTCCCTTTCCTTGTCCCTCAAAACCTCTATATAAACCAGTAGGTAGTGCCAAATGTGCTGTTCAGAGACTGAACCATTCACACACCTCACAGACAATGATCATGCTGCCGGCCCCACACCCCAGAGCTGCTAGGCAGCCCCCAAAGCAGCATTGCTTCTGCACATTTTCACACTACTCAACCCCTCCACACATCCGTTTTCTACTCACTTACCCCGGCTGTCCAGTATAGCATTGAAGAAAATTAATGTGAAACTGCCCTTCTAATCTTTCTCTCTCTTTTGAGAAGCTGCCCTCCCCTTTGATCTCGGCACGAGCCTGTTTTGATGGGTGATCCAACTACCTGAATAGAAACTTTAAAGCACAAGTCACTGAGGCAGCGTGTGTCAGAGCACTTTGGGCCAACAAAATGGGCACCATATGGTCACTTTAGTTAAAAACATGCCATACTTCTCCTTTCTAAACACCAGATTAATCTAAAGTTCATTTGCATTGCTTTTCTTGCATGTTCGAACACATACTCTTCACTTAAACTGCACTGCCTAAACCAACTTCCATTATTTTGCTCATTCAACACTGCAGTACTGGAAGCTTTTGAGGAACTGATTTCCTTGCCATTTGCAAGACTATTCAAATTTCATCATTCAGTTCCAAAAGCCAACTATCACACAGATTCTGCCAAGCCAACAGCTCACTGGCCATCACTCAACTGAGGAACTAAACAGGAACACTTTCCAAAATCCCTGGGTTGGGTTACTGCTGCCCCCTTTCCCCAAGATGATTTAAACTCCACTGAGCTGAGGGATGAAGTGGGGCCTGACAGGCCACTCTGTCCACAACATTTGTGCTCCTTGCACCAACCAGGTGCAGCCCATCAGCACTGCAGAAAGCACATGTCAGCTTGTGCTAACATCCTTCAGATAAAACCGTTATTTTTACATCATTCGTTGGCCTTTATACAAATAAAGTCACTGAACTAAAATACTGCTGCAGAATCAGTTTCTTTTGGTGTTGATAATGAAGGCTTTGGTTTTTATTTCCCACATAAACATGTACTTTTTTTTCCAGGAAGGAAGGAAAAAATGAAGGAAAGGAACAAAAAAAAGGAAGGGCCTTTCTTCTCAGTAACTACTGTAATTTCCTTGAAATATCAACCAATTCTTACTCTCCCTTCTCACATGGGACCAAATATACATATCTGTGGAAACAATCCATTTAATTCCCTCCCTGCAAATGCTGTAAATAGGACCTATAAATAGGATTCATATAATGAAGCTGATTCTGGCATGCCTGAAAAAGTTCTACTTGTTAAGAAAAATATTTGAAGAATGATGTACTGTGAGAAGTATCATTGCATGTGAGTTCTGAAACGCAAATGCGCAAATATGGACACAATATTTTTCAAAAAATAATGAAAGTCTTAAATAGCTGCCCAAAAATAATGCAGCCAAGCTTGAGAAATAGACGTAGATATGAAAGTCGTAATTATCCAACAGGACTAATCCAAAGAGATTAGTTGGAAACAGAAAGAGAACGAAAACAAGGGAAGTGATAAACACATGAGACACGGCATTTGGTTTCAAAGTGGGCCAGGTGGCTTCCTTGGCACGTTGGCAGCAGAGAATGCTTCAGACTCTCAGCACATTCCGAAGGCAGAGAAGCTGCCTGCCCCAGCCCAGCCCACTGGGTGGGCACAGGTTCAGGGATCATGCTCCCCATCCTTCAAAGCAGCTGTTGTCACCAGAGCTGATGACTCCTGGCCCTGTCTAATGCCAGTGCTTTGCCCTTTGAGATTCAGCTTACGCTCCACACCATCACATCCCCTGCAGCACACTCTGGGTCGCAGTGATTCTGGATATGCTCAGTGCCTGTTGCTTCCAGCTTATATAAACAGGAAAGGTCACTGACCTTATACTATCCAAGACAAAGGGCTGGGGAAAAAAGAGATGGAAAGGAAAAGAAAAAGTTCAGTTTGTGCATAGTGTTTTAAGAATTACATCTTTTCAGCTAGATCCTTTCAGGTGCTCTCCATCGGCAAACCTTCAAACAGGCATGTTCTGCTGCAGAAATGAGCTTCATAAGGTCTGGTGTTCTAGAAAGGGCAGTGGTTTAGCCACCTCCCCAGTTTTTGCACAACAGTTAGGAGGAGGTTCATTGCTATGCATCAAAGATGTGGTCTGGAACTCTTAAAAGTGATGAGTTAAAAGCGTTTATCAGAAAAAAACAGCGTAACAACAACAAAACCTGCAAAAAATAAAACACAAGAAACCAACCACTCAAGCACACACACAAGCTTCCAGACATTTAATTACAAAATAAATGCATATGACAGACATCAACAAGCCTACAGGAAGATTCCTGCTTCAGTATTCAATGCAGCCTCAATAAATATTTCAAGGTTTCAAATGGATGCTTTGCAATAGCACAGTTTCCATTTGCACAAGTGCCAGAAGGAAGAATTCAAAACAGGCTTAAAGCAAAACCAGAGTATTTTCCTGTAAAACTTTAATTGGGAAACTGACACTATATAATCTGTACATCATTGCCTTCGAGCTGTTGTTAAAAAATTAAAGCTGTATCAAAAGAACTGCTTTGTTAAATTAACACATTATGCATACCAGACATCATCTGCAGCAGGAAAGGAAATAGCTTTGAGTCCAAAATGCACTGATTGCTGTGGTTGTCATTGACAGAGGCTGAGCCAAACAATGTCAGCAGACTAAAGCAACTCTTGTGTCTCCTGTACGAACACGCGCCCTTACAAATGCCCAGCCTTGATTTCTAAACCTGAACAAAAGCAGGAGACGAGCAGTATTTCATCACAGTGATCATTACAGCTACAAATCACACATTAGACTGTGCAAATTCAGTGGGAAGTTTTGAGATGTGCAGGTAGAGGGTGAGGCTGTGCTGCCCGAGCCCAGCTGCCAAGCCCACCTTTGCTTTTATTCCAAGGCCGGCAGTGAGGAAGGGGCTGGAGTGCCCAGGGCTGCTGTGATGGGCATGAGGGCTCTGGAGCAGCCTCGGGAGCCTCTCACCCATGGAACAAGATCCCAGCCCCTTGCTCCAGTGGGAGGCACTGCCTTCCCCATGCCTGCTTGGCAGCATCTGCAGGAGCCCGGCCACTGCCAGGATAGGCACGTGCAGCGTGGGGAGCTGGGCTGCAAACTGTGGCTTGGGACAGAGGCCAAGGGGCCTGGTTTGAGGAGAGGGATGGTCAGACAGGGACACGGGACAAGCAGCACAGAGCTCCTTATACTCTAGGCACAAGACAGAAAAATAAAGTCTGTTCAGAACTACCTCACCTATTTAGTAGGTACTCAGTAAAACACTCTCCCCTCTATACATCTCAACAAAAGACATGAGTACCACTACCCCTTTTTGAGGCTAGAGATACTCAGGCACTGAGACTCAGGGGAACCTGCCCAAGGCCTCTTTGAAAGTACTAATTTAAAACCTCATTTGCTCAAGGTTTCCTCTCTGAAGCTTGTCCATTCTGATCCTGAAGTCTGTTCAGCAAACACGTGCCAAAACCAAACCAAGTGCCCTAAGTGGTCCCCAGGATATGTTCACCTTCTCTGTTTAACCTCTGCAAGCCCATGTCACAGTCACCATCATTTTGGCTTCAGATCAATCCAGGCTCATCAAACTGGCTATGCTTTGAAAAGTGACTCATCACTTTGTATGCCCTGACTCCTGACAACGTGACAGTCTCAAAGAGGCCAAGTTTTCTAAAAATATGGAGCATGCTTCTCTGGAAAAGCCCAGTTCCTCTCATGTTTCAAGTTGTTCACCTCTAAATTTGAAGTGCCAAAGTAATTTTGGAAGATGTGAACGATAATGTTTCCTTAGTAAGAATTTACAGGCTTGCACATGATGGTCTGTATGGTCTGTACTTCACTCTGTGCACCGAGAGTCTGAGGCAGTGCTGTGGTCTGCAGTGGTGAAGGCGGGTTAACAGTTTTGAGGCTTTCAAGATAAGCAAAATTTCCCTTGACGTTGTAAACTCTTCAGGTGGTTAGAAACAACAGCTTCTGCTTTTTTGAAGTCTTCTCAGAAAAGAGCTCACATAATTTTATCAGTCTCTGGGGTGACCATCAGATAACCAAGCTATTCCTGTCGGAACCACTCAATGCATCTCCCCCTTCCTGTCACTGGCAATCCACAAGACGACCAGGGGATTCAAGCTAACCACACAGCTCACAACTTAACTGATTAAGTAGGTGGGAACTGATGCCAGCTCAGCTCAAAGTGTCTCTCTCTGCTAACCAGAAGCCAGCCACAAGCTGTGGAGGGGAATGACCACAGATAACACACTGATACTGAAACCGTTCGGTGAAGCTGCAGCTTCCTGTTTGAGTGCTCTCACAATCTCTTAGAAATGAATCTTCAGCAGGAAACTGGCTGCAGTTAAATAGGCTGTTTGGGTCATTGTGTGGCGTGTATTGCTCTTGTTTTCAAGGGACCATTTATTATTCTTTCCTGCCCTCTTCCCTGGCTCTCTAGAAATGAACTGTATTAGGGCTCCTCAGAGAACAAGTCCTTAGGGGCAAGAAATATGCTTAGGCAAAGTCTGTGACCACCTAGCACCTGTGACAACTTGGTGCCTGTCAGTTACACAGGCATCTGTGGCCTTGGGCATCTCCACTGTGGCATCCTAATCTTCATGATTTGAGCTCTTTTTCTCTTAAACCAGCGTGCTACTAGATGCTATTAAGCAGCTTTGGAAGAGACAGGAATACATGGGGAAAACGTGTTCTGTGAATTGGGAGGTTTGAGCTAACTTTAGTCATGAGTCTTACAACCATGCTTGTGACAACACCTGCTTGTATTTTGCTACGTGGAATGCTTACAGAGGAAGCCTTTTAGACAAGTGATTTTTGAGATCAAATTTTGAATCTTTGGTTTATTACAAGTATCCCACTAAGTTTAGCTTCTCAGCTGTTCATGCTGCTGCTGCCCATGCAGGTGATGGCAGAATTTCATCAGTCCAGTAAAACACGTGTGTGTTTCACCCACCTCAAATGCAATTTTTTCCTTTGGTGATTACCAACTGGTCTGAGAATGCTGCTGCACGAGTTCAAAGCACACACTATGCAGTCTGTACCATCCCTCATCTACAGCACCCTAATTGCTACAGGATGTCCAAAAATTGTCCTGCTTTGATTAGCTGATTTCAAGGGCAGCATGAACCACTTCAACCATGTCCAGAAGACCCAAGAACCACACATGATAGCTTCTTAATCAACCCCCAAACCCCTTATTCCTTACAGATAACAAAGTACAAGTCTAAAAAAGTGAACTGAGGTTTGCAAGCACCTAGCAGCTACATCTAACATGTTCCCAAAAACTGCCAGTATTGTGAGGCTTTCTGGTGAACACATGTGGTGAATTAATCAGACAAGAGAATTCCTCAGGATACTACAGATCTAGGCTGTAAGTGTTCAGGCACACAAAGTCTTATCCATCATCTAGCAGAGAGATGAAATGCAGACAGTACAGGTATGAATCAGGTTACATTCCTGTAGAAACCACTGCAGCCGTGTCCACAGTGATGTAACTGTATGCCAATTTTCCATCATTCTGGTTGTAAACCTCTGAATATTCACAGCCAGAAGCACAGCATCTGGAAATAATCTATAAAAATAAAGCAGTTAATTCTATTAAAATCTAGATGTGGTAACACTTGAGTGTGTAACTCAGCAGCACTGTGTAAGGACTGCTAGTGCTTGCTGGATCCTTTATTATTTTTTTTGAGGCACACACTAACTCCATAATCAAAAGCAATTTTTGAGCTCAACACTGACCTCAAGGTTACAAGACTCTATGGCAGACTGTTCCCTTTCATTGGAAGTACATTGTACAGCCAGGACGCCAGCACATACACACCGGATGGGCCACAGGGCTAATTAAAAAGCAGCTTTGGTGGTTGTATCTGTTCCAAGAGCAGGTTAGTAAACCAAACTTTATAAAAAGTAATGAAACTGAAGGTGCTACAGAAGCAGACAATTCCCACAAAAACAAAGCAGAGCTCAGAGTGATGAACAGTTGTTTCACTCAGCCTCAATGGCTTTGATTTTCTGACCTGTGATGAGCTGAGAAAAGTGAGAACAGCTGCATTCGCCTGAAAACTATACTGAAACACAGGGTATTCTGAACTGGAAGCTAAAAATTTCTCCATGAAATTAAGTATCATTGATTAAAGGGTTTTTAAACAATTTTTTGATAAAGCAATGTCTGAATTTCAGAATTACATCACTGCCTCCCTAAAGGTGCTTAATAAAAGAAAGAGACAAGGAAAAGCAAAGAGTGTTTGGTTTTACCAGTTGCCAAATGGTATTGCAAAGACCTCCCACCCCTGTGTGATTCCTATCTCACACCCAAGTTACAATGGATTCATTAAAATTCCTGCCCTTGCTCTGGCTTTCTAGAATTGTGGTTGGTTCTTCTGCAACACAGAGGAAGTCTCTTACAGTTTCATTTGTTTATTTGCTGTAAAATGGAGAAAGGACACTTTTCTAAAATGCTACCAGCAAGTCATGGTGACTGGGGCTGGTACTGACCACCAGGAACTGTGATACTGAAATGCTGAGGCAGGAGGAAGGGAAAACACTGACCCTGTGTAGAAAACATCTCACATGGTTGACCAGGGTTTCCATCTGAATGCTCCTCTTCCAGCACTGCAAGCACAGAGATGAGAAAGTTGCTCTTTAGCAACTCTTTTATTGTTGCAGCAGGAGCCAAACAGTTCCTAGAAAGGCAGCCCAGAACCCCAGGTTCTTCCCTGAACCACCTGCACAGACACCCCACATGGTGTCCCTCTGTTCCCTCTCCCCTCAGGAACAGAAGAGTGCTGCCTTCCCACAGCAGAAGAACCACATGCCCCAGTATATTCACATTTTACAGCCAGCTCTATCGTATCCAGGCTGAAACACGAAGTGAGAATGAGAAACCTCAGCCTACAGCAGATTTCCACCCATTTGCAGCTTTCACAGCAGAGCCACCACACCTTCAGCGTGTTACCAAAAGTTTTCTTTGGTGTGAGAGCTGGCTTAGGGTTGCATCTGTTGTTTTGCTAAATTCAAGTTGCATCTTTTTCTTCTGTTAGGAAAGGAAGAAACTGAAGATATCTCTCTCGCCTTTAATAACATTCCCCAGTTTAAAAATATAACTAAAAAGGTGATAAGGAAGAAATATAAATGATGAAATTGAATAAAACCCACCAACCTTCAGGAACACTTCCCTACACTCTGGATGCGCAATGATTAGTTTTGCCTTCACCCAAATAACTTGCCTGCTCTAGACTACTCTATTTCAATGCAGTTTAACATAGGGAAAACCATTTTGGGGCTGATAAGCAATCAGGGTATTCCACTGAGCTGCACAATTAAATATTTATGATGCTTCAAGATGACAGACAGTGTTCTCTAATGCCAACTACACCCACAAAGTTGATGCAATCGATCCCTTTGCCTTGATCTCTCTTGTTCACCAACTATCAAGGCCAACAAAACACGTTTATCTTTTATTCCTACAACTGCATTCTGCAGTGGTGCTGTTATTTCCTCTGCTGCTCCTCTTACACTCCGTGGTTTTGGGTGCTGGTTTCTGCAAGGGCATAGTGAGATCCGAGACAAAACAAGAGAGTGTGAACCCCTGTTCCACCCACCCACGTGAATTTCCTCTGAGGAACCTACCACAGCACCCAGCACAACAAGCACCAGAGCACGGGCAGCCCTCAGAAACTGGCTATTTTAACTCCCGCCCCCCAGTAGTTACAAAACCCCAGCACTGCCCATTCTCACTGCACAAGACTCTCAGAGAATTAAAGGAAAATCAAAAGGAAATCCCCCAAGAGGCCCCACACTTAACCCCTGTTCACTGTGCTAGTTAGGTAAGGAGCCCTGATTCTAATCAGCTGTCTGCTTTAATCATCTTTTTGTTGGCTTTGGTAAAGGGAAAGGAAAGAGACTTAAAATGTGGCAATGGATTTAAAGCAAAGAGAGTCATGAGAGCAAACAACAATGTGAAAACAGCTGAGATAGACAAGCAAATACCCTGCCCTGTTACACAAAGAAAAACTATAGCACATATGATACAACTGCTTCAGGACAGTCTTAATCAAAAAGGTCCAGAAATAAAGACCAGATATTCTCAAAATCCTTTGCCTTTCCTCTTCAGCAGGATGTAATCCTTTCCAGGCTGGTGAATTCAAGATGGATTTAGGACAACTTTTCATTTTAGCGTGCAAGGCCAGTGACAGCGAGGTTATCCTACCCCAAAAGCCAAGGAGCACTGGGAATTTCGGGGGATGCGTCTGTTGAACAATAGTGTCTTTCTAGTCAGATTAGAGGTCTGCTCCCCCCCACTGCCCCGAGCGGAGGGCAGCGGCAGGGAGATTAAAAACACGGGCAAAAATCACACACAAGTCATGTGTCCCGGCCCTCGAGGGGCTCACAAGGGCTCACGGTGTCAGCTGGCTGTGCCTCCCTGCAGCTGGGGGGTTTATGGAAATCGGGATCATCCTGTCCTGCTCCGGCCGCAGGGACAAAGGGGCAGCACTGCCGGCAGGGCCGCGCCGGGAGCCTCCGAGGCAGCCCCTGTGCCAAGGCCACAGCTCAGGCAGGGGGAGCTCGGCCAGACAGGGCCCTTTGTGCTTGCTTATGGCTGTGGAGATGAGTGAAAATCCATGGGACTTTTCATCCTAATTAAAAGCAGAGGTCATCTAAGAAGAAACAGACTTTCAGAAAAGGGAACTTCTAAAGGAAAATGTGTTGTAAGGAAGTTCATGGACTTCAGTATTTGTAAAGCTGAAGTATGTAGTTTATTTATGTTTGTACTTCTGCTTAAGCTTTCCATGGGACATTTCAAAAACCCTCAAAAGAGCTCCCACGGATCTGGAATAATATGTGTACTAATTACTCAGCTCAATTTGAGCTCATGGCTTATAGGACAGTCCCTGGAGCCAAAGGGCCAGCGCCTCTGCTGGCTTACAGCAACCTGACTCCACCCCTCACAGCACTAACAGCAAACAAACTCTATTTATCCAGTGAACCCAGCCTGTCCAGGTGAATTCAGGCATGAGGATAGTTTTTGTCAAGCGAGGCTATTTAGGAACACAGGAAAAGAAAACCAGCAGAAGTTAAATGCTTTCGACTGACACTCGCCATTTTATTCCCAGTATCTTACAGGGAGAACTCCTTTCAAAATACTTTATGTTTCTATTAAATATTATTATTTTTCTATTTTTTAAAATCCTTTGTGCTGTCACTGCACTCGCAGGCCACATCACTTTATTATATTCCCTTTTTCTTTTCTCTTTCTATCTGTCTTCAAACAAGACAGTGTGTTGCTCCACCTGAAGGGGACCTATCTGCCATTCTTTTTCTTGACCAGAAAAAAAAGACAATTAGACTCCCTCTTTTATGCTTGGCATCATGGCAAAAGGAGATTGATACTTATTTTGGAATTATTACTCCCCCATTTATAAATCTTGTCCAGAAAGTCTTGCTCATGTTGCCAGCCCACAGGCACGCTATTGTAGGAAATACATATTAAATTCAGTTTTATCATTTAACTTTGGCTCCAGCTCAAGGAGTTTTAGATTCATAACAAGAGCCCTGTTTCTAATATTGATTTTTGGCAAGGAAAAATGCTAATTTATCAGAGGTTCTAAAATACAATGAATTTTCCAGCCCAGCCAAGAAATGTTACCTAACTAACAGAAGAGATTTTTCATTAGTGTGTGACAGGGCAGCAGGTGGAGAAACCCTGTAAGCCACAATTCCAGTGTGCTTCTGGTCACCAAGCGTGCTTCCACACCATGAGGGAAGCACACTCAGGAATTCCCAATATTCACTGCAATAATTTTGTTATCTTATGGCCAAATTTATCCTTCTCAGGACATCAGTTTCTTCACAGCCATCTCAAAGATGTCAAAGTATACAATCAAGCCCTGGGCCTTGAACCTTCCCTATAGGAAGTGGCACTGACTTAAGGTCAGTACTGAAAAGATGCTGTTGGAGGTACTTTTCCAAGTCATAATTTGGTCCCAGCCTAACAGCACAAGAGCATCCTTGAAGCACAGAGTGGATCAGGGGAATGCTGCTGGCATGATCTTCAGTGAGCTTCTGTAACCATTACACTGAAACCCTGAGCCTGCCCATGCACACACCGAGGATTTCTGGCAGGAGAACAGTCTCCTTAGCAGGGACCATCTGCTTCAGGGTTTCACAGAACTGCATTGAGCTGGCACAAAACTGAAAGAGGCCATGAAAAGAGCTTTACAGGGTATATAAAACCTGCAGAGTCAACAGTTCCTCAGCTGATCATTAGCCAGGACTTTGCAGCCACTCGTACCTGTCCTCCCTCAAGCTGAGTTTGCTGTGCTGGGCGCTACCTCTGTGCTGCAGACCAGGGGAACTCAGCTCAGAACTGGCTGTCCCAGCAAGTGCACTCATGGGCACGAGCTACAGACATCTGACAGGGGCAAAGTGCTTGTGGGCAGCTGTGTTGGGCAACAGCCCCGCTGTACAGCAACATTAAGCGCACAGCACAGCAGAAGAGTCCTGCATGGCTGTAAAGATCTTTGCTAGCAACTGGAAAGCCAATTCCAAAAATGAACAAGATCATTTGAGAGGAACAGTCAGAAAGGGCCGGGCTGGGGTACAGGCAGAGAGTGCAGTAGGCTCGGGGTGCTCAAAGCCTACCCAGTGCTTGCCTGTGTCACCTCAGGTTCAACTCACCCGAGGGACGAGATAACTGTTCTCAGGCTACGCCACCAGGCAGGAGGAATGAAGGCTGCAGATAGCACTGAACTGACTGTGGATGACCCAAGAGTCTCTGCAAGCCTTATGGTGTTTTGCACATTTCTTTCTATCCATGAGCTCCAGCCCGAGTTATCTGAGACACTGGTTTCCGGCGCTCAACAAGGAAGATGTAAAATCAACAGAATTTGATCAGCTGCCAGGGATTTGACTAGGCTACAAAGACTTTGATATTTTACAGAAGCTCAGAATAAAAATCAGCTGCTGCTGTTGCCAAATGTATGTTACTGTTTTTATTTTTTAAAAAAACCCTTTCAAGAACAAATAAAACCAAACAAAGACATCTCATCCTCCTCTACTTTCGTTCCAAAGCACACTCAGACAGGTTGGCTCACAGGCTATCCATTTGCCATATGCTTTCAAGTTTATTCTTTTATTCACTCCCACATTTTAGCCCCTTCCATTTCAGAAGACGAACAGCTGCACAGATGCTCTATAAATAAACTACATAATTTATTGGAACAGGTTTTTTGTTTATTTTTTTAAGCTACCACATATTCCCCAGCTCTATCCTTTTCCATGCTCTCTATGAAACTGAGTCAAGTTCAACTGCAGCTTGGGTTTGTCTGTACAGTGTCCACAACCTTATGAACAACTGCAACTTCCTAGCCATTAATAACAAACTGTATGTACTTATCTTATATTCGCTGTAACTACTTTATAACTAAGTTAGGTTCTAAATTAACTATCAGAAATATGAAAAAAGTCCATAGGGCAGATATGTATCAGTGATATATAGAAACCTCAACTAATTCTAACTGTAACTAATTTCTGATTCTCTGTGTACTTTTTAACAAATCAGTGCATTTTCAGGTAGATAGGCCTCTCATCCTGTTACCAAAAAGAAAATCTGTTTTGCCTGCTCAGAGGACAGACAGACCTCTCTGACTAAGATCACTAATTTCGTTTGTGCATGCAGGAAATGTGACAAATGGCTAGAGTAGTTTATCACACGAATGTAACCATCAAGTCATAAAGAGAATAAGATATTACCCTTCATAAACAAACTCGCGTTCTATTTCTCAGCACAGCGGAAGTATACATTTAATGAGATAAGGATATGAAACACATGCTACTGATGAGATAAGGAGCTTGCAGCAACAGTACAGACATAGATATGTCTCCTGCTACCCAAGTAAAAGTAAATGCCATTCAAAACTTTACTTTGGGAAATAGGCTTATAAGAAATTTTGTCCAAGATATGTACAGCAGACTGTGAAACTATGTGCCAGGTCACTGCTAATGCTAGTTTTGAGGCTCAAATTAAATCTAGGTGCAGCTGGAGTTCACCAGAGGTTATGTGGTAACTTCAATGAGACCAAAATTTCACCGAGTTACTTCAAGCACAGTCCTTATTTAGGCACCTAGTGTTCCACGGGAAGCCTGAAGTCAAGGAAGTTGTTGGAATATCCAACACTTTGGAGTCATTATTTAGACACTTGCATTTAGTTTTCTTCCTGACTCTAGCTCTAGAGTCTGTACTTTATGGATGAGCCATTTGCTGAGGTTTTTCAATGTCAGTGTGCTCTGACTGCCCATACAGGCCTTGATGGCCCAGCTGTATGAGCTGAGCCTGGGACTGAGATTTTTCATACAAGACTCCTACTGCAGGTTTTAAGTTCACTCTTTGCAAATGCTCATTTCCTTAAAACGTGCATTTTCTACCAATGTTTCTGAAAGCAAATGTCTCTGCAAGGACAGCTCACGCACGGGAACGGTGAAGTGCACGGACTGAAAACAAGGTAATTAAAACTGAACATGCACAAAATAGTTTGTGGTATTGAAACAGCTGCTTATGAAACCCAGAACAAGAACTTCACCGAGTAACGATACAGATCATCATTCCACAAGTCTTCCACAACACAAGCTGTGCACAGCTATCAGGAGCAACACCCAGCACAGCGGTGTCTCCACTGTGCCTCCTGCTAGCACTACTTTTTATCACGCTTTCACCACGGCTGGGAAATAATCCATTTGATGTAAACAGGGGCAGAGCCAAAATAGTGACCTAATGTTTCATATACAGCTGTTTTCATGGGAAAATGAAAACTGTTACAAGATATTATGGACAACTCCTGGTGTGGGGCCAGTTGTCTTGAACTGGTGGATGAACATCCCAGTGCCAACTGGTAGAATGAGCTTCCCATGTGAGTTCGTGCCAGTGAGGTCTGGCAGTGCTGGAAGCGGCAGTCTCTGACTTAGGCTACATGAATTTAGAGCAGCATCAGAGTCTTGAGGGAAGCGGTCAGCCTCAAGAGCTGGCACATGGTGAGGCAGAAGGCAGTTTAGCAGGGAAAATGACAAACCAGAAAGAAAAGCAACACCAGTTCACCCTACTCCTGATCTCAAAATACTGCCTTGGCATGCAGAAGGCTGTCACCTCCCTTGAGAAGTTATGGGTTGGCGAAATAAGAGAACCTTGTGCCCACACATGCACAGAGAAGGAGCTAGTAATTTTCTCAAAATCATTTCTCTGAGAAACAAAAGTAAATTTCTGAATAGCCAGCAATGGAAGAAAACAGTCCTATGATTTATTGGCCTTGAGACTCTGAGAAGAATTCTTTGGCCTTTTTCCATTACGATTTTGCAACCTATGTTATAGCCACTGGGAAATTGTTTAGTTCCCAAACCATGCCCTCAGTTGTAAAATCTGTGAAGATGATTCATTATTATTTATGTGGTGCCATGGGCATGCATGGCATTTTACAGACAAATAGAAGATAGAGCATCTGTCTTTAGAAGCTAAGGTGAATCTGACTGTCCCCATGTGTGGGAAGCAGCACTCAGTGGGTCCTAGAGCAAACACTCCTCATCTCTCAATGAATTAAGCAATGATACTCACCTGGGATACTGGGAAGATTTAGACAGAAGGATACTTAAGAGACATGTAATTAATGTCTAAAAATTTGTGACTTTTTTTTCATTGAAACTGTGAGACTTTTCAAGTCATATGTTATTTTGTAATGGCTTCATGATGAAAATGTAGTTAATCTTGTATTATGAATTTCTGATAATATGCATGATAGCATGCAACAGTGTCTCTATGAAATCAGACCATAAATTCTGCTCTGCCTGGCAATTTCTTCTCTTTGTGCACTGGGTAGAAGCTCACAAGTTCCATCACACAACCCTAAACTTACAATATAAATCATTGCAAGAAAATAATTCCAGTCATTACTGTAAAAAGAAACGTGTTCCAGGTCTCCATATCAACTTCCTGAAGTACACAAAATCCACCCTTGTTCTGGTCCTATAGAGAATGAGCAGTTATAGCTCTTGGTAAGAAACAGTTTGGGACCACTCACCTAGAAGGCAAAACTTTATCATGGCAGAGGTCACGAAAACAGCAATGACTGTTAGTAAGTGTAGGCAGGAATGGTTTGCTGGACTGAAACTTTCACATTCAGATTTGCATACAGGATTAGCAGACACCTTCATCTACAACCTCTGCACTGGCAATAAGGGTACACATGACTTACTGGCTGAACAACCAAGGTATCATATCTCCTCACCATACATTTGTTTTGAGAGTCAGATATAATGTGATTCCAGGAATTTTCATGTTGACTCTGCTAAGCCTCTCACACCCTCTCCTATTTCCCTACTACTCTACCCAATGATGTCTGTGCCTGCCTTTTTGGACAGCTGAGCAGAAACATACCCAAAATAAACAAATTATACCACCTCTACATGAAGAAATGTCATTATTGCACATACAAATAAAGTACATATGAACAGAAATGGACAATTAAACATGACTGGTACATTGCATACACAGGCAAATGTGTCCTGACCCTGTAACACCACCCTAGAACATTGTAGCACTCCTGTGAAGAGAACATCAGCAACACCCTCCTCTGAAAACAAGGCGGTCTGTTTTATAACTCAGAGCTTGCAAGTAAGAGAATATTGACTTTTTTTTTGTTCACAATGGTGAGGGTCACATTTCTCATAAATGGGAGTATTTGTGTATTTGATTATTGTATATAACACACAAATGAAAACCTGTATGGGGGAGGGAGGAGACGAGGGAAACATCTTCTGCTGGTGTTGAAATCTCTCCCCACTAAGGTCCTTTACTTCTCCAAAGGTGACTATCTAGCTGAAATACACTATAAACCGACCAAAAAAAACCCTCCCTACAAGTATAATATTAAATTAAGAAGTCCCCAGGCTCTTAATGCACTCTCACACATCAGGGCTGTCCCCTGCCCGGTGCCCTGTGCTCTCACCCTATTTGTGCTCTGCATTTCTTCCGTGTCAGTGGCTGTGCAATAGGTAGTGTAAACCTCTGCAATCAACATCAACAGAAGTGAAAGAATTAGCTGTAAAATGACTTACGGAGTAGCCTCTTCCTGAAAGCGATTGAGCAGAACTCTGTGGGAGGAAACAATATGCCACAGTAAGTAATGCAAGAGATTCTGTGTAATGTAAGATAAGAATCATTTTGCGATTCCCTCCCCCAGCCCAGTATTCCTTAGGGGAAAACTCCACAACCAGAGCGCCTCAAATGATCTCCTGATATTCTGTGTGCTGCCACAGGAGTAACAGCCAAGAGCACTTCCAGGTGAGGGCTCTGGGGCTATTCTAGACAAGGTTTCATAAGCCAGAGCAGGGCTTCAACAGCTCCTCCCGACCAAGGTAAAAGCTCTCAGCGTGGGATGTGTCTTCATAGCAGCAGGGTACACACTCTGAACCATCCCTCTTCAGGATGTGATGGCACCTTCCTGGGAACAGCACGCACGTGTAAGGATGCTCTCCTGAGTCAGGGCTGCACATTTTGCCTCATCAACTCCAACTTTCAATCATGTAACCATATATCCCACTTTCCATCCCCCTCTATGAATCCATGAGCCTCCAGCCTTCATTGCTGCAGCATTACCATATGACAACTCTATCTGAAATAACAATAGCAGCAAAGCACTCATTTATCATCTCTCAGAGCTTTAATAAGCATTCTGTCCCTTTTGAATAAGTTAAATTACATTGTTTACTCCTGCTCTTCATTTCAGCTCCTCCTGCTCCTTTCTCTACCACATCCTTACCTCTTTCACATGCTGCCAAATCATTTGGTTCTTTTCCTTCTCATTACACCAGCTCCAGTCACTTGGATCCCTTTCCCCTCTCTGCGACCAAAGACTGTCGAGCTGCTGGTTTATTGCTGGCAGTGGCTTTCTCAAAGCAGCTAAATGAATTCCACCTCTAGCTCCAGCTGCTGCTATATGCCTTCTTTTCGGAAATTAAAAAGGAGCCGGGAACACACGACACCACATAACCCAGCAAGTACTCTGCAGGCCAATTTCCAAGTGTGATTTATAATCATGGTGCCCTCACTACATGATTTTATTAAACAAGATCCAAGGAGTCTTAGCAGTCCTGTTTCTATGACTGATGTTCTAGTTGGTACCAAAAATACCGAATTGTTGCAGGCTGATCTTGAGGATTGTTTTGTCTTTTTGCAGCACTGCCAGAAGTTATCGCGTTACTAAATCAGCACAGCACAATACCCCAAAGAGATTGATGCAAACTGATTGCAAATAGTTGTAATTTTTCACCAGGAAGATAACAGCCCCTTTGTACTAGCAGTTTGAAAACCTTTTGATCAGAGGATACCTAGATATACACAGAAACCTTTTCCAGACTCCTGCTCTCAGTGGAAGACTCAATTGTCTTGTTGCTCTGCCCATGCAAGCTCTGTGCCACTGGCTCGCACCTGCCTCTGACACCAGACAGGCAATTTGCCTGCCAAGTGCCCATGGAAGAAAGTTTCCAAAGTGAAGAAGAGACCAGAGCAAAGCCCTACAATTAAGGAGGGAGGCCCCCCTGTTAACCCCTTCACCAGCTGGCACAAGAATAAGGGTGCCAGGTGGAAGGAAAGATGTGACAGAGCTCTTGCACACAGGTCTGCAGCCAAGGTGTGACTGAATGCCAGTCCCCACCCCTGGCATGCTATGCCTGCACCTCTGTCCTGCTGTAGCTCCAGAGACCTCTGTGCTGCTGGAAATGGGCAGCTGCCACAGGGGAGCCTGAGACAGCAATAACACTGATAACAGCATTTGAATTCCCACCTTCTGCACAGATTTGACCAGTGCCTTCATACGCTAAAAAAACAGTAGGGAGTTATTTATAAACCTCCTTAATGTAAACTGATCAGAACTAATGCTACAGAGCAGTGAAATGAAGGGAAGCAACATTCATCTCTTTTTTTGAGCAACTACAACAAACCTATCCCTCCCTCTAAGTACTCTTTACCCCAAAGTACTCATGGAATTCAGCCTTGTATAGAAAAAGGTTAACAGCAATATCCTGCTATCTATGTAAGTATGTCAAACAGCTGAACATAATTATGTTCTGACACTTTGGAGAGCTTGATCAGGCAGTTCACCTAAAGTAAACACAGAAATGATGAGGAGGCAAATTACCTGCTTGGAAAGGCGGGAGGAGGAAAGGAAAAAGGGTGGAAGCTCTCACTCCACCCCTCCATCAACTGAGATTTAACCAAGAATGACAAGGTCTAACAAATTGGAAATAATAACCAAAAACAGAAACAAGAGGTTTCATTAGAAGCCTCTCTCCAGGGAAACGGCCTCAGAGAATTTTCACTCTCAGTTATTTTCAATCTTTGAGTCTTGTGCATGCACAAAATATTTTCCTGGGATGGAGCAGACTCTTGGACAACAAACTCAAATGCACTAACAACAGACCTGCTTTTCTTAAGACAACTTTCAGGCATCCCAAGCTGTCCAAAACCCCCAGGAATCTGCAGACCACTGATTTAAAACCACTAAGTAGAAAACAATAAAAACAGTTGCTGAATAAAGTGTTACATCAGAAATAATTAGAACTGAATGGCAATTTACTCTGGCATTTTTGACATCCAAGAACCTCTCCTCTCTTAAAAGTTTTAACATTACATTTCCTGAAAATCAGGGGTGAAAAAGGGTGCTTTTTCCCCTCACGGAATTTTTATTGCATACATAAAGTTAGTAACTGGTGAATACTTTGGAGTCAACTTGTAAAATCTTTTCCAACAATTAGGTTTATGCATAGCCATGGCCAACACTCTCCAGGGCTGTTTGCATGCATTTTTCTGCACATCTAACAAACCACTATTGCTTTCTCGGTTAGCTGGGAACACTGTGGCTCTTTAGGCAGATCCATACCAATTGTCACACGCAGAAATTCTGAAAACCTCAGCTAGTATCAGCTACGAGTGCCAGAGCAGAACAGTTTGCATGCAACTGTGATGGATGTTCCTAAAGAAAAAAATCTTTGGGTTAATATAAACACAGCTCGATCCCCATGTCTCTATATCAAGATCAAATAATGAGAAAAGTAATCAATTGTGGCTGCAAATATAAGAAATCTTAGTGGAAGTTTAACTTGGCATCTACCCAAAGCTGAAGAAACCTCCTTTCACTGTGCATGAGTGCTTGTCTGGCAGGAGTAATTACTGGGACAAGCCTTCAGCTGGAACAACTTACTGAGGCTCTTACCTACAAGGACAGGAGCACTTAAGTGGAGGGCTGTCAGAAAACTCTTATTTTCCAAATAGTCTATTTGCTATTTTGGTCAATTTTCTCCTTTTCAGAAGGGCCTCAAGCAGCAGGGTATGATGGTGCCCAGCCAGCCAGACTCCTGTGAGTGCTGCACCCACCAGCACAGCACCTGCCTGGGGCTTGGGCTCACCTGGGGCCGAAACCCAAACCAGCCCTTACTGCTTCAACCCAAGGAGGCTCAGCTCTGGCCCTCAAACACTGCCTGGGGAAACCATGGCAGGCAGCAAAGGTGCTGACAAATACACAATTCAAAGACAGCATCACGACCCCAACCCAGCCAGTGCTCCCTGCAGCCAGACACAGAATTCCAGCCCTCTGGCCGAGCCCTCCACACCCATGCTGAGCCTGCAGCCCTGCTCCAGCTGGACAGCAAGCCCGAGCAGACCCTCAGGGAGGGCAGCAACCCTCTCTGCCTGGCCTGAGTACCAGCTTGTGCCCTTTCCAGTGCTGTTTGGAATAACCCAGGGCTTCTAAGGGAGACTGTTATTAGTTAGGGGCAAAATGAGTATGGTCTGTGCATTTAATGATGTAGAACTGGAGCTGCACTGCTAGGTGGCATTTGTGCATAAAGATAAATGGCTTATAATATTTTGCAGATGATGTGCTCTTTTACAACTAAAGATTTTTGGTCCCTTTTAAGCCCAAGGTTAAAAACAAAACCAGACAGCACAGACAAGACATTTCAGTTATGTCATAGAGTGAATTATTTCTACCCTGGGATAGCTCTCATGTTAATTACACTGGATATAAAAAAATACACCTTTCTGGCAGCGAAGGCAAAACCTTACTGCTGAAAGACTCTACTATCCCCCCACTGATGTCCTTGAGAGCTCGAGTTACACTGTAATCTGCAATTGTATTTAAAAGATTTCCTTCTTTTTCTGATAAAAATGGTGATTGCAATTTAGAAAAGAAAATAATGAGAAAATCTCACCAATAACCTGCAGCAGGTTTTCCAAGATTGTCTATTAAATTGACAGGAAAAGTTATTTCCCTTGTATAAATAAAAGTACGGCCTTCCATTGCTCTCATGATGCAAAAGAAATTAAGACATCCTCTGCTCAGTTTCTTAAAGCCATTGGGTTATTATTGAACTAGAAAGACAGAAGGAAGTGTGTTAAAATCCAGTAATAATCAAGGTAATAGGGCACCTCAAGCCAATTCCCCACTCTCAATGGGTCATGCAAGTTTCAACTTGGATCTTTTGTATCCTTGATATAAAAACTAACTATAAGGGGATTAGTTAAAATCAGATGATGGCAGCACAACCACAAAATTAGCTCGTTTGTAGTGTTCTGTTCCCTCCTCTTTGACTAAAGGACACAAATTAACATATTCCAGAAATGTCAAGAGTTCAATCCTGCTTTTCTGACATGTGCCATTTTTGCTGGCTGAAACCAAGAGTGTATCAATTACCTCCAAGTCAGCTGTTGAAATGGCTGTTTTCAGACAATAGCTGTTCCTGTGTGGGCACAGGATGGTCCCCAAAAAGAGCCTCCTGCCACTATTGTTAATGCCATCCTACTGTTAGTGTGGACACTGAGGCAGGGAAAACTCAGATGTGCCCAGTGACACCCAAGGAGCCCCCGGAAGAGGAAGGAACTGAGGCAGAATTCCCAGCTCCTACTTAGTGCCAAATCTTTGCCTTGCCAAATCACAAGCCCAAACTCATCATGTGGCCCAGTGCTGCAAGCTGATTTGCTTGATTAGCACTCAGCAGAGCTGATCAACAGCATGTACAGAGAGATCTGATTTTGAATTCTGCTTTATGGCATTTGTTCAGGATGAAACTCACCTCAGCTGTACCTGTTTTCCACTCTTTCCCGGTGACCCCAATGCCACAGTCAGAGAGGACTGAGGCACGAGGAAGTGCATGTGCTTACCCTCCACTTGGTCATTTATAGAATGTTCAACAACAGAACATGGGTTCAGCTTTCAATCCTGGAGAAGTCTCATATTTCCTTTCCAACCAAGTCCCTTACAAAACTCAAATGTCTCGGAATGAGAGGGGTAAGTGGGGAGGAGGGAAAAGAGAGCCAAGGGCAGGAGATATCCCAGACCTTAACATGGAATCTCTTAATGCAATTAATTTCCATAGCCACACTCCTGTCTGCTGATACAATGAGTTCAATTGAGGTGGCAAAGGTCACCCAGTGCATCTGATGTTCGCTGAGATTAGAAACCCGGACCTGACAAGATAACCACAACACAAGATGAATGATTTGGATGTCGTGCCACACTTGAATGTGTTCCTTCTTTAATTCACTTACTTTATTCTGTTGGATAAACAGAGAGTATTATGCTTAGAAATACTGCAAAACCAGTTTGGTAAGATATCAAACTACACAAGGTCTGAACATCTGTGACTGGCTTGAGAAGCTACAGAACAACTTCCAACCAAGCCACTTGGATTCCTACAGCTGATGGCTGCAGACAGCAGAAGGAAATACAGCCACTGACCAGGAATGAACAAAATGAGTGTAATTAGCCAGGAACAACAAGAAAAGACCTCATACTTCTAAAATGCAGAACCTATGTGAGTGTTGCTCCTGTTCAAACCATCAACCTCTGCCAGCTTCACAAAACCTCCCCCAGACTTCCTTTCTTCCTAACTATGCCTCACTACCTGAAACTTCATGCAAGTCATTACAACTTTGCTCCTAGTTTCTGCTGCAGCTATTTTCATGCAGCATTTGGTATTTTGCAGGACACACAGATAAAAGCAGACAGCATGCTGAAGGGGACATGAATTTTTGTCTCCAGAAGAATGCGTCTTGCAAAGTTTCACGATCCTTCCATGCATATTTAAACCAGTTTCCCAAGACTCATAGTTTGTGAAGGGAATCTTAAAACTATCCAGTTGCTACTCTGTTTCACCAGGAGCTCTATGATGTCTTATTCTGCTCTTCAAACTGCAGAGCAGATCCCAGTGTGTCATACATGGGGAACAATGGACACACATGCCATAAAGAGTTTGCAGCCCCCATGTTACCACCCCAGGCCTTCCAAAAACGCCTTCAATGCACTCTGTAACACCCCTGACTATGGCACAGGTGTCCCACTGCCACCCTGCCAGGAGCCAAGACCAGGTATCCCACATGTACCAAAGTTTACAATGTGGATAAATCCGGAGCTGTGGTGTGACTGTGGTGCCATTCTCACTTCAGAGGCTCATCTGATTGTGCTTCTGGCAAGGTACTTCAGCCTGAGGCACACATAAGGGACCTCCAGCTTTGTACCCTGCTGCCGCTCTAATCCCTGTGCCCCAGGAGGGGAAGCGTGGTACGGAAAGCAGGAGGGAAGGGAGAGACAATGCCTGTGATGGCACACAAAGAAAAACAGATCACAGTGAATTGCCTGAATTAGAAATCACAGAAGTTATTTTGTATTCATCTACCAGAGAGAGAATTTTATATCTAGTCTATACAATATGCTAAACACTTATCAAAGAACATTTAGAGAGAGGAAAATCTTTGCATTTCCTAAAAGACTGCTTTTCGTTTATTATGTTTAAAGAAAAACAAACAAACATAAGAGGATAGGATGATGAAAAATTAGAAAAGATAGCCTGGGGGATGAGAGGAAAAGGCTCTGAACAACTTAGTAGCAGCTTGCTGGTTTTATGCACAGCTAAAGCCAATCCCTTGAAAAGGAGAGTTTTGACTCTTAAGTGGCCAGCACCTCTTGCAACATATTTCCTAATCAGCGAGTATTTATGGTCGATATTTTATATTTCCAATTTCCCCCTAAGGGCTCCTGAGAAAGCAGCACACCTGCCAACCTTTTCAGCTGGGCCAATAATTGCCAATTTGCTCTTTGCCTTAGTATATCACTCAATTTAGCCCTGGCTGTGCCCTGCATACATCCTCATTCATCTCTGTGCCCCCATGACAATTAGAGTGTTAGCTTCAGCTAACTAGGGCAACTATTCTACTAGGGTTGGAAGACAATTATTAGTCTATTTTCCCATCTTGTGGCAACAAAATTGAGAATCCATGACAATTACATTCAGCAATTCTGCACTCTGCCGCCTGTTCCCCCTCCTTGCCCCCACCTTCCGAATATTTCAAATTATCACAGCTCTACTACCACATTCAAATTTTCCATGTTCACAGGGAGTGAGGCTTCTATTTAAATGATAATGAGGGACGATCCATTCAATTTAGTGAGGGAGAAAATCCATTAAAAAGCAGGCAGTTCTTAAGCTGATGGGTCAAGAAAAAGATAAAACCCTTTTTTTCAAGCCATTATACAAGGCTCTGTGTGGATTTTTGGACTGTTCAGGACATCAGAAAAGATTAGGACAATTATGGAACATGGGGAAAACCAAAACAAAATGCCCAAGCTTTCTGCTTTTACTTGGGTCAACACAACAAAATAGCAATATGGCTTATCTGGCTCTTAATTCTCTGGCAACTTCCAATTACCTCCCTATGAAACACGACAGAGGAAAATCCCATTTTGGAAAAAGGCTGTTGACTTATTTTGGTTGTAGAAGACCTGAGAGTACATGTGTAATAGATGTCAGCTTTGTAGTAGTTTTTAAGGGAATTTTACATCAACACTGAGAACATAAACAAGTGGCAGATTCCCAACCCTTCACCACGCCACAAAACCTGGGCTAAAACTTCACTGTTTTTCTGCTCTAAAGTTTCATCATCCCAAAGAAAAGCCCAGCCTCAACAAATCAAACCTCTGCAGCCAGAGATGACTTCACTAGATCATAAGAAGCATTTTTTCCCCCAATGACCCATAATAAATGGCACTCAGCGTAATGTCTGGAACAACTTACTATACAAGCCAGACAATTACTGTCTTACTATAAAATTGTATCATTCTCTCCCCACAAGTTTCATTTGTGGCAAGGAAGGAGCAAAATGCTGTGGGTTTTGCTGTGGCCAGACCAATAGCTGTTTGTGTGTGTGTGCACAACATAATCAATCATTTGCCTCAGTTTTCTTTTGAGTGCAATTATTTCACGACAGACCAGGCCACCTCTTGACTTCACGGTCCATTAGAGACTAATGACATGCATTAATGTAAATAAAGAACAACTTGCTGGCATCCCATTGAACAAGTCATCTCAAGAAACAAATGGCACAGAGGAGCTAAGCTGTTCAGAACAGCACCTCTGAAATGGGGACCCACAATGAAGTTGGAGGAAGAATCCAGCACTCCTAAGGTGGCGTCACTACAGCTGACACTTGGATACACACATTTCCCACCACACCTGCTGTGTGCTACCCTACAGCAGCCAGACCTGTCACCTCCTGCCTCATTTACTCCATTGTTCACCCAAGTTAATGGGGAAAGACATGGGAGGGAAAGGCAGCATAAAAAAACAGTCCTGAAGGCCAAATGCACCAAGGAACAGCAGGAGAGTGAGAAATAGCCCAGGTGCCTCCTGCTGCAGAGCATCCATCTGCAAAACCACCTCTGTGTGTGCTGGAGCCTTGGTTTAGCCATGAGGAAACACAGTCCCTGCCTCCCCTGGACACCCTGACTACCGTGTGGTCCTGATCCTCAGTGCCACGTGTAAGGAGCTGTGCCAGTCCAGCGGCACATCAGCTGTTCAAACAGCGTGCTGGGACATACAGCCCCAGAGCCGACAGGGACCAGGCACGGCTGGACAGAAAATCCTGCAGGAATCGACACTCAGTAGCATGTCTCCTCTCCCTTTCCCTGCTCCCTCTCTGCAAAGGAACCAGCCTGCCTCCTTATCCCTTTGCACAGAAATGGGGAAAACCATCTGATTGCACCCGTGGGACTTTCTAAGACTTTCAGACAGTCGCTAAATAGGCTACAGAACATGTACCAGTACACGAGGCAGCGTTATATGTAATTAAAGCTAAATTGCACTCATCAAATAATGAACGAAGAGCATTCTGTGATTCGTGAACCTTACTTTTCAAACTGTTTAATTACTAATTTGAAAAATTCTCATTTGAGATGGGTCGCCAGGTCATGAGAGCAGCTTCAGCAAAGCTCTGAAGTGTGCCCCGGCCTCCAGGCACTGCCCAAACATCTCCGCTGACTAAAAAAGAACAGAGTGCCTGTTTCCCACTGAATTTCACTGGCTGCTGAACAGGCTTTGAAGACTTTGCAGGAATTAGGCATTTGGAGTCAATTCCTACAGGCTCAGCCTGAAACTTTGGGGGCAAAGGGAAAGGAGGAAAAAAACTGGAAGTGCATCGGCTTAACAAGAAAAGTCTCCAAGAGCACTTAACGCTTTGACCTAAGCTAATGGCTGAGTTGGAATACCTGATTCCTCTCCTGCGGCCCCACATTACAGCACAGCCCCCAGCGCTCACACACCTACCAGGAGTGACTGAGGGGAAGCAGAGACTCCCATCAGTGTATGTGTGTATCAAATTACGATCACTGCTGACTAATAACACAGCCAAAGCCGTCCCACAGCAAGGGGGTTTGTCCCAGGGCCCCCCCGGCTGCCTGGCCCCGCCGCGGCGCGTGGGCTCGCGATCCTGGAAGCAGATCACAGGACACGTTCTTTTTCTCTTCCTCCCACTGCGTCGGCTGTTTACAGCGCCCCATTCACACTCCAAACATGTAGAGAGAATTTTCCCCCGTCACATTTCCCTGTCAGAGCTGTCAAGCTGAATCCCGCTTTAATCTGCCAAAAGCACTTTTCTGCTGACATTTTTAATAAATACTTTCAGCTTTTAAACACATTTGTGGGAGCCATTTTTCCCCCTTTTTCTCCCTTTTCCTCCTGTAGAATGGGCTCTGAAAGCCTTAATAGCAAATACATTACACTTATCAAAGGCTTTCCCCCCCTCTTCCTTTTGCATCCTGAAGCGGAGGTAGTGTTTTCAATTTTAAAGCTAAATTAACTGTCCAATTGAATTTAGCTGGTGTGAGCCGTTTTCTGTGACAGGTTTTAGTTATGAAGCATATTTTACATTAATAGAACTCAACATGAAAACCACTCGCTCTGGGATTTCTGTGGCTTGCCATTGAAATGGCAAATTTAATATTTCAGACATGCTCGTGCCAGCGTTTGATTATTGTTCTTCATTTAAATCTCTCCTAACGGGAAAGGTCCTAATTAGTAAAAAATCATGTTTTAATGAAGGCGAAATGCTAATTGCTAACACAAAAAGCCTTCATATAAAATTATCCCAGCACTGCCATTGATTTCTTGGTGACTCAAAAGCCCATTTGTGTGTTTACACACTAAGGCACCGTTTGCTTTTGTTTTATCACAACATTTCACTCAATGTTCCATCGAATTTCCTGAGAGAAAGACAGCCTTCCCCAAAAACCCTCTCATATCTTGGTGGCAGGAAGCATAAAATTAAATGAACTAACTTTGCACCTGAACTATGTGATTGCGTGCAGCAGCTAAACCTAAAGATACTGTAAAAAGCTTTTTAACACAACTTCTTTGAAAAAAACAAAACAAAACATCAAGCCATTTTTCCCCAAGGAATAACAATTCCATTTTGTTTTCCCATCTCTGATCTTTCACTTATCATATTATTTGCACCATGATTATAGTGTTTGCAAGGCAGCTCAACCACTTATGCCGTAACACTCAATCATGACATAAAAAAAAGTTATTACACAGTGACCTCTGGATGCCAACATTTGTTCAGCAAGATTTATGAAAAGCCATGTCAGCAGCGGGAATTGCTGCAATGAAGCGATGCTTTCTCCTGAATGGTACTTACATCACTGAGACGGTCCCTTGAGCTGCTCCGCTGAGAGCTTGTGGCCTCCCTGATGCTGTCTTCCTCGCTATTTCTGCCACTTCTGCTTGTAGGGACCTTCATCTAGAGGGAGAAGAAGGAGGGGGAAAAAGGAGATTTTCAAGCACTGCTCTGCCACCTGTTCCCGAGGTTGCCGGCAGCAGTTTAGTCAATGTTTCACTCCTACGCCCACGGCACCGTGGAAGGGATGGAACGCATGGGGCTTCTCTGCAGCTGTGCTTGCCCACGTGTGTCCATACTCCTCTTCACTAACATGAGGGGGAAGCGGTGCTTTTGGCACTCCTGGAAGCAGGCAAGGCTGCGCCAAAGTGCCAGGGCCTGACACAAGAGGGAGGTGGACAGACCAGCCCCCTTCACTCTGCTCCCAGCACACCTCAGCTGTGACACTGGTGCTGCAGGGCCACCACTGACCCACCCAGCCCAGAGAGGTGCCTTGGGGCCACCCCAGTGGCTGCACTGAGAGGCTGGTACTGGCATGACACTGAGGGACACTGGCCTCAAACAACTCGCTTGAGATATCACACAGAATTTGAAGCAGAGCAGGATTAACACTTACAGCCACCACTAAATCATCCCACTTCTTTCACCTGAAGTTGTGCTTGTGTTTGGATACAAGTGAGAGAGCCAGTGTTTGAAATCCCAGCAACCTTCCTCTTACATCTGCAAAGAGTGTTACAGGGGGAGGAGAGGGGCAGGATAGATGTCATTCACAGCTTCATTCCTGGGCTCATTTACTAACAAATTATTCTGCTAATTCCCTTGTGAAATATTGGGTGGAAAGAAGTGTTTAATTTATTAATAGGTTCTATTCATATCAGTTTGGTTCCATTTAAATTACACTATTTAAAATGTCGGCTTGTACAAATTGGTATTTTTAATGGCAATGAAATCCCTTTGTTTCTTGCTGTCCTGTTCCATGGCAGTGCTGGCAGCCAGCAGAGTTTGCTTGTGGTAACCCCTGCAGCCCTGTGCCTGTGGCACTGGGCACATTGCCACAATGTGGGCATGGCAACCTGAGCACCAGGAGCACTGATCACTGCACTCCATGGATATTTGACAGTGCTGCTAGCTAGGTGCCCCACAGTCTATTAATATTTTAATGCAATGTTCAGGGTACTGTATGGAGAATGAGCTCCAGTACTCCTCCAGAGTACACAGCCCTGCATAGGCTTGGGTAGCAGAAGACAAGGAAGGTATCATGCTCATATTCAAGCAACAGTAAATTTCTGATTAACATCCTTACTCTGCATGCCCTTCTGCCACCTTACACATCACCAATACATTTTCTTCAGCAGGCTAAGAGTTTTAGGGTCAGACACATCTAAGTGATAGAAATCAAAATCTCGTGGCCACCTCATCACACAACCACCACTCTCAGTACAGTGCCCTGTCTCACTCTTTGTACACCACCTTTCCAATATGTTGACCACCTGCAAACTTTTATCAAGACAATATTTCATCTTTGCTCCTACATCAAAATGTTCAAAAGCAAGCACAGCAATGAGAGGTAATCCCTGCTGAGATCTGCTAAAGCATTTCCAACAACAATGAGTTTGTATTTGCAAATACCAGCACCACGTATCAAGGCAGGAAATAATCCACTTGAAGTTCATGATGTTCAATCCATATTGTCTATTTCCTTAATAAATAAGTCAACAACATCAGGAAAAGAAATCTAACTATACTACATCAATATTGGCCATAATCCATCAAATTTTTTATTCCACATATAATTAAATTTAGTAAGGTTTTTTTTTCTAAATAGATTAAATGATTGTCATTCACTTATTTTATTCTTTTTTAGGTCTTTATTAAGCAATTACTACTTCAGCTGTCCCATTATCTTGCCTAGGATTGATGCCAAGCCAATAAGACAAATGGTAATATCCCATTAATTACAGCCTTTCATAACACTGGCACACCAACTTTTTTCTGTCATCTGGGTCTTCCTACATTTACTCAAAACTCAACTCCACTGTTTCCTAGTCATCAGCCAGCTCTTCTGAAACTCTTGGATGTAAAGAATCTGACCTGCCAATTTCAATCTTTCCAGACACAGCAGGTGCTTTTTCTTCCTGAAATAAGAACCACTTAACCATTACAGGGCAGAATTACAATTTCCATAATACAGTACAGAAATGCCCATTGAATTCTGCAGCTTTCTGATTTCTGATCCATAACCTTCCCCCTCCCACCTAGGAACACATCAAAGCCTGTCAAAATTATTAGACTTCTGACCTAAACAACTCCTGGAAAGCTGCAAATGAAAGGAAAAATAAATTACACCATTCCAAGTCCTTTCACCTTCTCAAACACAAATGCTTGCTAGAATTAATTCAAAAGGACTAAAGTGCCAGCTGTTTAAAGTTAGCAGAGACTCACCCAACCTGTTACCAGACTGGAACCTTTTGCTGCTTTTCTTGAGTTACAGTCAGCTCCAAACAACACCTGTTTCTTTTCTCCAAATTTCATTAAAGGAAAACTACACCTACACACACAGTAACAAATTGAGACAATTTGACCTGACAAGGTCTTGCACGGGCAAGCAAATTAGAAGCATCACTGCTGCCATTAACCTTTCCAAGTAAATATCAATTATTAAACTTGCTGCACTACCTCTGTCCCCAGTTTGCTGCTGTGAATTAAGAGGGTCATCAGCCTTTTTGACAGATCTTGTTCATTTACACCTGCTGCCTGCCAGCAGGGGAGCCCGCACACCCGCAGCCCCAGCGCTCAGCCAAGCTGCCTTAATTCATCAGTAATTACCCTAATGAGCCACATGCAGGACCCAACTAGGAGGACAAGTTGTTCTGCTAAATGGATGCATCGGTTTCACGGGCACTCTCGGCAGACCTGGGTATTAAAAAACTGGTCAAAAGCTTCTTTCCCGAAGTTGCCACTGGCTCAGCTACTTGATTTCTAGTGATTTTCTTCAGGTGTTTTTGCTCGAGTTCCAGAAATTCCTCCTGACCACGTTCCCTGATTAAGTTTTACTATAACAACTCCTATTCCTCTCCCTTGGAAAAGGTCATCACTGTTTCAGAGTCTGCAATGGTGAGGTGGACTCCTGGCCCTACTCCCAGCCACGGGATATCAAGTCCATCTCAGCACAGACCCAGCCACCCAACTCCCCAAATTTACAGGCAAAACACACTACATCCTCTTGTACAGCACACTGCCAGGGTCTCACACAGGCATTAGTGCAACACCAGCCACCAGGACTAAATGCCCCAGTAGAGGAGCCAAATATCCCATCTAAACCTAACTTAAACTTTTACAGTATAGAGTGGCAGTGTCATTCAGCAACCAGTATTACAGACGCTATTCAACCCTACAGGCTGTTCTCACTCAAAATCAAATCCTTTTGAGGTACACCTTGAGTCTCCCCCATGTCTGTCTTCTAAACTGGAACTGGAGGGTTCCAGCCAGCATAACACAGCCGAAACAGAGACTGGGGAACAGCAGGAGGAAATGTGGGCCAAATCTGAGTGCATTTGATCCAGTTACCCTTAGGTCTGCCCAAAATGTTTTAGGAGTCATCTGAGGAGCAAAATGTCTGAAATTAACCACGATGCCCAAAGGTCAGCAGAGAGAGGGCTTCCTGTCTCCTGAGGGCTGGAGGTGGGACAGAATCTGTTCTTAAGCCCAGGCTGACTACAGTGTCACTTCAGGAGAGCTAAGAGGAACAAAATAAAAAAGCACAAGGGGAGAACTGAAGCTATTCGGTAATTTCTGTCTTCCAAACCCCAAGACAGCAAGACATTAATGTCCATAGATACTCACTGAAACACTGAATTTTTTATTCAAGTTGAAGTTTTTATTCAAGCAGAGCCTGTTTCATCACTGACGTTAGGGGAATTCTCTAAAAGCATTAATTCGACCCAAGGCTGCCTAAAAACCAGACCAATGCTGTCCCCTGCAAGATAAATAACACCCCAGACCCACCACACACTGCAGAGCAAAGCTGGTGGCAGGCAATCCCAGCCCTCTGCAATAGCTACAGCCCAGCTTTTACCAGGAACAACAGATTTGAGAATGTGGAAGAGACTGTTTCCAGCTCGGTGGGAGCGGGCCAGGGCTGCAGATGGGGCTGGCTCGGCAGGGAAGGACTGGGATGGGTACAGAGGGTTTGTAAGGCCATGATCAATTTGCATTCTGCAGGTGCTCACGGACAGTCCCAAGCCACGTTCAGAGCCAAGAATCATGAACCTTGCGCTGTTGGACATCATGTAGCATGATTAAATATCATAACTCATCCCAGTAATAACTCCAGCTCTGCTATCCTGGAACGCTGTTGCCTTTCCATCTCTCCCATCCAACCTCCCCCTCCCTACTTCTTCCTATGGGGTGGAGGAATATATGAATGGGCAGAATGGGTCTTGTTTCCCTAAAAGGGCTTTTTCATTACCACTATGTTGGCTCTCAGCCCCTGCTTTTTAATCATAATAGATAAGCCTGGTCTCCATTTACTTAAGCTTTTCTGATGTCAGAGGAAAGCACATTTTTATTTGGCGCACCTATTTTCACATCATGGGCACGCTGCCCCCGCTCATTATTAATAAATACACTTCGATTTATCACAAGCTCCATTTGAGTGCCACGGGGAGCCTGGGGCAAAAGGAGACAAATTCTTTTCTTAAGTTGTTCTGAAAGGTGCTGGGCTTCCCGACCCTCACCCCCATTAACCCAGCACAGCTAGTGCGCTCCTACTGGGAGCTCCACGGCCTGTGCAGCGGCAAACTCGGACTGATCTTGTGCCATCTCAATATATTTGTTCATTATCTTGCGCACACACAGAAGCATTTGGAAATGTACTCGGGGCACAGGCCAAATTGAATCATCTGCCTTCATTTTCCACACGATCTGAAGCTACAGCTGCTACAACAGGCTGTGGGATTTTTATTTTCCTTCCTTAACAGTTTTTTTTTTCTCGCTCTTAAAGTCACAGCAGTCTCATTTTAAACCCCTTGCTGTTGCTTGGGTTTGTATCTGTTTTATACAAAATGGGTCTTGCATATAGATAGGGTGGGAAAAAGAAATTCCCAGCAACCTCTCTCTGCACTGTTCTGAAGGAAAGACAGAAAACAGAAGCCTCAGGGAGAGACATAATTAAAATATTAATCTCAGAGATGCCTGTTCCAGTGCCTCACATGGGTCTATTAATCCACTAATCCTGTCACCTCTGCCAGTGGACAGGCACCAGCAGGAATGGCACCCACCTACTTTGTGCTACACTTTGCAGCCAGGAATGGTCCACGAAAACAAAGCTGCCCTTCCAGATCAGAAGGGGCAAAGAGCTCCACACAGCACTGAGCCAAGTTATCTCCTTTCATGAACAAGTTAACATCTTGAGAAGAAAGTTCAATTCCTTTTTAAAGCTCTGGAAGATCAACTTTCATTTGTCTTGAGAGAAAGGAGAGACCAAACACAACCTTTGAATTTCCACTTTACTGACTTCATGGCAAATCTATTTTGGCAGAAGCCACTTGGAGGTAAGTAGGTACAGCTGAGAAGCATCCAAGTCCCAGAGTTTAGGTCCAAGCTTTCAGATCACCAGAGATAGGGATGAATCAGCCTTATCATGCTCATCTATCTAAACTAATGCTGCTGAACACCACTTTACATCTCATCAGTGCGTAATGACTTTATCATCAGCTCTGCCAAAGGACCCTTTTTCAATTCTTTCCGCAGGGTTAATCCAAGCAAGAAAAATTTTCTGCAGGTAACATTTCATTCTAATAAAGATTATGATTTCCCATGGCTACAAGAATGGTTAATGGGAACTGTTCCAAAAACTTATCAAAAGTAATTGTATGGCCTTCCCAATAAACATGAAAAGGATGCATAAACAATATTTTGGGTGACTTTTTTGCTAACATATGCTTGCATTTTATTATCAAGTCCCAAATAAGCTCATGTTTCTCTCATAGACTATCAGCAGTAGCAGCTTTCTGCAACAGGAGACAGTAAACTGCCTTAATAAATACAAATGGACAATTTAATTAAAATATATTGGAGACTTGGAAAAAGTACTATTTGTGGATGAAGCAGTCTGTTAAGGGATTGCACTCAAGGCTAGCCCAGTGTATTTTAGGCAGGCAACAATAAGTGGAAGTGAAACACAGTGCACAGAGCTCTACTCCAATGATTAAACACCACGCCAAAATTATAAACGTCTGTTTTCCAGAAGCAGGGGGGAAAAAAGTCACCCAGATGCCTCTGGTTTTAATGCTTGAAACAAAACAAACCATTTGGCTTTAAAAATGTACTTCTTTAAACCTGAAAAGACCCACGTATCAAAACAAGGTGGAATCGGCTAAACACATTACTTCTGATTTGTTTCCTTGAAAATCCAGCCTTAATGCATTCTAACAAAATTTATCTATCCCAAGCATACCTCATAATGAGATCAACTGGGAAAAATATCAGGCTTGTTTGTATATTTTATACTTGCTCTAACTTGGCAGTTTGGAGATTATGTATTCCCCAGGTCCCTCCTTAAATCGTTTCACACGCTGCAATTTGATTTTCTTTGCTTGCCCTTTTCCACAATTTTTTTTGATACATTTTATTGAGTTCTGGCTCAGAGGGAAACGTTTCCTTTGAATTAAGGGTGCAATCATTTTTTTCCCCCTCTAAATAAGGACATATGGTGTAGAAAGCAATGTTATGGTCTGAGTATTTTATGATTGAAGTAGGACTCATTTTAAAAAATGACAGTAGCATCAGGTTGGATTAGAGTAGTTTTTCTAATTGGGTGGTGCTGCTGTGGATGCTGTGATGGGCTACCTTGGTCATAACTCATTTTAAATATGACATGTCCATTTTTACTTACTGTGATGAAGAAGGAAACAGCAGCAGTGTTATGGTACTGGCGGAAAATTGTCCCCCCTTTTTTTAGCATTCACCCAGAAAGTTCCATGATGTTTTGAAGATTAGTGCTTATACATTTACCTGCTATGCAGACTACTGGTTTCTGATCCTGGCTTACCATTTTCCTCTGGCTAAGTTACTTCAATAACCTGTATTGCAGTCAAGCAGTCTGTAATATGGTGGTTAATTTTTACCTCTCTCTGGGACGCAGAGAACTTGAATTAATGTTAGCAAAGGATTTCTGTGCTTAGACTGTCCAAGTCAGCTGCTACAGCAATGCAAATACAACAATTTACTGTAATAAAAACTATTATCAGTGAAAAATCAAAATATTCAAAAGCTATTGATAGTTTCTCAACTATTTGAGCAACACTAACTACTCACTTAGAACCTAATTTTACATCTTAATGCTTGCAACTGGATATGAGGGTCACCTTCCATTTCTAAGAACAAATGAAACCCAAGCTCCTCTGGTACAGGCAGCTGCCTTTGCAGTTTTTGGAAGAACTGCTGTGTGGTGCTGTGAGTAGACAGGGTCACATCCTGCAATGAGCTCAGCTTCAGCTCTCCGAGAGACACTTCTGCAGATCTGGTGCCACTGCTAACTAGGGAGGAGCTATGTTTGAGCTCAGGGTTCTTGAGAGATGCCATCTGAAGGGCAAGCCAGTGCCTTGGGGGCCTGGAGAAGCCTTTGTCCACAGTGCCCAGCACACAGAGGCTGTAGGCAGCAGCAGGGTTGGTTTTCTGCAGCTCTGGAACTGCTGCAATGATTTTTCACAGCTTCTGGGCTGGCAGGTGGCCTCGGCGGCGGAGCAGGGCCGGCACCGCTTCCCCACCACGGCCTGCGCTCTCAGGATCAGGAGCCTCGCTGCGATGCGAGAGCTAATGCTTATTTTGGAAAAAAGCTGGTGCTTAAGCAGGCAAAACTGCTCGATTTTACAGCTGCCATCAGGCCTGCATAGCAAACTGCACTCTGCATGCCCCCAGCCGCACTTGGCAGATGGCAGCAGACAGCTGGGAAAATCTGGGTTTGACATACGTCAGTGATAAACTGTGTCAGCGTAGACCTGCTTAGGTTACAGCCAGCGAGCGCGTGTGCCGGAGTGGGACTGGGACTGCTGAAGGGGAAACAGCATTCCCAACCTATTTAACTAAAACCTGCCTTCCACAACAGGGTGTGCAGATGCAGATGGCACCTGCGAGCCCTTGGGGCTGGCTGGGGAGGCAGGCAAGGCAACAGAGGGGCAAGGTATTGGGTTTGTGTGGCAAGTTTTGGTAGCAGGGTGTCCTCTGTGAGGAGCTGCCAGACTTCCCCCATGTCCAGTGGAGACAATGCCAGCTGGCTCCAAGATGGACCTGCTGCTGGCCAAAGCTGAGCCTATCAGCAACAGTGGCAACACCTCTGGAATAAAAGAGATAAGAAGGAAAAAAAGTAGATGTGCAGCAGCAATTGCAGCCAGAGAGAGGAGTGAGAATATGTGAGAGAAACAGCCTCGCAGACACCAAAGTCAATGAAGGAGGAGAAGGAGGAGAAGGAGGAGGAGGAGGAAGAGGAGCTAGTACTCCAGACACTGGAGCAGAGGTTCCCCTGGATCCTGTGAAGATCACAGTGGGGTGACAGGTATCAAGGAGTAGCATCCAATAAATAGTCTATGAGAGAACTGAAAGCCTCTGAGCCTTTTACAAAATAAGATTTGTAGCTTCAAGTTGCAGACAAAGGTGATGCAGACCTACGATTCTCAGTTAAAAAATGCCATCCCATATGCATCAAATAGAAAGCTAATTTGGCACATTTTTTTGGTAATGGGAAAGACATGGGCACAATGAAGATGAGCTCAGAACTCCTACAGCAGATGCATCAAATATTACCAACACCAGTGCAGTGGACCATAGCAAAAAGATCACTGTAAGGGAAGTAGCTCAGAGCAGGACGAAGGAATGATTGACTAAGCATCCACTTAGCAAGGAGAGAGCTGTGTTCAGCTGGAGCCAATGGAATAAATTAGGCTGAGCTTACATGATGCTTTTAAACACCATGTAGGAGGCAATCAGAATTGACAGCTTTAACATCGCTGCCATCTATGCATACAGATACCGTCTATTAAAGGCTAATATCAACAGCTGTGATGTTCAAAGCAAAAGTAGATTTAATATACATATTAAATTGTCCAAAGCTGCAGGAGATGTTTCAAAATATATTAGGAAATTCAACCAAGAAAAATATCTCTCTATATTACAGTATTTCTCATCTGGTAATACTACTCAGCAAAACCAAGAGGTTTGATTTGAATATGAAAGGTGATGATAACCTTCAAAAGTAATTTTAGCAAAAGATGATCCCAAAAAGCATGGTAAACATATTAATAATTATGTCAGACAGGCAAAACATTCAATGCAGTTCTTCTTTGACCTTGGGAAGAAAACAGTGTTATTCCCCAGTCTTCTGATAGCTAAAAGAAGATATAAGACAACATTTGCTAAGAACAAAGGCCAGACCTGTTGCACAGGCTACAGAATGGGAGATCATGTCACACAGATGTTTCAACCAGTCTTGAAATATCCACTGAGAAAATAGAAAAAAACAAGTATTGGAGATATTTTTCAAAGGAACAACCAGGTCTGGCTGGGCTGCTAAAGGCACATTGCTGTGATATGGGGCTTGAGTAGCAGAAGAAAAGAAAAACAGAACTGCAGTAAATTGACTCAATTAAACTATTTCAGCAAGGCTTTCTGGAAAATTAATCTTCTTGACTAAGCCTGGTTTCATTTCTTTGGTAAGTTTTGTTGAAAAGAAAACTGGATAAATGTGATACATTTAGGATTCTCGATGCTCATACTGCAAGACATTCTGATAAAAGTTAGTGCTATATAAATATCAATAAAGCATATTTTAAGATGAGACCATATCAGCTGAGTTTTCAAAAAGCAGTGTCAATAAATAAACATTAATGTTTGCTACAGAACGTTAAAGGATTTAAACAAGGTTTGCAGCAATTCAATAGTCCCATCAATATCTGACAAAAATGTTATCAAAGCCTCTGCAGATAAAATTTATAGATACCAATGATACCTTTTTAGAACAAATAAGGAAGAGGAGGGGAAGGAAGTTTAAGGCAGCAGTTTGGATTCTTTGAAAAACACACCTCAGTAGAAAAAAATGTATCCCAAAACAGAGCTGCACTGTGGTTATGAGGAATGAAAGCAGCTGCCTGCACCTTCTACAGAAGAGAGACTGTGCTGCTCAACAGAGCCTGTTGGGAAAGGCTGGGAGGTGACAGAGGACTGGCGTGTCCATATGACCTTCCTGGGTAATGCTACACCCAAAGGGAACTAATCCAGCTCCTCAGGAGGGAAGAGAGGCCACTTTCACTTGGATACAGCATTGACAGGAATGATTTTGGGAACTCTGCAGACTTGCCAGTACACCTGTAAGGCACAGCTCTACTGAACTGACAACTCCTGGCAGGTACAGTCTAACCTGGGGCACAAACTTGGAGAGCTGTCCTGAAATGCTCCAAGTCCTCCGTATGGGGACCACAGAGATCAATCAAAACACAATTAGAAAAAGCAAAGATTGCCAGCAGCTCTCCAGGTGTGATGCACTGCAGGTCTCTCCTTACCTGTAGCTGGGCACAAAAGTTGCCCCCTGATTCTGCCTGAAGGAGGATTTTGTCATGGCAGCCTGCAAACCCCTTTGGGTTCTTGTCCATGATTCAAGGCAGAGACAAAAACACCCACATTCTTGCTCAACAATTCACTTAACCCCTCCAAGTGTCCCATGTGAGAAAGCTGTGCTTAGTACAGTTGGGTTTCAAATTCATTACTAGGACTCTGAGGCACCACAATAACGCAATTAAAACACCACCAGATGTGTGTCATATAATACATGTTAAAAAAAGAAAAGACATACTGTGTGCAGATACAACAACAATTTGCTGTTCAAATTAATTCAGGAATCAGCACCATCCCTATAAACGCAATATATAAAACATATGCTACTGTAGGCATGCATAAATTGCATGCATTTTTTTCCAGATAAAGCCACACGTGCAACTAATAAACTAAAGTGAAAAAAGAAAAGAAACAAAGTAAATAAATAAATGCAAAAGCTGCCCAAGGAATAATGAATTTTGCAGAAACTGCTGTCAAAGATCACAGTGCTGAGCAGAGCCCCAGCCATGCTGGTCCCTACCCCCAGCAGGACAGTCACAGCCTGGCCTTGGGCCCTCGGAACAGGCAACTCCCAGTAGTGGAAACAGACCCCAAAGAGACCCAGCCAGTTTTCTTGCCCAGCACTGGGCTGAGGTTAAGCTACAGTGGCATAGTTGAAATCACAGGAGAGAGTCTTTCACATACCCAGGATCTGGCCTAACATTGCATGTTTCCAGCTGCTCCGCAAACCAGCCCGCAGTCACGTCCCTTTTGGAGCTGCCGATCCCCTAAAACCCGGGAGCAGCGCTCCAGCCTCACAGCAGCTGGGGGGAATGCTGGCATTAAAGGCAAGAAGAGAACCACCACTTCAACACAGAGGGAACTGATGGCTGACTGGCACAAGCTGTGGTATGGTGGGAATTTAACAAAGCAGAGACAATTCCCATGCACACCATAATGAGTAGCTTTATTCCAACTCCTACCTCGTTCTCGTCAGATCTACGATTTGCTTTTATCAGTAATTTAAACTCCACAAAGCCCCTGACTGAACTCTGCCTAGACTTCCTGGGATCTGTCCTTTCCCTGGCAGAGATCTTTGTGCCCCAGCCAGCTGTCCCTCGTCTCCCACAGGCAACGGAGAGCTGAGCACAGCTGCTTCAGCTCAACAAGAGCCAGAGCCATTTTCTCCAGGCTCCCTGCATTAGCAGACAAACCAAGGCACTCTGGCAAAAATCAGAGCAAGCTTCACACCTCTGCAGGTCTGGCAAGCAGGTCCCTGGCTCTGCACTTGACACAGAGGCAATCTGAAACATCACTGCATGTCTGGTTGTGATCACCCATTGTGATCAGTCAAGACATTGGAGTTGTCAAGGAAATTTTCAGTAAGGCCACAAGCTCCTACATCACCAGGGCAAGTTTTCTGATTTGAGGAAAATGTTGCATCTACCAGAGCAAGCACAGCCAGCTCCACCAAGAAACACAGAAGCAATTTCCTCTAAATGCCCAGGGGACATCCTGTTTGCTAATCGACATCCTGAAGAAAACAAAAATCTAAGAATAATTACAGCCCAAGCAGCTAAGGTGAAACCCTTTGGTAATTTCAGCTCTGAGTAACTAAAAAGGGGTGACAATTATTTTAGCTAATGATCACTGAACTCTGAGATTAATATCCACAGCTGAGGAAGGGGAAGCAGCTCTTTAGGAGACAGCACTGCTGCCAGGCTGAGCCCAGGGCTCCTTGAAATAACTGGTTGATACTTGCTACCATCAAGGGGCTCAGGGCGCTACCCAAAGATACAAGGAACTAAAGCCAGCACCAACAGCTCAGTGCATATGGACTGGGACCCTCCCCTGCCTTCTTCCTACAGATTTCAGTAGTTTACGGTAGAGGAAAATCCTTGTTGTTGGCCCAGTCTGTACTTTCATGATGGCCAGCACAAGAGAGGCTTGGCACTAACTATACATTCCCTAAAATGGTAGTTTTTAAAATTTCTCAGTCTCAAAAGGACTGGCTGGCTCTCTGCAGCTTTGACACAGCTGAAAGGGCAAACTGCAGATGTAACCACCAGGCAGACACTGAGGGTTATCCAGCTGGTCTGAACTGCTCCCTGTGAGGTTAGATGTCCTCTCCTCACTGATTCTGGAGAGAAAAATGTCATTGGTGCCTCCCAGAAAGGGATGAGCTGGGTCCAGAGGAGAGGAAACCTGCCTAAGGCAGGCCCAGAGAAACGTGAGCCATGGCACCTGCACTGCTTCACAGAGGGCACAAAGGCTTGTCAAACCCCAAAATAAACAAGTCCACTGGTTCAACTAAAAGCCTGATTTGGAGTTGATTTAAGGCACTGCAAATGCTTGTGAAGCTTTAAGCCAAACCTTCATTCTGTTCAGGTTAAATAAGTTATCAATCAGTTCAACCTCAACTGGAACAAGCAGCTTCTAAAGCAAAATTAAAGTAACAGCCTAGTTAATTGAGCTTGCTGCAGTCCTTCCCATAAGGAAGGTCTTAGCTGCAGGAAATACTCATCTTCCTTGTCACATTTGGTGCAGAAAGGTATTTTAAACAGTAATAAGCATCTGCTTTCTCTACTTGTTCAGTGGGAAAGTCTAGAATTATATACACAGCACCTTAGAGGATGCAGTAATAGCAAGATGCATTTATTAATGATCCTACTAATATTTCCTGAGAGCATCTCCAAATACTCTGCAAATACCCATCAAATTTAAACAGCAAGGATGTGCAGTGGGTAGTATTATCATCCCTTCTCAAAAGGGATGAAAAGACCAGATGACTTTGGGAACATCAAGCAATGAACTTGGAATAAGGCTGGGACTACACCTACAGAGAAAACGGGATGGCTAAAAGCACTGCATCTTTTAACAACAACCACCTGGCATCTTAACCACAAGATCATTCTCCCTGGGTGACATGTAAGCAAATATTTCTTAGAATGAAAGCATGATGTTAATAGAGTAGAGCTTGCTGAGAAAGCAAAAGGAGGAATTGCTGCTTTCTTGGATACTACATGGAAACCCTACACCTATTTGAGTATTTTATATGTTAGTAAAAAGAGACATAGAGATACAGCATGACAAAATTAAGCCATTAGATAAGGCAGGTTTTGTGAAAGAGGGATAAGGGAGCATGCCTTTGCTACTGGGAAGATAAGGTGGGATTCAGGACTGCTCTTACACATGGGGCAGTGGGGTTTTACTGTGGGCACAAAGACCCGTGTCTGAGTGCTGCCCAAGGCAGGAGGAGGCTTCCAAGTACTTGGATATGGATCTGGGAAATGACTAAGGTCTGTCACACCAGGGGATCTTTACAGGCAGCACTGGGGCCCAGAACCAGGGGGAACAAAACTGAAAGCTCAGTCCAGAGACCAGAAGTCAGGAAAAAGACTTCTCCGAACTGCAGCTCTTTCTGTAAGAGCAAGCGTGGGAGAAACAACAAAGCCCAAAATAGCAAAAGTCACCAAGGCAGAACTATGGGTAGAGCTAAATAACCAGGTAATTATCCAGATCCTTAATGTTCCTTTGTTGCTGCCTGCAGATAAGAAGACAGAGAACAACAGAAGTAGCAAGTGAGGATGGCCAAAGCCTCTAAAATATTGATGCAGAAATTGAACATTTCTTCTGGAGATGTGAAACTGGTCTCACATGGAGCTTTTGTGCTAATAGTTGTCTCAGTTGATGTGAAAATTCTTTATAACAGTACATGTCTAGATACCACTGCAGTACAAATATCCTTGCTCAAAACACTTTACATCTTACTGCTGCTCACACTGTACCTGACAGTTTCCTATTTAAAATAGTATTACTGCTAAAGGAAACCATTAACAGAGGGCTAAAGGAAACAATCTTATTCGCTGAACCAACACTGTTGTCTCAGCAAAACAAAGCAATTAACATCTGAGTTCACAGGAAAATATATTAGCACAACAGATGTATGTGCATGTATTTCGGCCCTTTGGTAAAATGTGCTGTTTTGGGGCCAGATGTTTCTGCTCATGCCAAAGAAGAATCCAGCTGCATCAAGCTGTGAATATTTCTTCTGATCTGTCAAAATCTGCTATGAACTAGAAGAGAAAAAAACAGAACTGAAGTTTGAAATAGAAGTCTGTTTTCCACTGGGGATTTTACCACCATCTGTATTTTAAAAGCTTTAGTACAACTTGACAAGAGTCTGAAAAAGTTTGCAGCACAATAGGTAAAGCACATTGAAATACTATTCAAGTAAGGTTTCTGGTAGAGTTGAAACATATGGTGAAAGACTAGTTTTGTGCATTTTTCCCCTTAGAAATCAATTTATACTTATTAGTTGGATTTACAACATGTTTAAATTGTATGGCCTTTTTAGTAATGTGCTACCATTATGAGCTGAAGTCTCATTATTGAGATGATAGAGCAATATTGAATTACTGGGCAAACAGGGTCCTTTTTCAAAAACACCACTGCAATTGCTTTTCTCATGGTTTCTAAAACCAGGTGTTGGTTTCTTTTTTCATTAATAGAATTACTATGGATTTGCACTGATGCAAGAGTAAAATCATATCATTTTTCCTGAAACCATAAAAAAGGAGCCAAAATGGAAACAGAATAGCTAAGCAGAAAACATGAAAGCATCTCGTAACACCATTAGTTCACAAACTGCGACACATTTGTCAACGCTTGGGTGTCGGCCTTCCTAAAACTCATTCACCCAGCAGGACCAGCACGCTCCCACTGCCCAGGCCTCCTGTGGAAAATCCTGTAACTCATCTCACACAAACCCCTCTTGTTTCATCCTCCCAAAACCACCTCCTTCTGCCCCAGGGAGAATGCAGTGGCAGGAACAGGCTCAAACAGGGCCTTCCTTACTTAAGTGGCTGCACCTTTATCTGGTGAGTCCTAAAGCTGAGATTTTCTAAAGTTCCTCCTATAGCATGACTCCTAAAAGGGTTCAGATTCCAGTCTCTCATGTTCTATCCCCAAAATTTCAGCCTTAACAAAAACTGTAACTTCTGAAACAGACAAATATATATGGTACAGTGCAAATAAAGGAGAATATAGCTGGATATTTCTGAACTGAACTCAGTTTCCATTCTTCTCCTCTCAGCTACTGCCTGCTCTCCACCTCCACCCGCCAGCAGCCAGGCAGCTGTGCTGCCTTCCAGGTGTGTGGCACAGCTTTGCCACTGACAGGGTTATCTATTTTACAAAGAATTATGCTGGCAGTGAAAATCACAGTAGAATTGTTTTGAAAGAAGCAAGCCTCAGATGGACAATTTAGATTTCACAGAAGTTGAAAGAGGATTTGCAGGTTCAAATTATTAATCAACACCCTGCCAGGCAGGGGCCAAGAGCAATCTGCCAGCGCTGAGTTTTCCTGGACTTTGACTGTAAAATCTGGATTTTAGATTGACTTGGTGAGGAGAGGGATTTTTGTGCCTGCAGCCCTTTCCTTCTGAAGCATCCAGGCAAAATGGATCCCTAGCTTTCAGGGGAAAGTATGAATGTATGGATGGTGGTGTAAGTTCTTTCAGGAAATTAAGGATTATGGGGCTTTCTGAGCCAATGGACACACTGCACATGACAAGGTTACTTCTCTGTTCTTAAAATCATGTTCCAGCTATAACAAGACGGTATAAACTGCCCATGGGGTCACATGGGGCCTTTCTTTTGTTAGCAAGAAACATGGGGAAAAAAGGCCAGAAAAAGGCAGGTGCTCTTTGAGAATCCAGCCTATTGCTGCAACATTGTCAGCTCTCCCTGTGCCAATCAGGATGACACAGTCTGCTCTGGGAAGGAAGAATTTAATTGTAATAAGCACCTAGCACAGTGTAACAATGGTTAATCACAGAGCAGCACACAGTGGGTGCCTCCGGTCACATCAGGCCCCCTTCAGCATCCTTTTGCTTGACCTGTTAAGCTGATACATGCCTTCAAAATTCTGCAGGGCCAAATTTAGAAGAATAGAGAGGAAATAAAAGAGAGAATGTGGGAGAAGAGATTTAAAAAAAAAAAGGGGAAACTATTCATAAACAGTTTTAAAGAAAACGCTAATTAATGTTCTTCTGCAAACAAAAATGTGAAGCAGGTAAAGGCACATTGCACCATTTGCTGCCTACTTCTACAAACACCATCACTCTCTCCTGGAGAACAGTCCCTGACACTAGTGAGCAGCTCCTCCTGCTCTCACATCTGAAGCCCCTGAGAGTCAGGGTTGGATATTTCAGGCTCTGAGTGCCCCGAGCAGGGAAATAGGTGCGAGCAGCAGAAGGGCAGGGGAAGGTGAATGAACAAGACAGGACATCCCAATGCACGAGTTAGAGAGCTCCTGTTTCAGGTCTCCCCTCTTCTGTACATCTCTATTACAAAGAAGTGTTGCAAGATGAAAATTGGGTGCTTGAGGCCAAAATCAAATTAGAAAGAATAGGCTAGGCTCCCGCAGACCTTTATTAAAATAGTGATCTATGTTTTCTTTATTTTTACCTTAGGTGTGTCTCAGAGAGGCTGTCCACAGAAGCATCACTCCACTGCTCCTGTTGCACTATATTATACTACTACTTGTTTCCTCTTGCCAGCTACTCATCAAGGATTACCACCAGCACAGCCCTCTGTTCTTTCAGATCTAGTCAGAAGGCAAATTAGTTGCAGCCTGATGGGGGAGTGCTAAATTTTTCATTACGATCTTTCTCCGGAGGTTTGGTGTTTAATAATTTGTACTGTATAAAATTTCACATATGGGAAAACATGGCACCACACAGCCTCTCCAGATGCCTTTTTTTTCTCCTTGCTGCTAATCATGTGAGCCCCCCAGCTAAAGAAGTGGATTTAGGGCATAATTAAAGCTTTATACTTTAATAGTAATGGGGTAAAGCTCAATTTTATTTTTGAGAAGAACACGCCACATTTGTAAATTCCCATTTCACCGAGGATCAGTTTTCACACAGGCTTCGTACCAGGGCTGCTTTGTTGCTGATATACCATGGAACATAAACCATGTAAGCAGCTCATGGTGCTGTGAAAGGCACACACCCTTGCTTAGCCACTGCAGAGGCTCTTTAATTCCTTACAAACAATCCAAGAGCAGTGATGGCTGTGCAAGTGACATCTGTACAGAGCCTTGACATCGTCTGCTCTGGTTTTCATCACATATTTTGGCAGGGGAATCTCTCAGATTGGTCACATGAACTTCAGCTTCTGGAAGTTTTAGCTACAGCCCTAAGCAGAGCTGAAGTGATTTAAATTTGCTGCTGCTCTCCTAAACCTCCCCTGAGCCACCACCCTCCTTCCTTCCCCACAGAGTCCGGAAACCGCAGGGCTGCTGTCATGCGTGGGAATGCCGAGCCCTCTCCCATCTTCCCACCACTGCTTTCTCCCCACATCTCTGATGAGAACAACAACCTGGAACATAGTTTTGGGATTAACTCCAGCTGTACACAGAGCACAAGGCTCACACACTGGCTAAGCCCCCCAGAAAGCCTCACCGTAAGGACAAAAGTGGGACCCAAGAAGGGGACAGAACGTGCAGCAGGCATTTCACAGCCAGTGACCCAGCACGTAACCTGCTCACTGCTGTAACCTGCCACGTGTCACAGTGTTCCTCAGCCCTGGGCACTGCCACCCAGGACTTCTAGAATCCCTTTATCTTCTCAGCAACATGCTGAGAACTCAGTAACACCGCACTGCTGCAGCGCAGAAGGCAGTGACAGTGTCCCTGTAAGTGACAGGGAAGAAGAGGTGCTGGCAGAAAGGCAGAAGACATTCCTTGCATGGCTGTGACAGGAATAGTTGTGCCATGGTCAGCATTCTGAGGACTAATTTTAATTATTTGTTGAATTCTGGAGTATAGCTCCCTTAAAGAAAGAAGTACCCAGGAATTATACTCCCAGGATGGTGACTTGATGTTTTAAACCCTTTCCCTCTTCTCCTACACATCCTCCTAAGGAAATTCAGAAAACACACAGAGTAGTACAATAATCACCTTTCACAATATGGTTTTAGTTCAATCCAAATTTCTCCCATCTGCTCAAGAGACCTACAGACTGCCTTAAAATGAAGTCCTTTGGTGCTATCAGGGATTTCTGATTTCCCATTGAAAAACCAGGTGATAAAGTGCCAGTTCAAACCAGCATGGTAAAAATCTAGAGTGTTCTTTGATAAACCTCATACTTCAACAGAAAGGAGAGATTACAGCTTTGCCATTAAGCATCTCTGTGCCCCTCCATCATGGTTAAAAGCCAGGTTTTACACTACCAATCAGCAGCAATACTGGGTACAGTAAAGTAAAACTGTTACCATGGATAAGCATCTACTCAGCTCTTGGAGCCTGCAGTATGCTGGGAAATAAATCAAATGACCTAGAACTGAGAAATAATGACCTTCAAAGTGAGAGCTTATTTCTGGTTTTATCCATCTTTACTATCACAGCTTAAACTAAATCAACCATGCATTTTAAGATCTATATTGTATCCTTCCAAATCTATCTGAGAACACTGAAGTCTTAAATACTCTGTTGAAATGCAGAGCTTATTACAGGTCAAAATTTTACTTGATTTGTAAAAGGTTATGTGTGTTGAGTACAACCAATACAGGAGAGACTCCTCCCAAACTCAGTGAACCTTCTTAGTGGTCATGAGACTACCAAGATAAAACTCTGTTAATGAAATTTAAATACAGGAGAAGAATGTAAGTACTTCAAAGTGTTTGTTAAATGCCTTTGAGTTCCAGTTTACCTGGCATGTCTAGGTCCTGCTGGGTGAAGACTCAGCTCTGTGACCCTTATGTTTTTTACCATGTAGCTTTATGAAGCCTCGACTGGTGCCCAGCTGCAACTGGCAGTGCAACGTACCTGCTCACAGAGCAAAGTGACCTTGAGGAGGCTCACTCATCTCAATGTCTAGCACTCATTTCCGTGAAATCCCTGGGCAGGAAAACACACATATGGAGAGATAATAGAGGCAAAGCCTCCATGTCAAAGAGCAGATTGGACTCTTGCCATCAGGCCTATGACAGCAATCCCTAATTCTCCAGGACATCTGCTTATCCAGCAAAACACAAGCCGTCTGTCCAGCGGCCAGGACAGCACAGGGGTTGGCACACACGGCAGAGTCAAGTGCTACCCCTGCTCTGACATCAGGCACATTCATCTCTGCTATTGCACTCCCTCCCTTTTTTTTTTCCTAAACAGAAACCAGTTATACATAATGTCATTATGCTCAGCTTGTGAGGCTGAGTTTATCTGTGACTGCCAAAAGCACTGTAATCTTCAGCACGAAGTATGATTACTCTGTCATCATGCATCTCTACAGATAGCACTGCTCATGGTATCCTTAGAATGGGAAGAGGTCAAACCACTGATGTTAAACCTGAGGCCTGAGAGCTAAAGGACAAGCTGCAATATCAGTTTTTGCCAGAGGAAACTCATCCACGTTGTGATTTGATGGGAGAAGGATTTATATCAACTTATACTAGATAAGGAACATGGGAAATAAATACCTAAGTCAGAACTTACTAATGGGTATTATTTCTCAGATAGTAGGAAGTTAATGCTATATAGCTAGGCAACAAAGCCATCTCATCCTTGATAAAGGCATAAACACATTAAAAGAATAATCCCTGTGTGACATGAGGTTACTTGTGCATTCATAAAATTTTCACTGCTTCTGCCAGCATTGCCTTTTAAAAATCACTGCTCTGTCCCAGCTTGATCAAACCCTGCAGCCCATGATCTACTTCTCCTTCAATATGCACAAACATGCAGAGAATCCCATTATAAATCCTTTTTTAAAGGATAAATAGAAGTCTCTCATATCACAGACAAACCAGCAGCTTGACCTAATTTCAGTGGTTCCACATTATTTCCACTATCAACTTAACTATCAGTTACACTCTGCCATGAAACACCAGGGTCAAGCTTTGTACCCCAGGCCCTGTTGCAGGGAAGGAAGAAATCTCTTTTCACTGCCTAAAGGACACTGAGAAAACTTGCAGAACATCCAATCTAGAGACAAAAGTTGTCATGATGAAATAGTTTAAGTTATTCTTTTTCATAGAAGAATTAAGACCATCACTATCTTTCATTACAAAAATACGTAATTTAGCATGAGACCTCTTGAAGGGAAAAGGTACTTTCTAAATTTTAGTGTAATAAGATAATTTAAAAACTGATGGTTTTTAAGGTTTAGGCTCTCTCCAGATACACTCATTAGGTCTTGCAAAATATCAAATTGCTTCATTACTGGCATGAACATTTAAAATAAACACTCTGCTTCCTTAGAAGTTCAAGAAAACCACACTAGAATAATAAGCCAACATTCACACATCAGGATATGAGTTGTCAGAGCTCTGCTTATATTACTGACTGGCTCAATTACAGAGGGACAGTAATGAAAGGAGAAGCCAAAACAAGTACTCATCATCATAACAGAGAGAATTAGATAGAAGACCATTATTTTGAAGCACCTTTTTCTTCTCTAAATATGATTAATAAAAAATAAAAATAGAGAAACTAACATTACAACTGTCTGTATGTAAAATGGAGAGATGGGGAAAGAGGCCATGACTGAAAAATGTGTTGCCATTCCCATCTGCAATCCTTTCACCTCCCTGAAAATGAGCATATCTTGTGGCAAAAGAGAAATTCTGTTGAAATTTCACAGCAAATGGTTTTACAAGCTCCATGTTGTTTTACCAACCATTTGCAAATCACTTCAATGGGAAAATTTACCCCAGCTTGTATGAATTGCCTCGTTGTAGGCAAACCCTGAATGATAATGGTTTACTAAACAGAAAATGTAAAGTGATCTAACATTTTCACTAAATAAGTTGCTAAAAACAAAACACTGATGCCAATTTGTAAGATTTAATGAATATGCAGACTGGTAAATTAATAGACTGTGCCCCAGAGCTGCTCGTTTAGAATGCTGCTGTTATAATAAAATTAGGTAAGTATCCAATGAAAGCTCAGGACCCTGGGCTGGTGCCATCTAATTGAAGTTTACAACTTTATTGGAGATTCCTTGCATCTTACATATTTGCTTTGTAGAGTTTAATAGCTGGTGCCTTTGGCTCTAACTTAATTACAAATCAGAAAGGAAGGTTGTGTCAGCATGATAACATTTGGCTAAGCTGAAAACTCGGTTTCAGGCATATTTCACCTGTTCTTGTGCTGCTTTAAGTGGACTAATAGGTCCTAATCACAGAGAACAAATGTTTTTTTAAAGTGAGGATATAAAATTAAGGGTCAGGTCCTGCATGTCTTTGATCACCAGTGAAAGCACAGGGAGTGGGTGGCACTGAGTGCCCACCAAGCAGCTGAAGATCAGGGAGTCCTGATCACACAGATCCCAGGAGGGCCCAAAGTGAGGAGGGGAACAAGCCCCATTTACAAATAACCAGGTCTGAGCCTGAAGACATCCTGAAGGGGAGAAAACGTCAGGTGTAAATGGAGTGAAAGTAAAAGGTGTAAAATGGCAGGTGAAAGCGGTGATTCCAGTTACCTGCCCACAGCTAAGTCGTGTCCAGGCTGCTGAAGGAGAGCACATTTCACCTGGGACCTGTTGCAAGGGACAAGAAAGGAGAGGTGGGAGGGTCTCAGCAGGTTCTGAGCTGCTCCATACCCACGGCTTTCACATGTATTTTTCCACACTTTAACAATAACCTCATGAAAAGAGTTGATTGGCAGATGCCAAGTAAAACATTTCAAGAAGGTAACAAAAGCCATGGGAAAGCAAGACTATATAGCTTTCTAGAAGATAAGATGGAGTGTGTTCACTATAAACAAACCCACCTCCACATCCCACGTACACATGCACCGTGTGGCAGTCCATTAACACTCAGAGTGTTCCACTGATTAAAAAGAGAATTTAATACATCTGTCGGAACACTGAGACAGAATAAATATCCTTATCGTTCCATTTACTGTAAATAATACTTAAGTGCAAGTCAAATATTAGCTATATTCAGCACAGCATCATAACAAAACAGGCACTGCTAACATTACAGTCCCAAACTGTGTTACTTGTAATTAACATCTGACATATATCTGCTTTTGCAATCACCCATTACTGATTAAATGACAAGGCACAATGTCAGATGCATAATCTGATTGGTTAGTACTCAGTTACCAAGGTGTTACATTTGGAAATTGCCTGTGAATTGATTTCTTTTATTGAATTAATAAGTGTTATCATACTGTACAGAAGGCAAAATTGCTACTGAACGTGAGCGATAACATATAATTACAGAAAATCAAATCCTAATCTGCAGAGCCAAGCCAGGTGTCAACATTTTAATTGTAGTTGGGGAAGCGCAGTAACACCATGGAGCAGGGGGAGGATGGGAAGAGATCTCTCAAGTGTAGGAAGAAATATATTGCATAAAGAACCAACTTTAGTTAGGCATGAGAGCAACCTCAAGGGATGCCAACCACTCATGTGCAGAAAAATTAGACTTAATTTTTCATTTTAGACTATAATCCCACATGCTGGGACACCTGACTGTCATGCAGACCCAAATCTATCTCTCAGTATCTTAAGATTTGCATTTTTGGGAGAATGTTTCTGAAAGATTTTAGGAGATACAAGCATAATATATGGAAATAGTGCACTTCCACTATTCTTTCCTTAAAAAATAATATCCCTTCTTTCCCCAGAAAGATCAAGTCCGTTTGAGATCATATCACAAGTTTCTGCTATAAATAAAAACTCAAAGGTTGTATTAATTTTAGTAGCTTTGCACACTGTTTCAGTAAAAAATGCCTCTTCAGGGCATTTCCTAGTTGCTGTCCTTGTTAGCCTGCAAACACTGCACTAATGCAAGCACTGGCGTCGAAATTGATGATGTTAAATTGGCGTAACCCCCTTGCATGGACACTCTCAAATTAGCTGGTTCCAATATATTTGATCTATCTCAGCCACTCCTAAACCAATTTGAGTGTTCATGCTAACAGACCACACCAGTTTAACTATGTGTACTCAGAAAATGATGTTGTTAAATTGCTGCAATTTCTTTGGATTAAGGAGGCCTAGGAGAGCCCCAGCCTCCTCCGAGGAATGAGCCATTCGAGCCACCACAACCAGGCTGGCAGACTGTGATTCTCACCTGTTGGTGCAAATCCAAGATCTTTCCATATCACCCTCCTGTCCAGGTACACTGAACAATTTCAGTTCCAAACATCTCCACTCCTTCTTCCTCTCCACTGCTGCCTTCCCACCATTAGTACCTTTTCCCACTGCCATCCCCCGGATTCTCCCAACAGCAAAACAGAACTGTTCACTATCAGGCAGCAGCTGCCAGCTCTTCCTGCCGTGAATTTCTCTCATTTTGCAATCTGTGATCTCTGTCCTTTGGAAAAAGACCTGGCTAAGCACAAGATGAGGGAGCACAGACTGGAAGCATCAGGGGCAAATGACAAAGCTTGGTTCAAAGACCGCACCACCATGAGCCAGCTCCTAATTTGCAAAACATCTGTTCAAATCATCAGCTTTTTCTTTTGTTCAAGGATAAAGAGGATAGGTTAAGTCATCCTGTTGGCATACAGAGAGAGAAGTTAAACCCCATGCTACTACCACCCAGCTGGCAAGGTATCTTGGCAGCAGGATGGCATATAAAAATTTTACATAAATCTCTTTCCAAATTAATTCCTTTCATGCTTGTTTCCAGGGTAATAGTGAAAGTTTCACTCTTGAATTACAAACCCCTGGGCTTTCCTGCAAGATGACCAGGCCAGCAAGTATCTTCCCAGCACAGTTATACCACTGTCATGGCTTTGTGTCTCAAGAACTGTGAGTGCATCTGGCATATACAGTTGTCCAGGGTGGTGAGGAAAAAGAGCAACCTAGGTAAGGGTATGCAGCACGACAAGGTGGGGTGCCTGGGTAAGCAAAATTTTGGCTAGGTACAAACAAGCCACCTTTGCATGGAAAAGGGAGATATCAGCAACTCTCCAGCCTGAAAGCATCTTAATTCTGTGCATTGGCCAGTCTTCTAGACACTAATAAAGTTTTGGAAGAAAAAACTCCCAAACTAACAAACACTTATGACTGGAGCTGAAGTAACATATTTTTAAAAGAAAATTTCTACAACATGAGATGTATAACTTGGCTCTACAGTGATCACTGTGGGGAAAATAACTGGTAGGAGTTGCTACATGCCTCAAGAATGTGAATTCTGGAGAGCAGGAGGAATCAGACTCACAGGAGAAGGCTGAACTATTACAACAGGGAAAAAACAGCCATATAGAAGAGAAGTCTTCTTTCAAATACTTTTTTTGTGCAGTTAAAGGTAGTGCTGGGGAACAGGACTGCAGGAGAGTGAAAGGCTGTATCGATTGAGATGAACTGAACCAACCTGGAGGCCTTTTGCTGTGACGAACACCAGCGTGACCTCCATGCAGGAGCTCCGGAAAAACGACGAGCAGCTAATTGGGTTTCCTTTCCAGTCACTCAATTTACAGCTACTTCCTGACCTCGGCTTTACAACGTTTGGAGCCTTGGTGGTTTAATGAGCTACAATCCATGCTTTTTCACAAACAGAACCTGCCCAGGTACATTTCTGTATCTCTTCTAGGTTGTGGCCACTGCAGTGCAGCAGCAGTTGTTTGTTGCTCCCCAGATCTATTTTTTTGGAAGACCATGGGGAGGATGCTGCCCCCAATGCTCCTGTGCTGCAGCACACCCTGGGAAGCTCACAGGGAGCAGCACCAGACTGCCACACTTCTTCCATTCCAAGGAGACAGAGCCACAACAGCCCAGACGTGACAGTCCCACGGCAGCTTTAGCTGAGGCAAGTTATAAGCTAAGCAATTCCCACTCTTCTCTTTGCCCCCAGCCATATGTTCCCACCTTCTCTCCTGCACCAGCACCTTTATGACTAAGTGGTGAGACAATTCAGGAAATTAGTCCAAAAGAAAGTTTTTTTTTTTCATCATGCTAGCTTTTGGCTGGTTGAGCTCTCTGCAGAAGTTATGAACACATACTGTAGTGCTGGGGGGGAAGGGAACATGTGGCCAGAAGCATCAGGGAGGGAGCTGGAGACCCTCTCCCTGTAAGCTGGGACCATGCTGAAAGCACAAGAAAGGGCAAACTCTGCCTGCCCTGTTTTACAGGGACCTTCAAAAATTCAGGGGAGGATGAGGCTGGAACCTGACCTGGCTCTTTTGAAGGCACAATGACAAATAGACAATTAGTTGTTTTCTGCAGTCATTACTTTGAATTTTGCTGCACAAAACCACAGTTACAGCTACCTGTCTGTGGGAGAGACTCCCAGGATGCATCTGCCTTTAGTAAGCTCCTGTATAATGCTGCAACTGACTTGGGCACCTACTTAATCTGTGACCTTACAGCTCCTGTCAAGCAGACTGTGACCCTCTCTAGACTTGTATTATCCATTACCAAACTTTCATTTTTATTAAGCTCAGCAGAGACTTCTTTCCTTCTCCTCTAGGAAGCATGAATTCTCTTTTGTCATTTATTCCACAAATGATTTATACCAAGAGCCTGTCAAATACAGGAGGTACTTGCTTGTGCTTACTATACCTGCAAGTAGCTCTGTCCTTTCTGGGTCATTACTAATAAAGCACTTATCCCTCATACAAGCACAAATGCCTCCCTGTGCTCTCATAGGTATTTATCTGTGCACTTCAGAGTCCTCAGTGGATTTATCCTCACAGTGCTCTGGCGAGCTGGGCATTGATGTGATTTCTGTTACACAGATAAAGAACAGGGCTTGGAGACTGAATTCAGCTCTTTGTTGCTTCAAGGAGACAATCTCCTGAATCAGGATGCTGGAACCACTGATTCTTCCTTCCTTCCCACACCTGATTCCTCTTGGGACAGCAGGAAACTACTCCTGGTTCATCCCCCACTCTGCTTTATCAGGCAGTACCACACCAGCAGAGTATTGCTGCTTCAGTCTGCAGGAGAGGAGGCTTCAGCCTGAGGCCATTTCTTACTGTTGAAGTGCTTATGAAAGAGAGCATCAAAGCCCACATCCCAACCTGCATGACCCAAATCATCACCCTCCGTCCTGCTCCCCATTCACAGATGACTCATGAGATGAAGTCTCCCTGCTGCTCAGCACCATCACTCTGCAGCCAGCCAGATTTCATGAACAACAGTAAAACAAATATATTTGTCTTGCAACTGCAGCGCCAAGACAAGCAAGGAGCAAAGCTGGGGGCCAACTGTAACACCACAGATTTTGGCAGTCAGCCCTCTTTCCAGCTCCTTATATATTTTTGTCCCAACTTTCCAGCTAGGTCTCCCTCTTTTCAGTATTTCTGGGCAGATCATAACACCCACTGAAGAGCAACAAACGCCTGCGTGGCTCAGTGCTTGCCCTTGATGAATTAAGGCATCTCCACTCTCTCTCCTCTCCCACTCTTTCCAGCACCACTTTATCACAGGCAAGGCTGAGAAACCTGTTGCTGCTGTTTCTCTTTTAAGTCCTAAAGCCAACTGGCAAACTACAGTTTAACCTCACAGCTGCTGAATGCAGTTAGATTAATACATGGTGGCCAAACAAAACATTGCTTTTAAAATGCAATTTGTGCTTGGCACTGAACACATTGGGAGAATTCAGAGCAATCTGCACTACAGACCAGCTCATAACCCTATGCAGAAAGTGCTTTGAAGCCCCCAATTTACATCTGACAGCCTTAATGCATTTTGGAGGCAGTAGAGAGAGGCAGTAGAGTAGAAAGCCTCTGCACTAATCATGACTGATGTAAGAAAACTGAAAACACTTCATTGCTTCTACTTTGTTGTAAAATTCTATGTGCATGCACCACGACAACCCCTCTTTCCAAAATCTAAAGAGTCACAGCAAGATGGTGGAAAAAAATGGAGATATTCTGGCAAGTTACAATTTTTAGCCTGAAAATCCTCCTTTATTGATCCAAAATACACCTGGCAGTTTTCTGCCAGGCGTGCCAGGTTTTCTGGCGTGGGGGAAAGGAAGGCATAACAAAAAGCTTTCACCTGTGATTATCTTGCCCGACCCCCATGCACCTTCATCCTGCTGCACTGAGCTGCAGCTGTATTCATCTGCACAGGTATTTATGACCAATCTCTTGCAGAGAGAATGCATATTTCCCCACCACAATAAAAGTTAGTTCAAAGCAGCCTGCTCTCATTGAAGTCCATGGGAGATTTTTTCTTCCATCAGCTTAAGCACAAGTTGGGTTGGGCCCACTGAGATAGTCTGCTTCAGGAAAATCCTCACTTGTTGATTAGGGCTCAGCAGGAATAAACACAGAGAATATTTTATTTTCATTGATAACACCCATTCCCCAAATAATTTGAAATTAATCCTCCAATTTAATTTCAAGCTGCTTTTCTGCTGTGCTTGGCTGCTGAAGGAGAAAAGATTCTGGAGAAAGCAGCACAGGTGAATTACATTTGCTCAACATTTTCAGCATTAAATAATCTGCACATAACTCAGGCTCGCTCCAATGGTACACTGCACTGACCCGACATAAAATATAGCTCTCCTAAGCCAAAAAAGATAAAACAGGGATACCTTCATATTTAAAGGAGAAACAGTGAAGGATTTCAGACTTTAATGAGACACAGATGCTGACCACTGAATGAATCACTCTGCCCATAATTAAAGAGTCTTCTGATGTCTGAAGACTCTTCCTGTCATGAAAACTCTTGGATGCCATTTCATCTCCATCCTAAGCCTGATTTCAGACTGAAAGAGGGGAATCCAAATGTTCATGTCACCCCAGACACCACTTATATTCTCCATTTCCCTTTTGAAGAACTTGGTATTAATTTCTGTCTATTCGGGTTTTATGTTTTTATAGGTCTTCAGGCACCCTTAGAGCTAGACAGGAGATATGAAAAATCAACAATGAACCAAAGCATTTCCATGCACCATACTTTAGCATTTCATGCAAAACAGCAGTATTTAAATCAGGGATCCCTCTTGCTAATATTTAAACAACAGTATAAAATCAAAAAATTCCACTTTCGCATACAAGAACACAACAGGAACATTTTACAGTTTTGTTGATGCTTCAGCTGTAACAATCCAAGAACTCCAGGCACTGAAAGTCACAGGAAGACTTTCAGTTATTATTATTGTTACCCAGCTGGGCTACCTGGGGGCAAAAACAAAAACAAAAAGGGAAAAACAGGGTCCAGGTAGACAGCCTTTTCATGAGATGCCCAAAAGCTTGTGTCTTAGCTGATTACTTGCACGTCCAAAAAAGCTTCTTTTTGTTCCCAATTAGGCTGGAATTCTGTATTTTCATTTACTTACCACTACTACTCCCTGGGCATGAATAAATCTCTCAGCTTTTCTACTATGAGGTAAAAGAATGATTTAAAAAATAATAAATAAATCACTCTCATCTTGGGCTGAAATATCACCTGAGGGTCCTCTTGCTTCACTGCAGCTGCAGCTTCCCCAGGGAAGCTGGTCCCCATGCTGAACTAGCCCTCAATGCTGCAAATTTCTCCTAATGTCTCTTCTGACAGCCAGTATTCTCCCTGAACAGTGATGTTCAGAATGAAATGTACTGCACCCACCACCAGAATCAAGTAAATTGAACAAATGGCCCTGAGTATTTTATAGTAAACCATATTTCTGTTTCCTGACGACTTTTTCTCTTTACAAAAAAGATTGCAGTTCCCAGGATATTTAGTGATCAAGCTCCTGTAACCCAAACCCCTCCACTCAGACTTTCTTTTACCATTTCTGGCAGAACAGGTACCTGACCAGTTCAGGTCTTCTACAGTTCATCCCTTCTTTGCTTAGCACTGCTAAGCTGTAACCTACTTTTTTCAGACCTTTTCTATTATTTCAGATCCCCTGAATCCTAGTCCTGAACTTGGCTGTGCTTGTACCTGTCTGAGCTTGGCATGATCTGCAGAGTAACTGTGATCTCTTCCATGTCATCCAAGTGTTAATGGAAACAGAGACTGCTGTGGCAGCTGCAGGTCTCCACCTCTTCCAGGGACTGCTGCCTTTTACATGCTTAGAAACAACTTCATCACCTTTATCATAATTCCCTGAAAAAAAATTCTCTAGGCATTACAGCCTTCCCAGCCCACAGCTCCTCTCTTTCTCCATGTTTGAAAGATATCCCATTAAATTTTCTTTTACGCAGTCTTCTCAAGCCTCATTTGTCCTCCACAGATTTTCAAAGATTATCACTAATGGCACTGAAATCACTTAAGCCAGTTTTTTAACTATCTGGAGCTGAATTCCTCCAGGCTCTGCTAAGTAAGAATTCAAACCTATTCTTCCCCTCTTTTCTGAGAGCACGCTGGCTGCAGCTGACCCTCTCAGGAAGAACAGAAGGGATAAAAAAGTCATTCAGCACTTCTGCTTTCTCACTTCCACCTTCTGAGAGCTTTTCCTTTCCACTGAGCACTGGACTAACTCATTCCCTGGCCCAACTCTTGCTACAAACACATTCACAGAAACCCCTCTGGCTGCCCTTTTTGTCTTTTGCCAGTTGTGGCTCATTTGGACCTTGGCTTCTCATTTGTCTTTGCATGTTCATGATAAAATTATTCTCAATAGCTTGACCTACTCTCCAATTTTTTATGCTGCTTTTGAGTTTCAGGTCATTAAAGACCCTGTGATTTAGCTAAAGTAATCTCTTACTGTGTTTCCCATCTGTCCTCTCCATTAAGGGAGTTCTACTTGTGCATTAAATTTGCTTCTCTATGAAACTTTCAACTCTCCCAAACTTCCTCTTCACTCGGAGCAGCTTGCCAAGACTGCAGCTCTGAGCTGACTGAAATCTGCTTCCCTGAAACCCATTGTCTTCCCCATGCTGCTCTCCCTACTTTCCTTCTTAATAATCAGCAGTCTGGCAATCCAGAAATGTGTTTGTTTTGGAAAAGCTATTCTGCCCAAGTGGACTCATTCTCTAAATTTCCCAAGGACTGAATTCCAGTTACAGAGCAGTTTGCATCTGTTCTGCTTTGGGTTCTGGGGATGAACAAAGGTGTACTTCAAACACTTTGAAGACATTTTCTTGCCAAAGTATCACAAACAAACCTGTCCTGCTCCAAAATATCACCCCAAAATAGAGGAACTGGCAAACAGTGAAGGGAGGGGGATAAAAAAAAAATCTCAGATTTTTCTGGAAGGACAGACACATCCTCCAAAGTATCTTTAGCCCAGTGTCCTTAGGAAAGGCTGCAGAATCCGCCTTGCTGCTGGCACAAGATATAATGAAGGATTTAAGTACAGGTTGTAAAATTCTATGTGCTGTCCTAGATAATTTATACCTTTCCAAATGATGCCTCTCCATTCCTCAAATACAGGAGATCACCCTGGAGGAGTCAGCCCTGACCCCAGTCCTTTCAACATCCTCTCTCTGCACAGGGGATACTTATATCCTCCAGCCGTGCTTAACTCACAGTAGCAGTCGATAGGAAAGAGTGACTTAGACAGAGGAGCTCAGAAAGAACAAATATTTTTATAGCAGCCCCCTAATACTTCGAATAGGATGAGAAGACAACAGCATGTACAAGGGAGCCATTGAAAACAGCACTGCTCCTAACATGTGCTTGGGAAGATATCTATTATCTGGGGCTTGCCAGCTGGCTCCTGTATGCACAAGATCACCCTGCCTTTAACTCTGTTTGCTTTGCCGTTCCCACAACCGCAGTCTTTGCCCTGCTGAAAACCCTGTCCTGCTGTCGGCTGTGATTAGCTGGCCCCAAAGAGCCCCCCTGCCAGCCAGGCTGCAGTGGGGCCAGTGCCACAGGAGGCACAGCTACCCCAAACAATCCCCCAACAATGAGCACTGCCCTGCACTGAGGAGGAAGCCAACCCTCTACCCACAGTCTGTGCTAATGCCATCGTCCTTCCCAACACCAAATCTGTCAACAGTTGACTTTTGCAACTTCACACTGAGCGTCCCTGGGAGGACCAGCACCCACATCTCCAGCTCCACTTCTCCTTCAGTGAAGCTGATTCTCCTGTCCCCACTCCTGAAGCCGTTATCACCGAGCAGAAATCTTCCTTGGTCCTTGCAGAGAAGCAGGACACGTCGGCCACAGGATTAATGGAGTGTAAGTCTGGTGCAAACAATGAGTTATCCACAACCTGATCCATATTACCAGCTTAATTTCTGACTTTTCCCCATTGGGCTACACAGCTTCTGTAAATGTTTTAAGCTTCACCTTAAAACAATTGAGGTCCTTGCTCCCATTACAATCTTTGGCCAAATTCCACTCCTAAGAACATATGGACACTGTCATATGCCCTCTCAACACAAATTAGGACTATTACATTCCCTTACAGAAGCTGCATTTCTCCTGTTAATTTGCTTTTACCCAACTATTTGCAACCTCCATCAAATATCCTAAGTTGTCTGTATCAATATTTGGGTTGCTAGTTTATTTTTCTTTCTAGCTTGTTTCCATTTATGGTGTGCTTCTCCATTTAATATTAAATCGACAGTGACAGATCATCACCCTTTTTCTAAATTCACTAAATGGTTTAATAATATAATTTTGAGAAACAGATTTGTGGCTCGCACGCACACACCAAGGCAAAATAAAGATGACAGCACATTTGAACAAGGCAGCAATAAAACAGTGATAGTAATAAAGAATAAAAATGCTATATCAGGTTGCCATGGGAACCAGCATTCAAGGACTCCAGGTAACGTTGTAAAACATGCCACTGAGCATAAAGCAGCTAAGCAGGTTAAGAGGTTATTTATTAGGCTGCGACATGTTGTGCAGTGCCCTCTGGTGCGAGCGCAAGAGAGGCACAAACGAGTTCAAACCAAGGCAGAAGATCCAGGTGTTTGTGCCCCAGGAGCATTACCCAGGAACTGGCAGCTTGGCAGCTGCACAACTGGGAAGGAAGGGTGGGAGCCACAGGCAGCGAGCACAGGTCGGGCTGGTGCAGAGCTGAGCAGAGGTGACACCAGGACACGCACCCACAGCTGCTTTCATCTGCCCCCTGTCCCAGCCACGAGCACCACAGTGCACACAGGGAGCCACCAAGGGCTCCAGGAAACATCTCTGTAGGTGAGATCTGCCAACCTCTCCAAGTGCTGCTTTTCCTACTGAGGGTAATGGGACCAGCTAAGATGGAAGCCACAGCAGGTATGATTAAGGCCAGTAAGCACAATCCTTGGTCACAGCATGCTTTCTTAAATACTGAAAGTGTAACTTGTTCCATGTCCAGAAATTTCACTAAAATTAGCAGCAGTTGCCCAGGTGGAAAAGTTCCAAACCCAGGCTCAGAGTCCCTGGAGCCCTGGGGCACCACATGGTGTGCACTCACAGAGGAGCACAGAGAAACAACTCAACAGGGTAAGGAGCCCATGTGCAAACAACAAAAAGGCAACTCAGTAATTCAGTTCAACTCTTCAGGTAAAACAGCCTGGGGTGTCCTGTCCTACACAAGACAAAAATATGTAGATACCAAACACAAGATGTTCTTGAGCATCTTGACAATGCAGAACACCCTCCACACACAACAGAGGATGCTGCAAAGCCTTCTGAGTGCAATGTGCTCCACTGCACTCTCACCATGGCACTCCAGGCTCGTGGGGAGGTGTGTGGCTGATGGCCCTGTTCATGACTGCCACACCCGAGCCTCTTTCCAGGTACCACTGGTTAACATTAAGTGTTTATTTGGGGGAGCAGAATAGGTTGCTTACGAATATCACAGCACAGGATTGTCTTTTTTCCCCACAGGCCTTTCTGTAGGGAAATCAATACAAAATCTAGTTAAATGATTTTGAATAGACACTGTTAATATTTTGTATAGATTGGCTCCTCCAAAACGGAATCAGAGCTAAGACCATCCTGATCCATCATCCTTCCTGTTACACCTAAAATAATGGAAATCATAACAGAGATGATTTTTAAGCCTGCCAAAACCTGCTAAACACAAGGCATGGCTGGATTAGCTTTTTCTATTAGCAAAGCCAGCCTATTTAGCCTAATATTCTGCAGTGCTTTCAATGCAGCTTTCCTGTTGGGACGAGGGTCAGTGCATGCCCAGCCTGCCAGCACTGCTCTGCCAACAGCCAGCTCCCGAACCCACCACAGCTCTGTGGCTAGCAGCAGATTTGGATTTGTCTTTAAACTGCAGAAATACTGCTGGGAGGTGCAGGGGGGCTGGAATATGAAACCCATCTCTCCTTGTTTTCCCCTGCACCGTTAAAGCTGTCAATTCAATTCTCCTCCCACTAAGTGGCACCAATGCACCGCAAACCACAACGAAAACATCTGTACAGACAGCTTATAAATAAATATTCCCCTGTCTTCCTGAGCCTGGCCCACAGCAGGGGAAATCAAACAAGCAGGGTCTGCATGCGGGAAGGGCGGCGGGGCTGCTGTGGGCCAGCTCTCCAACAGCAGAGCCCTCTGGGCATGGCCCTCCCCCTCATAAAAGCTTTAATTACCTTTCTATGAAGGAAATGCAGTTTACAGGGACACAAGGAAAGAGAAAAAGTCAAAGAGGCAATCTTGTGTTAATTGTACACCCAGTACTTGCTCTCTCCTTGAGAGGAAAAGTGATGCAAGGACAGCAGGAGACATTTAAACCCATGGAGCACTGAGCCAAGCCCAACCCAGAGTCCCTGCAGTTGAATTGCACATAATCCACACCACAAATCACACCCCCAATGCCAGGCACTGCTGTTTTTCTTCCAGACAGCCCTTGTGAAGGCCTTTTGTTCAGGAGAGCTGTAAGGACTGCCCTGAGTTCCTGGCTGAATCACCCAAGGCTTTGCCCAGCAAAGCCTGACACTTGGGTTACTGGAGAGCAGATATGTGGGTAAGGGACAACTCTACTGTAAATCAAATCTACTACAAAAAACCAAATCTGTAGCTCAAACTCACTGTAGTTGGGACAAGGTTATGAAATAGCAAACCCCATTTCTGTTAACCATCAGGCAAGAGCAGAAGTTAACAAGGAAGAACATCTAGCAAGTATCTTTTCACCAGTGCTCTTGAGAGAATTGACAATTAGCCAAAAACACCAGTACAAATGGCAACAAAGAGCAGTTTGGGATATCACAGTTTCCCTTGTCATGGCCTGCCATTTGGGAAAGTGATGCTGATGGTCCCTGTTAAGTGAGGAAACAAGGCCTTGTGTGGTGCAAAGAACTGAGCAGTGCCCAGACAGGAGGAGCAGGACCCATCAGAGATGGATGATTGGCTTTGGTGGTTTCATCTGCCTCACATTTGCTTCAGCAGAAGGCTGCTAGAAGACAGCAGCCCCATAACACGTTCCCATGCAGGCCAGCCTGGCCAGACACACAGATCCCAGTGCTGGAAGCTGACAGACTCCCTCAGCCTAAGAGAAATGCCTGTGGCTGATGGCCACCACACTCCAGACCAGATATACCAATCTGCCCTCCTAAATTAGCAATATGCAATGGCCACAGAGGAATAACTTGCCTTCATCGACAACAGAGCTGAACAGCCACAATCGCCACCTTTTTACACAGCAAGTCTGAGCAGTTATCCCTAAGGGGAGGAAGATATCCCTAAGGGCATGAAAAAAGAGTTCACAGGCACCTCCTGAGTTTGTTTGTTTTTAAAACAACACTCACAGATGTAGTACTGACATTAAACCTCCTGTGCACTGAAACCAAAACAGGGAATAAAAGAATCCCCTCGGTCTTGAAACGTTACAAATGCCCTACACTGAGCACTGGGGCGTCACGTCACTGGTCACGGATGTTGACTTGCTTCTTTATGCTCCCTCCACCTTTCCCCATGCAATATCCAACAGCTGATTATTCTGTTGTTTGCAGTAGACTGAAGTAATTAAGCTTAACCCTAGTCCTGTGGGAGTCCCAGAGAAGGTTAGTGATCCACAGGCATGACACGCTGTTATTTATAGCTGATTAAGTTCTATTTATCTACATTTAAATGTTGCAGGAGATGGGAAGAGATCCCAAAACACATCTGTGTCTTATTAGAAACACCAGCTGTGTGTGGTAGCTTAAAGTTTGCCTTTCTTGAGAGGTTATAAGGAAAAAGAAAACCAACCCTGAATAATTCAAATTCTTCACTGTAGCTAAATAAATTGGTGTGGTTTAGTCATAATCTTCAAGATGTAAGCCTGCCATCCCATGCAACTGACCTGCTTCTGGGGTCAAACTCAACCCCAAAATTAGCCAGGCCACTTTGAAGCTGTTCTGAGCACTGTAATTGCATTTAGTTTTTACTGTAAGACTGTTCATGTCTTAAGAGACATAAGAAAGGTGACCAGCAGGTCACAAACCAGATCTTTAGAGGCATAACTTCTGAGCCTCTATGCATTTTGTAACAGCACTGTGGTTTCACTAGTTAGACTGTCCTCATATAGATGCTCTATTTTCACACACATACACAGAGGAAGATGAGCAAACTGAGGGGATGCACTTCTGTCACCACCCTTTCCTCCAGAGAGATGTGGTGCTAAGGCCCACAGTAACAACTGAGTGTGGTATTAAAACCTTTGTGCAATTTAAGTTACTGCATTTTCGGTGGTAGAGAACAGTAACAGAATTACTTGCATGTAGGAGATACAAATAGTTTCCAGAACAGTATCATCATAACTCAAAAGTCAGGCTCTACAGGAAGGGACACCACTGTTCTGTCACTATTCACATCAAATCACAAGAGGTACCTTGTACAGAGTTTATCTCCTAATTGCCAAAGCAGAATGTACTGAAGGAAGCAGTAAGCTCAATCTCCTACTGTAAGAAGTCCTAGTTGAAATATCCAGAGAGCCAACAGTGGGATAGAGCAGGGATGTCTACTGGCTGCAGAACTGTAACTCTCCATAAGATTCTTCTCAAGAACCTGAAGAATGGTATATCATCTCTGTTCCTTTTCCCACTGCCTGGCATGCAAGTCGTTTGTGAGCTGTGAGACCTCTGTTGGTAAGTTCCAGCCCAATAGAGCTGGCTGAGTTTCACTTTTAGCATCACCTGAAATGGAGCGGAGATTCAAAATGAAACTTTAAGGCCAAAAGCAAAACCTCTGAGTTTTGCAACGAATGCTTTGAAATGCCTCCCCATGGCTTTGATACCTTCTTCTTGCACAGGAATCAGTGAGGCTGTACTCACAGGAGCTCTGTGAAACCGTGCCTCTTGAAGGAAGACACCCACAAGGACTACTTTCACCCAAGCTACTGACTGCAGTCTTCTGATGGACGATTAACCAGCTGTCAGTCACCCCACCACAGACCAAGCTGCAGCTCACCTGGCCTTTGTTTGCAATCCTCACCACAGTTTGACCTGAGTGATAAAAGCCACCCCACTTTCCCTGACCATCCCCACCCAATGCAGAGGCCACAGGCCCCTTGCTCCTCCCAGTCCCAGCCCACATCTGCTCAAGTGATGCTGCCGTGGGCTGCTGTTAACAGAGCGTTAAACCTCAAATTAGAGCATGGCTGAAGCGAGCCTGGGATATTTCCAGTTTCCCTTAGGAAGGCAATGCTGCCAGCTCTTTGTTTTGTAGTGAGGCATGTGATAATTTGGCATCATCTTCTAAGTTCTGAAATTTGCTGGAACAAAAGAAATGTTGAGCTTTCATTAAGAGGAAAAAACAAAGTGTACAGTCTCAAGTCATAAACACAGACATGAAAATACAGCCCATGAGTGCCTGAACACAATAAGGAAGACTCTAAACCAGTGCTCATTAAGTATCTTGGTTGTTGCATAGCTTATTTGTTCATTTATATTATTTGATTAGATTTGATAACCCAAATATTTTGGAGTTGTATTTCTGCTCTGGTTTATCTTTTGCTAAATTACGATTTCACAGGCCTCCTGTACAACCCTAAGGAATTCAAGTGGTCACTCTACACCTCAGTCCATTACTTCTAAAAATGGAGTCTGATCAATATTTTCTTCCAACTTTGACTACCCTGCCTAAGGCTAGAGATGGTTTACACTATGTCTCTCAGAATGTGTCCAATATGAGTACCTAAGTAATACAAAAATCAACAAACTACCATCACATCAGAAATCCAGTCATCACTATCTCAAAAATTACTCTGTTCCCAGATAGCAATCAGAACTCAACACAAATTCTGCCCCATTAAAAACTTGTCCTGTATATGCTTTCATCCACATATAAATAAAAAGGTTCAGTTCACAGTGATATTTTAAAACTTATGTTTTGAGACATAACCAATACACAGAAATATCAGTCTCTTAAATCTCTCTTACTGATGCTTTTACACCACACGTTTCAGCACTTGCAAGTATACATAGGCATACATTCAGTAAGTCAACTGCCAGAAAGGTTCCTCCCATATTACAGGAAAAATAGAAGCATTGCAATTTAAAAATAAAGAAAAAAGCAACAAAACCAAAGCCAACAATGAAGCAAAGTCTAGTTATTCCAGAGTACAGTTTCCCCTGGTACTTTGTGTTGCAATTATTTACATATCCCCAGATAGTCAAACTTATGTGGTCCAAAGTTTTGTTGTGGACTTTGTAGAATGCGCTGTGCCTGAGCCAACTGGAGCAGACTTACTGTGTTATCAGGCTGACCAGTGGAACAGGGGACACACCAGATTTGCTACTAAAGGGGGAAAAAAAAGAAATCACTGAGCTACACAAACCATAACAAAATGAAAAGACAAATTCAAGCACACTACAAGAAGCAGGTTTGAGTTGCAACCTTGACAACCTAAGACTCTTTGGTTGGATGAAGAGCAGTAGTAACCAACACATTCCACTTCTCCAGAACTTCAACAGGAGCTGAATACAGCTCCTCGCAGAGGCACACCTCATAACCACAGGACAAAAATATCCTGAGGTACACACAGCAGCAGAATGAATTCTCACGTACCAGCAGCAGTACTTGGTGCACAATCAGTATGTTACAAATGCTGCTCCGTGTGAGAATTGCAACTGTTGTGCCAGCAATACCATGAAGTCACCTGTCCTCTGTTTAAACAGATAATGCTTTTATAGGCAGGAGAAGCCAATCTGTGTAGGGCAAACAGCTCTACTGCCCACCAAACCAAGGAAAATTTAACTGTGATCAGTCACAGAGTATTTCAGAATTTAGTACATACCATTAACCCACAGGACATGCAATAACCTCAGCAGACACTTCTTCCTCATGCTTACTTCACAATATTTTAAGTTTATCCTTCGGCTGGACAGGTTAAAAACATATGAGTAGAGAAGGAATGTCTGAATGCACAGCTTTACTATTAATCCTATTAAGCATGAGCAGAAATCTAAAAGCAAACACTAAAAAAGGGTTTTCACCACAAAAATTCAACCTCAATTTCCATTTTCTAATCATAGCCCTACAACTTCAGCATTTTCCTTGTTGTTCTTATGAATTCCACAGTTTCTCAGCTTCCTCCTTTCAAATTACATTTACACAAAAAACAAATCTATTTGAATTATTCTGAAAAACTAAGCAGCATACGCTTTCAGATGTGCAAGAGCTGCTGAGTGCCTAATTTATTAGAAGAAAGACAACCAAAATATGGCCATACTGCCATACCATATAAATCACCTTCAATAAGAACTAGACAAAAACACCACATTGGTGTCTGTCCCATTCATTACATGCAGATAGGATGAGTTCAACTGCAGGCTTGTTAATAGTCTCTATCTAAAAAAAACAAAAAACCCCACAAAATCACAAAACCAAAAAGAAAACACAGTGAAAAAATAGTATCAAGAACTCAAAGTACTGCCACAAACATCGAGTAGATTTTTAAGGGCTGGTATTTTACATCCCCATTAAATGAGCTGCTTTAAACGAATAGATTGTTACAGGAACTTTGGGGAAGTAACCAGGAGAGAGCTCCCAAGCCTGCTGTGCAACCCAGCCTTTCATATCCTCATAGCTTCTGAAACTGTGCACAGCTCAGAGTCCTGAAATGGGATGGCAAGAGGTGCAGCAATACCTTGTTTTCCTTCTTCCTCTCAGCATTCACCTCCACTCCTCAGCACGGGTCCCCTTCTCTGTGCACATGCACCATGCCCCAAGAGTGCTCAGAAGAGGCTGCTTGGCTCAAAATAACAAGGATCTAAAACAAGAGCTTTAGCACTTATACAAAAACATGAAACAAAAGAAGAGAAGGGGGGCGGAGGAAAAAAAAATGTAGTGGAATAAATCCAACCATAGCTCTTGCAGCTCAAAGCCCCTGGCAAGTGCCAGCAGTTTCAAAAGAGCTGTAATCTCTAAACTGTTATCAAGGTTTTATCGCACTCCAGTTCTTATCTAAACCAAACAATCACTAGAACAGCAGCTGATAAGGCATCCTGACAAGGTAATTTCAGCAATTTAAATCCACTGCTACAGCCATCATACACTGAGAATATTTTAACACCCTTTCCAGTTTAACCTCTAATCTCTCTTCCTCTGTTCTTTCCAAACACAAGGCCAATTTTTCTCTCCTGCAGCCAGGCACACTTCCTGCCATCGCTCGTGTTACGGGCAGGTGCCCTTTGAGCTCTCCCCTTCGGCGCGCGCAGCCCATCCACCAACGCCGGCTTGCTTAATCAAAAGGATCATTATTTTCCCTCTGAATTCAAGTGGCCATTTTCCCCAGCTTGACAAAGGTCCATCGTATAAAGCGGTGGCTACATCTGTCACAAGCTGCTGTGTGGGAGAGGAGAGGGAAATCAAAGGCAGCAAACATGAGGCAGGATCAGCCCCAGCCCTGGTGTAATTGGGTGTAACACAATAGAAATGTGTTCTTTGTAGTCCCATGGGATTTTCACCTAAAACATCTCACCCACGTGTCACAAGGCAGGATTAGTTCAATGTCTCACCTTCCAAAATCATTCAATGCCCAGAAAAATCCAGTATCTTTTTCTACAATTTTTCTTGCAACAGACTTTTCACATCAGGCCAGACTTTGACACATGGGACATCTGAAAACATTCATTCATGCTAAATGTAGCTGGCAAATGACATACAAAGCCAAAACAAAACCAGCTACCTAAGCTGGACAGAAGCATCAGCCATCTGATGCAATTTCCTCTGGTGACTAGACACCGCCTTGACACAATTTCTAATTATTTCTCTCTTTATGCTGGAGTAGAAAAGTAATATTAAGCTACTAAGACATTCCTATGTCTCCAAAGCAAAGCAGCAACTTGCCTCTATCACATAATGTTTATGTACACAGGACAGGGCACAGCAGCTCTAGAACCACAGGAGTTCACCCTCAGCTTTCCACGCCTCCTGCGAGGCTGGGAAGTCAAGCACAGCTCTTGTGCAATGGCCCTGAGCACACCCAGCACCTGCAAGTGCATCAGAGAGAGCAGCCAGAGCCACCAAAGTCACCCAAGCAAGCAGAAGAAAGTTCCTGGAGGAGCCTGTGGCCAGGTCCCTTCTGTGGCACAGTAACTGTGTCAGAGCCATTGTCTTCATATGAACAGAAAGCGAATGATGCGAAGGAGAGAAATTGCTCAATTCCCTCAGGTTGAACTTTCCAAATCAGGAAAGGGAATTCAAGATTTCTTGGCATATGCACATGGCGGGGGGGGACCCCAACCAGATGCTGCAAACCCCAAGAAATCCCTTCACTAAAGATGGAAAATTCTTTTACACCCTATTTCAAAACCTTCCTTCAATCAAAAGTTAATGAATCAAGAGACATACCAGACGCAAACTCTCATTTTCCTCTATAAATCAGTGCCTGACATGTAAAATGCAAACTAATTTGTTTAAATTATAAGACCTAAATGTGGTTATAAAAATAATAGTGTGTCTTCAGATTTTAATCAGAAAATATATATCCTGAGTTTCAGAAAAATTACCCAGCACAAGTAGGAACAGAACTATAAATACACCTATTTAGCCTTCACTAGCCCAAGGAGAGATGAGTTATTTCCTCTCTCTTACACCAATAATTTTTTCATGTCTGAATACCTCCGACTGGGCCTGTGACATCAAGGAAACCCACCAGCAGTGGCTGGATTCACTGCATATGAAAATCTGGATGTGTATGAATATTGCTTTAAAGGAGGTGACATCAAGATATGGACAACACAAGTGTCTAACACAAAGGAAAAAAGTCATCATCTAGTTCTAAAACACATGCAGCTTGTATTAAAATACACAACATCTTTGTGGTCCTCCTCCACGGCTCTTCTGGGAGGTTATTTGGGCTGGATATTGGATTCTAACTGCTTCCTATCGTAAAATATTTGCAAGGGCTGTGTCCAGATGTTCTGCTCCAAGGAGAACCATCACCTGTTCAACCCCTTTCTTCAATCAACCTGAGAGCACAGCAAGCTGGCCTGTGAGAGCACAGTTATGATACAGCCACTCAGCATTTAAAACATCCAATCCAACCCACCATAAACTGTCACTTCAGGCATTTATGGCAGACAGTAAACACATGCTTATCAGAGAACTGCACCCTGCAAGCTCAGCCAATGGAGCAGTATTTCTTATCAAATCAATGGCTTATCAGGGAACTTAACAAAAATAAACGTTACTTCATAGGGTCTCCTCCTTTTTACCTCTGCTCCATCAAGATGTGTAACTTCAATTAAAGCCACACTGCTCGCACTTTGTAGATTTGCTTCCTCCTTGTCTGCCCTTGAAAGCAAAAGCCTACCTTTAGAACAAGGCATGTGGAAAGCCCTACAAAACAGTGCTGAGCTGGACAAAGAGTGCATCGACCCGGGCCCTCAGTCATGCCCACCTGGCGGGATCGATAGCCCAGCGCGGCAGCCGGGACTGCCCGTCCCCGGGTGCTCCCTGCTGCTTCCTGCACCCCAGGGACACCACCAAGGGCAGGAGGCATCAGGAGTGAACACGGGGTGTCTGCACAGCCACTGCAATCACAGGGAGACCATCGCTGCTGATGGTGATTTCATTAACCAAATTAACAAATGAAAACAAACACTACATAACAAGATAGCAAAGAACTCAGATTCCCTTATGTCTGTATTGGGAGCTGTCTAAAAATGTTAGGTTAGGATGAATGAACAAGGGCATTTCTGAAGCACACAAAAGTTTGGTGTTTTTTGACCAACAATTAAAGCTCCTTCAAAAGCCACACTTCTCTACACAAAATGAGTTATTCCTCCTTCTGCAGCTGTTCTGTCCCACCCCACAGCCTTACTGTCTTACTGGCAAAGTAACAGCAGCCCCTTCAAACACAATAGGTTGGATCCAGCTTACTGCCTGTAACTTAAATTAACGATCTTCTAATTAACTGCTGCTTAACAGTTGATACCATTATTAGATCACCTTCCATCCATAAGTTTACAGCAGAGGCACTGGGAAGTACCCACATAAACAGCAGCCAGACAGACACCAAGGAGCAGGTCTCTTGCATGGTGACTCATGCTCTTATCTGAAACAATATCTATTAAATGCCTTCATACATTCATGGAAAGTCCTAAATTGCAAAGGATCTGAAGAATTTCAGGTGCTGAGCTGCTGAGAGCAGCCAAGCTGTAGCTCACACTAATCAAAGTCTCTTCTGCTTCCAGGGAACAGGCTGGTGAAACTACTCAGCAAAAGCAAATGACCCTCTTTATTTTTTTATTCAAATCAGGTTTTTCAGATTACAAAGCAGCTGTCAGTACTACCACAGAACTGGGCAAATAATGACTTTTAAAAAATTCAATAGAAGCAGCCAAACTACTCACTCACCACTTTAAACTATACAGTCTTGGTCAATCCACACTTCTGATCTTGACATGTGAATGTTCCTTCTAACAGCTTTATCTCATCAGATATAAATTAACCTGAAAAATGGAATTATCCTGTAAAGTGGTCTGTTCTTTCCCTCTACTTTTTACAAGATCTAAGAATAAAACACTTGGGGTCTATAATCTGTTGCTGACAACACTTGATTTTGCTGAGCTGTACAGTCTGGAACAAGAAACATTCATTTCTACTTAAGAGACAGAAATGGATTTTAATCAGTATTATCCAAATTGCTGCAGTGATATTCACTAGATTTTGAGAGTATCAAATTCACTTCTTTCTGTGCCATCACCAAAAGCAATCAACAAAACATTTTCCTCACAAGCTGAAAAGAATCTTCCTATGATTCTGCTGCCACACTGCCAACACACACCCCTCTTCAGAGCTTTGCTAAGTCCAAACACAATTTAGGCACTGCTGCTCACAATTCTTAGAGCCTGACTACAGACGGCAATGGCTCCAAATTGCTGCAGAATATGAATTTATATGTGTGATATTCCTTTCAGACAAGAAGCCTTTTTCCAGTTCACTTTACTACATTGAATTGAGGTAAACTGCTGAGACCCACGTGGTGAGCTCTTTTGGATCATTTCTCCTTGTAAACAAGGCCTAAAAATCTGGGGGCTGCTGGAAATGATGCACGGGAGAGCAGCTCTGCCCTGAGGGGCATCAGCTCCTGCCACCACACCTCCTCCCTGTGCTGCAGCCTGAGCTCCTCCTCGGATGACAAGGAATGCTTTCTGTCTAGAAGTGCTTTCCTATTGATTAGCTGTTGTTCTTTTTTTTTTTTTTGTGAAAATCTTTAAAAATAGCTACTCATCTGTTTTTTCAATACTACTGACAGCTTCTTTGTCAAGTAAAAAACATTAAAGTCCTTTGAATTTTTTATTATATTTTAAACTTCACTAACATATAAATCTGTACTGTCTTCATGGATTACCTACGTGTGCTGTTGTTATCAAGTCAGGTTAAATTTAGTTCTAATGTAATGCACTTACTACCCAGTGAACTCATAAACACAAACCCCCATTGATAAGCAGGCAATATAATCCTGTCCATTATTGCTACCAAGGTAATTCAAACTTTAATATATCTATTATTTCAGTACTAAGATTATTTTGCAGCAGCAAATTGAATTCCTCATGAAGGAAATAAAAGAAAATGCATGAGAAATGCTGAAACAAAACTCAGATTCTGTGAGAGACCAGAGAACAGAAAATTACAGAGAAACTGGAATTAGTACTGATATTACAAGGAAGGATAACTTAGAATAACATTATTTCTCATAGTGTTGCTGGGATAATTTGAAGAATGTCAAGACTCAGTATTTCTACACTGCACTTCATCTGAGACTATCAGAGAAGAGGCATTAAACAGTTCACTACCCCACTGCCTCAAGGACAGGATTCCCAGCTTCCTGCAAACCAACCTGCAGTAGGCAAAATGCTGCAAATGGTGGAACCTGAGGTCTTATTTCTGACTCCTGCTTTCTCACTGTTGCAAAATCCTTCCTTTTCCACAGCTTGGATCCGATTTGCAAATTACTCTTTTCCCAGTGTGCAAAAAAAATTGGGAATGGGTTGAAAGATCATGAATAGTCCTGAGAATTTACTCAATTTGTGCAAAGATTTAGAAGGCAAGTTAACCATCTGCTGTATGTTAGAACAGCTGAGACTCAAAACTCCTGTTCCCCTTTGTGATCTTAACTCCACAGGCTCCAGAAATGTTTTCATTAATACCAATTCTGTATTCAGAGAACCAGACACTACGATCGTCATCCTAAACCCTGCTCAATGCTTTGTACCATTTTCTAATCAATACTAATATGATTCACAAATTGATAGAGCATTCGGAAATATGTGCAGAATCTCCCATCAGAGGATAAGTCTCTTGTCATTGAAGCTTCTCCTTCAGATGGAGATCTGCCATAAGCAATTAGAGGCGTTTACAGTGTATTTTCATGTTCCAGTAAGATAACGAGAATATTTCTCAGTAAAACAAGGACTGAAAACAGAATTGGGATCTCCAAAGTATAGCATATCATTGTATACAATCACCACAGTAAACCTGCAAAACCAAGTAACTTGGAAAACAAGGAAAACAATAAGAAAAAAATAAAAGAAAAATCAAAACACTTCAATGTTCCACCATCTCACCAAACTGAAATCAGTCAAAACATGCTGGCTGCACCCACACAACAGAGAAACTGAAGAGGAAGGCAGGACCAGAACTACTTCCCTCCTACCTCCCACCTTCAGCTGCAGCAGCCACAATCCCCCAGGTCTGTTTTCCCTGCCTGCCACAGAAAGCCCATCTTGCCCAGCCTGGCTGGAGCTCCCACAGCATCAGGGTCTGTGATTGTTTGGGCTGACACAACCCTGCAGAGCCCACTGGTGGAGCCAGTGAAACTTTGATCTTCAGTGCAATGAGAACAAGAAATGGTGGAAGCCACGAAGACGAACAATGAAAGAAAAATGTAAATTGGAGACGTGCAAGCTACAGTACAGGACAGTTAGAGAGGGAGGTTAATTATTAACACTGAGGACTTACCATCCCCTCATTCTTTAAAAATGTTTAACTAGCAGAGCCACAGTAAGGAAAGTATGTGGCTGAGTCGTCTTTCCATTTTGCAGAAGAGTAAACCAAGGTGAGGAATGAGCTCTTAAAGCCACAGAGAAGGGCACAAGGCACAATAACCTGAATAAAATGTGTCTCTGGCTTCTAATCCTGCCTGTTAGACTGAAAGTCCTCTTGTTTATTCGCTTCTAAACCTTGATCAGGAAAGTGAAAATCAGTATCTTTTAAGTAGCAACATCCTTATTTGTGAGCTGAAAAGCACTTGCTACAAGGGACAAAATAAAAAAAACGACCTTTGACATTTTTGAAAGCTCAATAAATGACAATAGGAAGCAAAATAGTATCGTGCACCAATAAACCATAAATTATTTTATGATATGAGAGGTTATTTAATCTAAAACTATAACTATTAAGGAGAGTGATAAGAGATAAGGAAGGTAAAGACTCAGGGACTTTTCAGTCTCATATCTTATCACTTCTAGTGTAATATTAACCAGCTTGATTCACCAATATCCCAGTCACTTTGTGATCTTTCCACAGTTGAAAACTATTACCAAATGTGAAGTAGCCAGAACTTTGTTCAGTTGTGCCACTAAAACAATACAACGTGATCTTGTTTTTGATCACGCATCCAAGTCATGGTAGCACCAACACAGAGAGTTGTAAATCCTGTAGATTCTTTCCTTAAGCCTGTGTAAACTTTATTTTGATTTTACTCCTAAAAGGACAGTATAAATACTTACCACTCCTTTCCAGTCAACACACTTTTTAATCCACTTTGCAAAGATTAGTAGACTGCTCTCTAACATATTGCTTTGACATCTCTGTAACCAATTACACAAAGTTTTCCAGCCAGCATTGATTTATGTTAGATGTCCACAAGAATAGTCCCATTAATAAAGCTGATTGTGTCTCTCACCACAGAAATTATTTAATGATGGAGGCACTGTCATGCACATTCACCTGTACCCAAAGGAAATCAATTTACCACCCACCTGCTGTTAAATCTTTTATTTAGCTTGCACTGATATTGATTTTAATTGAAGAAGTCATTATTTGTCATAGCTTGTATTGCCTAAAAACTAAAAACTCTTTAACGTGCTGTTAAAATTGCAGGTTGTTTTGTCCACAGTGAAAGAGTATTGCTCAACTAAATCCCCATATCACAAAGCTGCAATCACACTGCAGCTATGATTGTCTTAGCTCTTGTAAATGGTTGCAGTTGGATAAGACAGCTCCAAGCAGAATACTGGGGCTTGCTGGTTGGAGAGAGAGATATGTATTATTTTATTAAATGTAATTCATCCTCCTCCCCTCTAAATCCTCCATCCTGCCAAGATTTATTCATATCAATAATCTCTCAACTTCAAGAGGTTAATGAGTGTAAAATATTGGCATGTGCTGCAACCTTAGGAATGCAATTTCACATACGTTTCAATGCAACACAAACCTACACAGAGGCCAAGAATGTGGAATCTTCTCCAGGCCACTGCTGCTCCTGCACCTCAGCAAAAGTCGTGGGGCACATCAGGAAACTGGTACAGCTAAAAAACTCCCAAAATATGGAAGGAAAAATCCAAAACAAAAACCACAGTTAACTGTGACACTAACCCACAGTTGTCCTGCCATGAGGGAGCAGCTGGCATTAGGGAGAAAGGCCCTGGAAAGAGGCAGGAGTCCTTTGCATCTTGCTCCAAAAGTATTTGCAATAAATGCCCCCCATATAGCATATTAAGGAACAAACTCATTCTGGAGGAGGCTGTTAGGTGGCTATTTTTGGCCAACAAAGCAAGAACGGAATTTTCTCTGATGCCAAGAGTGCTATGTTAAAGAAAAAGGCCAGGAAAATAAAATACAACCCAGTCTCTGCCCTTCCAGCACAGAGCTGTCTCCAGCCATTTTACATCTGGCAGCTACTGTGCAGATCCCCACCCGTGCTGTCCAAAATGTGTTTCAACACATGCTTATGTTGCAAACAACATCCAAAAGCTTTTCCCTTTGTTGCAACGTTGAACCAAAACAAAATTTGAGATCTCAAGAGCTGCAACAAAACAGCTTTGCCATTCCCCCAGCCAGCTTCAATCCTCACCCTGGAGGAGCCTGATGGCTCAGGACTGCACGAGTCCCATTTCAAGCAGTTCCTTCACACACTGTGCCAACAAGAGCCTCTAACACAAGGAGATGGGGGAAGCCTCAAACACCTGATATTTCTCAAGGGAAAATAATACCCAGCTTTTCCCCCCTGGAGGGTAGATGGGGAAAAACAACCTTTGAAGGTGGTTTGCAGCCACCATTACATACACAAACATCTCCCACCCATAGAGCTCACCCTTAACCCCGTGTCCTGAGCAATCCTCCCATTTATCTTATTGCATCTGCTTTGAGAAGTTACACTGCCTATTATCATGCAGCTAATACAGAGATGGATACATTACATTGCCTCACTAGATTGATAACAGATATTTTATAAAAAAACATTTTTAATGCAGCTGCAGAGGACGTAGAGGGATGAGAATCGACCTGCTCCCCCAGCTGTCTCCCTGCCACCTTTAGCTCTGCACAATAACCATTGCATCTATTTCTCTCTCTCCCCCTTGGTATAAATACTAATTTGAACCCAAAAGCTTGGTCAGATTTGAGTTGCTATTATATAACTTTTCATTTGACACACACACCCCTCATTGAAGATGGGTTTTTCCTCTCGACAACAAACCTACGTGCTGTGTGTGTGGAGAATTACAGAACACCCACCTTTGATCAGCTACATAACATCTGCAGCCGTTTCAGAAAAAAACAATTCTGTGTCAGACATTTCACTGAGCTACCACCAGGATACTCTCCTCTGAGTTACCAGGAGAGCAGGGAGGCAGTAACCCTGAAAAGCTCTGTCAGCTCCCAACACTTAATGCTCTCTGACAACGCCTGCCTGGAGCAAGTGGCTGTAAATAAGAGGGTATGAGACATTCTTCAGCTCAGAAAGAAACAAGGGGAAAACAGAGCTGGAAGTGTCCCTAGGCTTTCTAAAAGGTAAAAAAAAGACTCCAGCTCTAAAGAATTGAAAGATGGAAATCTCCCAGCATCCTGCAGCAGCAGCCAGATGGTGTTTCTTCACTGATCAAGGCCCACAAGAGCCATCTGAGCTAGAGGGCAAAGACAAACAAGCTGCTGTAATCACACAACTTACCAGCACCTGGCAGATAATAAATGCTACCACTTAACAAAACTAGAGAATAAGCTATGCTGTTCTCAAGAGCCTCAGCTAAAGGTAGCTAAAGGTAGCCAGCCTGTTAACAGCAGCTCAGGACAGTGCTCCTCTATACTCTTGCCTGTTATCTTGGATGAGGAAACAATTGGGAGGCAAAAGTCCTCTGAAAACCACTGAAGTTAAGGTCTTGGTCAGGAAATAAATATTTATCATTCCTGTAAATACGCCTAGCTCTGTTTTTTGAACCTACATGGCATGATTGATATCCAGTATAAAAGCCCATAGGATGTCCTACTGTTTTCATCCCTCAGTATAACCCATGGTAACCAGAAAAGAAATACAAATGTGAGCAGAGAAGGAGAAAAACTGAGAATTAAAGGTCACATAGGAGCAAGCTGGACTAGCGGGAGACAGTAACAAGAACATAATCCAAAACGAGAAACACGAGGGTATAGGAGATTTGCTTCTCCTCGTCTGTCCCTTCCACACCATGTACTTCCTGTTAGCACCTCTCCAGCTGCACATGACCTACTGCAATCTGGTTTCCTTGCTCTGTAACTGATTATGGGAACTCTTCCCTCTTTTTCTGTTTCTACAGCAAAGACAAAGCCTGTATTAGAGGTGACCAACCCCACAGGCCATTCCACTGCGACACAGGGCATCACTGCATACAGAGGTTTCAGGGTTTCATATGGCCCTGCTCTTGCATAAGTATTCCAGGATGCTGAAGTCATAGCAAAACACAGCAAAACATAGTAGAGACCTGAAGGTGTGAACTTTCCTAAAGCACAGTGTGCATCTCCACTGACCCAGCGGCAGCTCCTCTGAGGGTCAGACTCAGCTCCATTCTCTCTGCTGAATAAATCAGTGGTTTCTCAGTCAGGACTGCCAAAAGCAAACTGGAGCCAATGAGTGCAGATGCTGGCACTCTGGGAGCTGGACTGGATCCACTGTCTCGTTTTGTGCAGTCACTGCACAGCTGTCAGACAGAACAGTTACGGCCACTACTGAGCTGGGAGAAGAATGGAGCCAGATAACCACACAGAAGTGTCTGTATTTTATAATCAGCTTTGAGCCATATGCTGGGAGTTACTCCACAAAAGCAGTCAGAGATACTCCAGTGTGGAAAAATAAACTGGCAAACTTAAAATACTTCTTTGTGAGAGTCTGAAGTTATTTACCTACATAAGCACATATGCAGAGAAATGATGCTGAAACTTCCCCTAACTCCATTCTCAATAGTGAAGTAAATAACTTGAAGTATGCATGAACTGATGCACAGTTGATTTAGAAAGTTACTAATTTATTGATCTCTAGGTAAGCCTCTCCAAAGCTAAGATTAAAACCAGTCCAAAGAGGGGTTCTGGGCCATGCACTGGGATGCTGGGAACAGGACTGCGGACATAGCCCATATTTGATTAAAATGTGGATTTCTTGCATTAAACCATCACCTTTAAGCACTCAGCATTGCCAGTTTACCTCCAATTATCAGCTGTGCAGAATCCAGAGAATGTACAGTACAATTGAAAGGCTTTTCATTTTGTGACTCATACTGATATAAAGAAATGCACAGCATCCCCTCAGTGTCCTTCACCTGTGCAGCACATTTGCTTTTTCTAGTAGAAATCATTTCCCTTGTTAGATACTGCTAGAAATAGTCCTGTATTTTATGCTCCTAATTCAGAGGTAGATTTCCTCTGGGTTTCTCTATGCTCACAACTGGCAACAATTATCCACTGCTGCAAACATTCTCCTCTTCTTTACCACTGCTTAAACAAATGTAGAATAAACCTAGACACCATTTCTTAAAAAATAGGCTTTTTTTTTTTTCTCTAGAACTCTCTACACCCTCCCTGTTTTAAAGGCCCACAGCTAAACATGGGTGCAGCCTGGCTTGAGTATGGCAGTGATGAAGGTTTACTTCAAAACAAACAATGAAAAACCCACTGTGGAAGGATGGAAGATTACAGGTAACTGCCAGCTAAAGAGCAATGTGCTTATTTATTTCAGTTCAACACAGATACAGCATAAGCTTAGAGACAAGACAGTTGAGACAAAATGACTGCACACATTTGGAAAACCTTATGAACTCTTCCTTTCTCTGCAATCAGACTAATTACACTTGTGTAGAAGTCTAATTACACCTCTGCATTAGCTACCAGTGAAGTGTTTCTTGGGTTATTTCTGAGCAGCCTACAATTAAACGAGCCTCATCCATTAACTGACACTTTGTGTGTGTAGTCTCACTGCTCCAATTATGTACCTCAAATCAGCCCCTGAAAATCCTCCTTGCTGCCAGAGATATCCTGGTGAAAAATGAAGGACATTGGAGGTGGCTTGAAAAATACTGCCAACATTAAAAACAAATGCTGTTATGCAAAGCTCTGCGCTTTATTTAAATTTGTGCTGCTTGAGATGCAAACAAGATTCATTTCACTACATGGTTGTGCTATCCATTTATTAACTATTCTGCATGAAATCCATTTCTAAATGATTTCACTAAAGTTCATAAGCCATTTTAAAACTCAGAAACTGATGAAAAAGGAAATGATCCAGCAGTTACAAACCTTGAACTAAAAGCCTGATGGAAATAATTTTATTTCTTAATTTAAACAGCATATGAAATTGGATTCAATCCCAAAATCATTACATGCTCTTTTTAATTAAAACTTATGAAGGTTATAGCAAGTGGTTATACTTTCAGAAGGAAGGAACTGAGCTTACTGCTGTAGTAGCCTATGACTAATATTTGGCAACAGACAACAAATGAGGCACACAGAACAAAGTTTCCATATTTTCATTTTGGTGATACAGGCTTTGATATCCAATCCCTGGCATTAACAAGCACTGTGACTTCAGCTGGTGGTAGCTAAGCTACCTCCTCTGTTTTCCAGGCATCAGTAGTTCAATGTAAACAAGAAAAAAACCTGCAACAGGCTGCAATTTGCTCAGTGTCATCAGCTCCCACCTCTTATGGGAGATTCTCATGCACCACCTAGAAAGAACACTGACATTAACGTGTTTTGCAGGGTGGGTGAAGTATTTTTTTACGCATTTATTATCAACCTTTCCTACTCTATTCAAGCAGGTTCCTGGGCAAAACAGAGTACAAATGTTCTCACATGCTCAGATGCCCAGATCTAAGGACATGCTTATAGGAACAAGTGATTCTCCAAGCTCTTCCCAGAGTGGGTAAGAGGGGAAAGCCGCATTCCTCACAGAGCTCAATGGGGCACTTGAACCACCACTTACAGCAGAAGAGACACATTTGTGCCTTGCACAAATGTAAGAGGTAAGCAAGAGACCTAAATTGTGCCTCTGCAGACCTGTGTGCCCTGTAAATCCAAAAGGATGACTCCAAAGTCAGCTCAGAGTATCATACACTGCCCACACAGTGCTGTCATCCCAAAGGTTTTGTGTCTTCTGCATCCCTCCTTGCCACTGAACTCCAGCACCAGCCTGTCCACAACCAGCACACATTGTATTTCCTTAACCACAGTGCTTTTAGAACATACTCTGCTTCTCCATACTAACACGTCTCTTTTCATTCCACACAGGTGAGCACTTGCCCAGCACGGCCCTTGGCCATAGGTCAGTGCCATTTACCTCCTCTGCCCCTGCAGGGTTGTGCACAGCTCCCTGTGACCTCCCTGCTCCAAGCCCAGCATCCTTCCCTCCAGTCACTCCAGCGGCCAACATTTCTAACCACAGCAAGCCTGAACATCTTCTCTCCCCTTTCAACACCTCCCCAGTCTCCCTATGACCCACCATGGCCCTGTTTTCCAGCATGGACTCCTTCACATTTTAAAAACCCAAGTTATACTATCACCCAGTATGTGTCTTGGAAAAGACCCACAGTCACAACGTGATGCATTTATTCGTGGTGTATTTGCACTTACAGAACAGGAGGTTGCCACAGTGCTAATTCCCTCTCTCAGAGAAATTAATGGTAAGTGAAATGGTGCAGTGTAGAATTTCTGTGCTGTTCACTGAGCTGCAGCTGAGGGTAGCGCTGTTCTGTGCCGCTCAGGAGGAAAGACCCATCAGCCAAAAAGCAACAGAAGACTCAGCCATGTACCCCTCTTCAAGCAAGTATTCTGTATGCAAATCAAATCCAACCGAAGATATCACTACAATGTTAATGAAACCCTAAGCACTGAAAGAATCAGCGTCAAGGGAGCACAAACGCGCATTGTGAAACCACCGTGCGCTATTACAGAAAACATCTTATGACTACCACGGTCACCTTCGCCCAACAGACTTTGCATAGCACAGAAACATTTGCCATCTGCAGTATTACTGAACAGGCATGTTCTCATCGCTCTATTAAAAAAGACTGAAGCTTTCCTCGCTCGGGTCAATAAGACAGCTGTTTAAAATCATATCATGCTTTCAGAAATCGAGAGAGATCCTTTCAAGACCTGGTTTCTTCAAGTAATTCTGATTCATCTGTGAACGAGCAGCTGGCTGTAGACCAGAACCAGTGCTGCCAGTTCCCCTTTGCAGAATACTCCATTTTTATCTAGACCTGCAGGGAATAGATTTGAAGATGATCTCGATCCTACATTAGCGCTTCACTTTATACACCCTCAGTAGCCCCACTGAAATTACCACCTGAAGGGTAAACAGGAGAGTAACTTCTGCAAGAATCAGTGTTACACAAAAAGCTTCACTGGATGGAATTGCTGGTACACTGCCAGAAACAGTGGGACTTCCCTTAAACTCTTGGTTTGACTTAACAACCACGAAATGCTCCACTCCTGTCAACTCTGAAGTGTAGGGTCATGTACTCACCTCAAAATGCAAAAGGAGGGCCTCTCACGGGGTACTTACAGCCACCTTCCACCTTAGTCAAGCTGAATGACTGCGTTTGAAACTTTCAGAGTGAATGTAATGGATAATCAAATCCCAGAAATGACACAAAATCCTTATGTAACCTTGAACCTCTGTGACATAATTATAATATGAAGATTATTATAAGATCAATGTCAGGGAGCTGGTTAGGGTAAAATTTGAAAGATAATTGTTTTCAAACTGCTTTGGTTTTTGTATTTGAGGCTTTCCAACTACTGAATACATAATAGTGCTTCTTCTACAGCTAGTTTTGCACCTTCCTATGCTTCATAATCTTTCTTTATAAAATGTCCTAAGCAGTGCTCTTCAACCTTACTAATGGTGCAACTTATCTTGCAAAACCCCTCAGAGAACAAGGACCAGCATTTGAGTAGTTTCTTCATTCTAATGCAGCACAAAATGATTCAAAATACACACCAGTAAATTTGCATTTCAGTGTGCCAGCAGTGATCTCAACAGCAGCACTGCAGAGCATGAACAGCTAGGTTTGTTTTTACGTTTGGACAAGTACTGCAAATCACCTCTGCAAAATGATGACTTTTCAGGAACTTTGCTTTTAGGACAAAATCTCCATAAAATGTGCAACCTGGGTACAAAAGCCAAGAGGGAACCTGCAGGTCTCTTCCCTCTCTTCCCTGCTTGACCTCATTATCTGCTCAGAGCCCACTTAGCAGCTCAACCTAACCACTGAAACCTCACAAATTAATAGCACTTACAAGAGTGCATGAACCATAAGTCACCTGGGGCAACCTTCCAACGAAAAGAAGCTGCCACAAAGTCTCACAGCAGAGCCTGAAATGAGGTTATTCTAACAGTGAGGAAAAACTCTCTCAGAAAGCTTTTCCTGATTCTTACCAGCACCAATTTAAAATAAAGTTATTCACATTAAAATTAAGTGAGAAAACAAGTCTGGCTTAGCATACTAATAGCTTTGCTGAGCTCAGTGTTTCTGGTCAATAATCAGCAGCTTTAGAAGGGTTTAAGCATCTTGTTTTAACACTGCCCTGACAGTGAGGATCCTGCCCAGGATGGTGCTTAAGCCATTCACCAGTGTGTGATAGGTCCAAGGTAGCAGCTTTCCCCTCTGGAGAGCAAAGCTCTGCAAAGCACAACGCTGCTAATCCATGAGTGTTTGCAAATACCAGTTCAACCAGCAGGAAACCAAATCCCCAGCTGGACTGGTTCTCACCAGCACTTCACATTCAACAGTAAACAAGGCCCCAGAGCCAGGCAAGGGCAATAAGCAGAGGATGCTCACCAACACAGAGATCAGTAGGTAAAACATCAGCCCAGAAACACCTGGCTCAAGTTGGGCTTAGAAACCAACTCGAGATAAGTTTTTTAACTGGTTTCACACTCAAACATGCTTAAACTTAGTGTTATAGTTGCTGCTTTCTTCATTTCACTTTGCAGTATTCTTTAAGTAAATGTTCACCCCCAAACATGAGCTTTCTATGCACGCAACTCCAGGGCACTCTCTCAAACTCCTGTTCCACTGACACTGGACTACAATGCTTCATCCAGAGTAGTTGGTGGTGATCAGGCCTTTCATTTCTCAAAGAGCTTGATAAAGGAGAACCCAGAGAGCAGAGATAGGAGCAGCAGGGATGAATGTAGGGCAGTCATGAGGGGAGAGAGGGTCAGGAGTGCAGAGACAGAGCAGTGTCTCTGCAAAGAGAGGTGCAGCTTCACAGAAGGAGACCTATAGTACATTTCGCAAAACCTTTGGTTCTACTTATTTTTGAATGTCCAGACCAAAAAGATCTCCACCACAGCCTTCAGGATGCTATCTCACAGTCTCACTGTCAAACAAAGCAACCAAACATTTCCATCTCCCTTCTCCCTGCCCCCCACCTTCAAGTTTTGCTGCAGACCAATGGACATGTGCTGGGGTGACAACTCCTAAGAAGGAATGGGAAAGTGCTGGTATTTGGAATGCTCTATCACAAGCAAAACCTGTTATTTCACCATAAGAGGAAATTCCTAAAATTCAGCTTCCTCACAAAGTTTATTTTTAATGACCAAACACTATCAAACATCATGTACACAGCAGGACTTATTAGGAAAAAAACTCTTTGAAAAGAATCGTGATCAAAACAATGAAGACTGCTGCATGAATTTTTATTTTCCTTCTTGAAGTACTTCTGAAATATAAAAAAAGTTCAATAGTCTTTTTTAAAAACAAACAAACCAGACATGCTGAGAGTACATGGCATTCCTTTCTGTCAGGATGGCCTCATTTAATCAGAAAATGGAAAGAGGAAAAGCACTGGAAGGAAGAGACAAGAAAGTCTGACCTCAGCAAGTGCACAGCCTGGAGCTCAGGCTGCCCTCGGTCCCCTGGCAAGGGGCAGGGACAGCAGCACATCCCACTTCAGCTTTCAGGGATTTTAAAACTTGGAAATTCTTTGAAGAGGAATCCCACGCTGAAATGCTGACAAAAGAGCAACCAAGTGTTGCTTTTTAATCTGTTACTTTCTACACTGAGACAAGCAGTTGTTTCTCTGTGCAGAAACATGGGAGTGAGGTGCAAAGATGAGGAACACCAGTGGGTCAGCTGTCTTCAGCTTATGCAGAGGGAATTTTTTTTTGCTATACTTAGAAACCACCAACACGGGGAACAAGAGAAAATGAACACTCTGCATCACATACAGCCCCCCATCTTGCTAATGAGACAAATTAACAAGGAGTCATTTCACAGACCTCGTTTCACGACCCATGCTGAGATTGCAAGGCAGTTCTCTCAGCTGAGATTCCTTTCATTTGCCAGCTAAACACATACCCCAAACCACTGGATCAATCCCTTGAAATTCATCCCCGTTCACTGAGATGTTAAGAAAGCAGCGTGCTGCTTCTCCAGATGAGAAGAAGTGTGCATGCCCCATCACTGGGTGCAGACCTTCACTTTGATGCCTGGCATTAGCAGCACTCCCTGTACCTTTTCCAGGAAACTCTGCTGTGGACTAAGAGACCAAACTCGGTGCTGGTACAGACACATCAGCAGTCTCTGACACGGTTTGTGCTGTGGCATTCCTCTCCATCATCACCACTTGGCTCTCTCGCCCAAGGCACACCCAATTAACCTGAATTGAGGGCACGGAGCTGCTAAAGCTCTACTTCAGCTGGGAGGGACAGGGACTGGGGCAGAGGCTGGGATCGCCCCTCAGGCACTGCCAGCTGCTCTTTTCCCCCTTGGAGGTGAACATGACTCATTTGTCTCACATGCACCAACACAGACCATCCAGTAAAACTTTCCACACTGGCACAGAAAGGGCAGTGTGGTCCCAGGACACCATTCCCCAGGTGCCTTTTTACAGAAGCCCAGCATAAGTCTCCACTACAAGACAATCACATCCTGGCTCTGAACTGAGCACCAAATCCATCTGAAAACATCACCATCACTCTCAAAAATGCACCAAGTATTACTTAGAAATAAGCATGGTATTATTACAATCTGGGGGTTTTTCTTTTTTCCTTTTTTCAATCTCAGTTTTCTGATTCACATTCACCAGCTGGAAGGAGGAATACCCATCTCTTAAGTTCTACATTAGAAGTAAAACCCCACCCTGGGAAGTGTGCCTGGAGAGGCAGGAAGAAACTGGAGTGGATGAAAAAGTAACTATCAGAAAGTCACTTAAACTCCCCACTTCTGAAGAATACCAATTACAGAAATCCTGCATTCATGGCGTTTGAACTTGTGTTTTGTCTGCAGCACATTTCTCCATTCTTACAACTCATAAAAGGACACTTACAAATGTCTGTATCCAACAGTGGATGACAGCATGAAGTGCCCACACAGGCCAACAAACACCCAGTAACTAAGAAACAAAATGCCATTAAGAGTATATGTATTATGTAAATACTTCCTGTACAATCCATGTTTGACTCACGTCCATCTTGCCAAGCACACAGGACACTCTAACAGGCAATATGACATTTAGCTGTCGGTAGGTTTCAGAGATAACAGCTCCCTACACCAAACAGAGACATTTCACATAGTTTAAAACTACCATTTCTTGCTGTAAACAGATGGAAATCGCCCTGTCAATTCAACACATTATTTGAATTGGGCACCAAACTCCCGTTTCTGAATTCACAGGTATTATTGATGTCAAGACTTAGCTCTGCCTTTCTTCTGAAATCAAATCTGAAAACAGGCCAGAAGATTGCTGTGCACCTGAAACATCCACATTTACTAAGAAATCCACACAAAGTGCAGGCAGGAGAGTTAGGTGGCAATTCAATGGTATTGGGAGAAAGGAATGAATAATTCACTGGGTTTAGACAGTCAAAACTTACCACTTTTGGTGAACTTTACCTCTGTGATTTTAGATTCATTCAAACCCAAACCACAGCTCAGCAGGTGCAAATTCATAAAAGCACAGAGTTTGCATGACTCGCTTCTAACTGAAACCACCATCTTTTTGCAAAGCAGCAGCTGTGGCAAGCGCTCTAAGAGAATAAATATTTATTCCTCCTTAAATAAAGCTGCCTTCCCACCCACGAGTGCAGGCAGAACAATCAAAGGCTTCTCAAGGACAATTATAGGAAAAACTCCTGCCTGCCAAAGTCAACCAGTGCCAGCACAGTGAAACCTGGGACACTTGCTCTACAGCTCCTTTGACAAAAAAGGCTTCCGTTACAAATCCCTGAGGATTTCAAGCTTGTTTCATAGCCACAAGGATTATTTTCCTCCTTTCCTGGCCAGCTCTTCCTTCAAAATTCATCAATATCATTCCTTGCTGCTATATAACATCAACATGATGCATCATACAGCAGCTTCTCTTCCCAAGGGCCACAAACAGCCTACCAGTACTAACAGTATTTTTAAGTTCAGTTTAGCTATTTGCTCTGATTTCTGCTATTTTTATATCTCTGACTATCCATCTTCTAAAGCAGCCTTTTGTGATGACAAATAACAAGACGGATCAATTCCTTTTTGCTCCAGATATTATGATAAATTACTTTAGATAAGAAACAGCCCTTGTCAGTGAAAGCTTAGAACAGAATACTAACAGTTGAAACTTTATACACTCAGGTTGATTTTCTAATTGGATTTTCATTGTTCTTTGTTGATTTTTTCAATTGGTTTTTTATTGTTCTTTGCTTATTTTTCTTTCTTGTGCTTCTATGTACTTAGGAATTGGAAGAGCAACATCCAGCTGGAGAAGGCGAGCAACTGAACTTACACCAAGGATCTAACCAGTGAGACCTGTATTTTGAAAAAAATACTACATTTTACAGAGTAATGGGTTCAAATCACAGGACCTGCATGTAGATGGAGCCTGGACTCTTCCCAAATTTGAAAGATGCCCAGGCTGCACGTGTTTTTGCAAGAGCAGGAGGGCTGGACACCCACAGAACCCCACAAAGACTGCAGGAGACATCCAGGCTCTTACGTCCTGACTTGCTTTAGGGACACTCACACCAATGCACTCCCCACAGCCCTTCATTCTCCACCCTTGAAGCCCACCCTGCACAGTCCCATGACAGAGCTGATGGAAGCTGCTGAGGAAGCACTGGACTGAGCAGCAGAGATCACATGAATATTCCTGCTGCGGCACCCAAACCGCCGGCAGGTTCAGACTGGGGCAGTGCCTGTGCCAGAGGCACACAGGAGCCTCAGAAGAACAAGGGCTCACTGCAGGGCTGTGTAGTTTGGCACTGACACCACGTGTTTCATCAATGCTGCTCACGTAAAACAAATAAGAATTAAATCAGGGCTACTGAAGGCTCCTTCCCAGCTCCAACCCATTTTATCACTTACTTATTTGCCAAGGGTGATGTTATCTGCACGGGATTTGCATCCAGATTCTTATCCTTCATGTGGCAATATTGCAAATGCAAATTCCTGTTTTCTGTTCACAAGGAACAGAGCAGTGACTGAGCAACCACGCACACGTGATGTCAAACCCTAATGAAATCACAGACTGCACCAATACCCTGTGACATGTTCAGACTGCAATCCCAACAGGGCATGTAATGGCAAAGGCAACTGCTGAGAGCATCCTGGATCACATCCAGCCTCTTTCCCAGCAAAAGAGGGTAATTAAGCTTTCGGGTATGGTCTGGAAACACTCCCTCATGCAGGATTTTCCCAGCAGAGGGCACTTTTGATTCACAGACCACTTTGGAAGCTGCTTTTTGTTCTTCTCCATCGCCATCTCAGAGAGCTGAAGCAGAGGTGGTGCTGTCTGCTTAAAAATAAAGACATCGTTGCTTTAGCTCCACTTTCCTGCCTCCCTCTCCCCTCCAACAAGTTTTATTAAGTTCTCATCTTTAATTCATGCCTGCAGCAGAGCTGATGTCACTTTTTTTTGCTATTAAAAAAGGATCCACAAAGCACAAGCCAAGCATGCAGTGGTATCTCACCTACTTTCCTTCTCTATTTTTATTTTCAATTCCAGTGATTTGTTAACATTCATTATCCTCAAAAACTGAAAACATATTCCAACAGAAACACAACTATAGCAGTTGGAAAGGAAAGCAAACAAACCACCTATTAGATTACATCCCCTGCTCCATCCCCTGCAAAGGCAGGACACAACCCACCAGAGACATCTCACAAATTAAACCCTCCAGTTGTCTGTAGGAAATTGCAGGGTGTTAGGGACCAGTGAAATAAACAGCTTAGCAACTGCTAAGGTGAATCCCCCTTTGGGAAACTGTCATTTCACAGTGGATGCAAAGTGAAAATGAGGGAGGATGTGTGATAAGACAGCGTGTGGGGAAGAAATTTCCAGCAAAAGCCCTGGGAGTTGAGATGTTTTTAACCGCTAAAATAAAAAACAACATCAACAAAAAAAGGATATCTGAATCAACTAATGCACACATCTGTCTTGGGTTAAAACATTGAGACAACCAATCACTGCAGTTTTGCCATAATTCTGCTTCATTTGCATACAGCTGGGATGTGGGGTTGAGGTTGGTAGCACCATGGAGCTGACTGAAGGCCAGGCAGCCTGTAGTAGTACAGCAAGGATGCCAGGAGCCCTGTGGTTTCCTGCTATGAAATCCTGTGCCCGTGCCTACCAGGGCACCACTCTGGAGATTAGCAACTCAGCAGAGTCCACCAGCATGGACTTGGACCCACCAGCCTCCACATACAGCATCCTGGCCTTTTCCAACAGCCCTGAGGAACCTGTGGGTAATAGGAATTTGGTAGAGTTAATCAATGGGACGCTGCAGACGAAGAGAAGCTCATTCAGCAGTAAGCAGCCCAACTGAACAAGTCACTTCCTCTACAGTTTATGTAATTTAGAATCACTCTGGTTCCTCTTGGCTCATGGATGAACAGTTTTGTTTCTTCAGAAGTCAGAGCAGCGGGTGGTGTGGTCATGTTGTGTAAGATAATACAAAGAGCAGAACAATTACGGCCAAAGGAAAAGACACTGTATCACAGGCTTTGTGTTTTTCACCCGTGTTTTGTTGAGCAGGCCTTCTTGCAGAATCACTTGTTTGTTTGTGTCATGTTTTACTGGAACATACGTTACTCCTAACCATCCTTGCAACCCAGGAGAAGCTGTCATCAGCATGCTTAAATAAAGAGCAAGAAGGCAACTAAAGATCAAAGGGATTGTGCAATATTTGTGTAATAGACTGGGGAGGAGAGGTACGAAAAAATCAAACCCCAAATCCCATAGACTGTTGCTTTTGAAACAATAAAGAATGACCCCAAATACATCAGTAATTGTACTGAAGTCAACAGAGCTAAGCTACAGTAATTCCCCAAATGTTTTATTCACCTGTTGCAGCAAAGACACACATTATTCAGCCTTATTCAGCAGGGCAGTGAGAACTGTACAAGACAGCCAAATACAATGTTAACTATTGAAGTTTGAGCTTCAAAATTAAAAAAAAAAATTAAAAGTGGAATTAGACTCTTTCTGTGGTTCTGTACTTTGCCTTCAGGGCTTGTAACATGATATTTATTTAATTACATTATTCTGTAATAATTTTGCTATTATTTTACAGAAGCTGCCAGGGTCGATAACAGAGACTTGAAGTTACCCTACACATCAATCCCATTCTGTGTAAAGCCCAGCACCAAAATGTCTCCCCACATAAGCACCAGCTTGCAAATCATTAACAATTTTGGGAAAAGAGGATACTTCCCTGTTGGCTGTTAATCAGTAGCAGGCCTGAACATAAATCCAGTAGCAATCATGTTAAGAAAAATACATGAAATGTGCAATAAAATTATGTTTGGCTGGCTTCCAAATCCCACACAGTCCACAGGCACCTTTCTGCTGCTTTCAGCGTGCTCTGAACCGCACAGCATGTGGCTGTACTGTTGTCTGTACAAAAACCACCCAGAAGATCCTCACAACCGCCAATTTCAGTTCACACACAAAACAGGCTATGAATATCTAAGCTATAGCCTTCAATAAACTACAAGAAAACTTGGTGTCCATACCTGAATTATGGAATTCAGGCCAATGAAGTAACAAGGAACAAACTGGTGCCAAGACTCATGACAAAAAGTTGGATAAAGAAAAATATAGATGTAGCTGTCAACTGCATGGTCCCACAAACTGCTCTGTCATCACCACTGAGGGCACAGCAGAAACAACCAATATTGGCACTATGGCTAAAAGGAATTTTTATCACACTACAGGCTTCTGGAGTAATAATAACAAAAGAAAACAAAAAGAAAAAACTTAGCAAACAAATTTTGTGCAAGAACAGTGAAAGAGTTTTGAGCAAACCTTTTAACACAACCTTCTGCCCCAAGCCCAATCCTCCTGCTTCATTCTCCTCTTCCCTGAAAACATGGTTTATCCCACGAGCTAGCAGTGCAGATTTATCATAAGGAAAAATATATCTGACTGCAGCTCCTCCAGAACTGCAGCAGCCCAAATACTTCAGCTGCTTCCACCTACCAGCAGCTTCCCCAGCAAAGGGAGAATGAAGAGATTGTTTGCATCTCTCCACAGCCCTGAAAAGCTTCGTGCCACCATGGAGCTTTTGCTGAATAGACACGGTGCCAGGAAGTCAGTGCCTGTGAGCCCCTGCTTGTTTTCAGGCCTGGCAGTGATGGATTACGAACAACCACAAGTTGGGCACAAACCAGCTGTCTATCTGTCTTTTCCAAACATCTTGCTTCAGTTTCTGTATTATAGAGGTGCCAATGCCTTGTTTCAGGATGCCTACTGCATAAAGAGCACATATTTCTCTGAATATTTTACTGTCACACAGAGGAACTGGACTTTTTTTTTTTAAATTGCTGTTGCTCCTTCCCCAGCACATTCCCCATAATAAAAGTCTCTCTGTTCCCAGAGGCCTGAAGCTGAAATGACAGCCTGCACTACAGCTTTTCTCTGCACAGAAGCCCACAGGTTGATCCTGCTGTCACAAGAGAAACCTGTGCCCCACACACGCCAGCCCTCCTGCCAGGGCACTGCAACAGCAGCACCTCTGGACTTCATGGTCCTGCTGTGTTTCCATCATGGACTAGAGGGGAAAAGAAGGAGAAAATACAGCTAGTATTCTCCTCCTGGCCCTTCACACGAACACTAAAGGGCAAAGCACTGCAACAGCTTTACAAAGAGTCTAAACCTGCCCTGTCCAAGACTGTACACAATCCTTTGTGGCAACAGATACAGACACGACATGTGCAAGCACGCACACAAGTCTGTGTGGGATTCAGTTACTCCAAAGGATGTCTGGGGAAAAGGGCTATAAACAGCATCTAACTTCGGAGGGGGAAAGAAACATTACCAGTTACTGAATTTAGGTTATTGACTACCAGGATTAAGCGCTGAAGACACTTTGAAAACCCTTCCAGTTTTGTGGCAGAAGCTGCGGTAACACCGCTGTGCTGTCCTGCAAAGTCAGAACAATTCCCAGGGAACAGCCTGGATCTGGCTGCAGCACTGCCTACATAGCAAAAACAAAACCAAAACACAGATGAAAGATGTTTCCCCTCTTCTCTCCCTGAAGGGAAAAAAAATCTCAAAAACATCCTCCTTAGGTTGAAAAGGAGATCACAGGGAGAAAAACATGTAGGAGTCCAGACGAATGATAGAGCTGTAGACCAGGCACTGCTGCATCTGCTCCAGCTATACACAGTTGTTTGAGAAAAGCATTATGAATTTTTCTCTCTTTAGATGTCTTGCCTGGATGCTTTAAAGCAGCCTCAGAGGAATGTGCTCTTGGGTTTGAATCCCGTAGGAAATTATCCTTTGTGGTGGATGGTCTCCCCTTGGGGCCTGTCTGTGTGTTTTGCTTTCATGTAATCCTCCCACCTTGGTTTTCTAATGTAATGCTATCCACATTATTATAGCTCTTTGATACTCTCAAATGGTACTTACTCAGCCTGTCATATTTTCAGCTCTCCCTGACTAGGTCTGACTGGCCTGGATGGCCTGTGGTTCATGCCATAAATATTAAGTCACCAAAAGATATCAGGCACTGGTTGTGTGCCAGTGGCAGTCGTCACGTACAGGAAAGCCCAGGTCATTTGCTCCTTCCAAGTGGGATGTGCTGGGGACATGCACGGATGTGCTCTACAAGAATAACAGAAACCTAAAGTATAAGCACCACTCTGTCAGGGTTACTAACTAGCCTTTTGTCCCAGTTCCCTTTTCTTTCTACAACTTCTGCTCCAAGAAAGTTCAGCACATTACCTGCAAACTTTTAAGTTCCTGTGCTTTAGATCAATTTTACCAGCAGCCCAGCAGGGCTGGCAACCTGACCTGCAGACAGGACTCCCTCTACACTGCCTACCACTGAAGCTTTCTCAGAAAACACCAATCTTCACTGCCACTACTGCTCTCATTTGCACTGAGAGCGGGGTTTTGTGGTTTCCTTTCCAGTTCCTCTGCATCACACAACCCCAGTACTTGGTTTGCATCAACTTTGTTGTCTCACCGATGCACCACGGGAATTTAACCATACAGCAAGCCTCCACTTGGAGCGTTCTCTTTGCTTCATTCTGGCATGAATTTACACCCTGACAAGTTGGATCTTTAATATCCCTCCTACACACACAGAGAGAGACAACTTCAGTACCTCCCCCGCTCACACAGCGGATACCCTTAAACACATGAATCAACGTTTACCCGCAGTTTTCCTACAGTGCTATCTAACTACCAGCAGTTATCGCCCATGTGTAGGAACAAACTCAAATACCACGGCATGGCTGACTGCTCTCCTGTGGTTTCACTCTTGAAAGTTATCTCTCCTCATAATGCAGGCTCAGTAACGGGGAGGAAATGCAGTCCACCAGAGAAACTGAGAACAGGGGACCTGGACCCTGCTTCTAACCCTCCCCTTGCTTGCTGGATACCCACAACTAACCCAGCCCTCATCACAAGCATTGTGTTCAGTGTTCCCACCTGCAACACTGCAATAATAACTTTTCTGCATAAGATTAAGGTAAATTTTATAGCTAGTTGATTATTACCAGGACTTATGTGCTGCACTCAAGCTTCAAGCTTTTCATCTAATGCAGGAAAGTATTTCATAAACACAAGGTTGATAAACTTCACGGCATATGTGAAAAGGTGAGAGTAACCATCCTCATTAATGGCATTTACCCTTTAGTTTTGAAGGCTTCTCTGAGGAAGAAAGTCAATCTTGGCTGAAAGAACCTCTGATCATGTCCCAGTTAAGCTGGCCCCTTGCTATATAAGCTTCACTGTTAACAGCTATGTGAATTAGGAATTTCTGGCCTGAATTGTTCTGGCATTAAAAGATGCAGAGAAGAAATATCAGGTCCCTGCATCACTGCCCACACCGCCACCTCCCTCATTTGTTATGTTTTAGAATATATAATATATTCTTGTTATATTATTGAGATTGTTATTTTAATTAAATAATATAACAGTCCACAGTAATACGGGTTAAGCAAAACCTTTCTTGTTTTTTCCTCTCTCCCTTCTACAGGGAGGGTTGATACAAAGGAGAAATGTTCAGTTCCATTTACAAGATCTGTCCTGAGCTGGTGCTCAGACCTCGTGGTGTGGCAGCCATCCTGGGGCCATTTCACCTGAGAAGTGCTCCAAGAACAGCAGCACAGCAATTCTGCTTTGTCTTACTGTCAACTCTGTTGAAAAGCAGCAAAGTAGGAAGGTTTTGCTTCATTCTCCACTGCACAGCAATAAATTGACATAGCACAGCTGCAGTCTGCTCAAGCTGAAGGAAGGAAGAAAACAATTTGGGGCTTACATCTGTGCAGCAACTATTAAGAGAAACCACCCATCTCTGTTCCACCAAAGAACTGACCTAGCTATGCAGTTCACTTTTGCTGATGACATTAGGTTTAGGAAATGCTCAGCATGTTTATTTTGCAAACAGCATTTTGCTTGGAAATTACAAAAGAATCAGAAGTGCCACTTGCTGTTAGACAACATTGTAATGCAAAATGAAGCACAACCATTGTGACAGGAGAACACATTCATTAACTCAAGAGAGTTGGCAGTCTTCTGCTATTTAGTAGATTTTTCTCGAATTCAACACCCCAGAGTCTTGGGATCTGAAAATCTAAATATTCTTCCTTTCATAAAGCCTTTTAAGCAGCCCTTATAACTTATAACTTTGAAGTTACGTACCTAAATGGCAAGTATAAAGATTTAAATATTTTATGTTTAAGTATCATCTCTTTTGAGATGACAATATTATGATTCTGAACATCAGGTTTGGTAATTCTGAACAACCAGCATACAGGACTTCATCTCTAGATCAGAACCTGAATCTTTCATTGGTTTACTTTTATAAGACAGTTTATGACTGCTTACAAAACAAAGACACAGGAATTCTCAAAGCCATGGGCCTAACTCTCATTTTTGTTAGAGTTGCACAATTGTGATGGCTTACGAACAGTTGTGATTGATGTTAGAATAATGCAGCAATCAGAATCAATTGATTCTTACATGATATAATGGTCATTTTTACTTTTCTAATCCATTTCTGATCTGAAAATATCTGATCCTCTGCACTTTGAGGATATTCACAAGGGGTGTGTCTGCATTACTGTAAAAGTACCCAGCAGTGTTCTTGAAAAATTTCCTGTCTGGAAAATGTGTTTTCCAAATAGGGCCCCTGAGAAGAACATAGATGGATCTACACAAAGTCTGGTACTTCTGTAAAAACCAAATAGGACATGTGACGTGGCAGAGGAACAAAAAGAGATGGTCACAGCCTTGAGAGTGCACCAGCAGAAAACACCAAAGGCCAAAGCAGATTGGCTATCACCCTCTTCATGCATCACTTATCCAAAGAACCAGCAGCTTGAGAAAAGTGAAAAAAAAAAAAAAAAAAAAAAAAAAAAAAAAAAAAAAAAAAAAAAAAAAAAACCAAAAAAAAAAACAAAAAAAAAAAAAAAACACAAAACCCCCCAAGAAAACAAAAACAAAACAAAGGCTAAAAAAAATCCAAGAGTTACTACCTTGCAGTATATTTGGAATGCCCACCCTTTCCACTGATATCCTGGATTATGCAGCAAATGAAATATCCTCCCTGGCCAGGCCACTGACGGGAAACATCAGCAAGTTGACAGGACTGAGATGAATGAAACTTAAAGACAAATGGGGAAAAAGACCAGAACATTTAATCTGGTTTGCTTCTGCCTTGCCCAGTTTGCCTGCACAGCCGACAGAGCCACAGTCCTGTCAGTGCTGCTCACGCCAATTAGATCTGCACAGCTCAAATGGAACATATTAAGGTTTTTTTTAAAAAAATTACCCTCTGAACCCACTAGTACATATCCAGAGGAACTATTCATTTAAACTTCAACTTAAATATGTATTTATCTTTGTCCTCTGAAGTCCAATATACCTCATTTTCAATTTAACCTCTCCTCTTTTATGCTTTGTACAAGTTGTACAAGATCATTTATGCAGAGACTTAATATTTATAAAAAATTCAAGCAATTGGAAGAGCCAACATTTCAAAGGGTCAGCAATCAATGCACACAACTCCCACCATCCGTGCAGCTGGAGAGATACAGGCACAAACTGCAAAGTGCACGCTGAGAAACGCTCTGTGTTTCACATCCCTGGCACGGCGAGGGGAGGGAGAGCTGCAAAGAGGGGAACACAGGTCAGACCCTCCAGTAATGTAAACTGTAAAAATAACTCCTCAGACTGCAAGGCAGCTCACAGTCAGTCTCAAGCACTCACTGGAGTCACTGGGGCAGCTCTCAAGGCAAGGCATTTGTCAGGAGGAGGAGGCAGATCCGAAGCTGAGGTGGGGAAATGTGGCATTCCCAGCCCAGAGCTGGGATGGAGACCTGCCGTGCTCTGATTCCCTGGAGCTCCATCTCAGCGTGCTTATCTGTGCCATGCTGCACTTCCCTTCCCAAGAAGTACTGCTCACCAGAGAGAGCACAGCTCAGTGTGTGTCAGGCTGACAGACCTATCCCTCCCCTACGTTTTTTTTTATTTTAGGAGTAAATCAGGGGTTCCATCATCCAGAGATATCTTTCCAGTACAGACAAAAAAGCCCACACTTCCTGCAGGCTGCATTCAGCCCATGGATGCAGTTGTAAAGTCACCACTTCTCCTCTGCCTACCAGCACAGTGTAATTCAAAGCAGAAGCCCAGTGTGAAAACCCCACACAGACCTATCTAACAAGATGCTCTCAAAACCTTCATTTTCCCAAGCTCAATTTTGTAGCACTTTGACAGGTCCAGAGACTGCCATCTGTACCTGTCATCCATCAGCAAGAACATTTACATTATTTTGTAATATGACATGTAGATTTAGTAGCTTTACATTAGCTCTGTACTGAAGGGAGACATTGAAAGTCAAATTTCTTCTACTAGCACATGGAAGGTTGGAGTGGTTCCCTTTACAGGCTATCCCAGCCTCAGCAATACTGGAATACATAATGGCCACAGAATGTCAACTTGCAACTTCTGTGTGTAATAGGAAAGTGTTATGCCTGGGTTTAGACATAAAACAGGAGGGAGCAAAGTACCTTAAATAACCTGCTGAAGGTCATACATGGATCTAGAGATGACCCCTGTGCCTTTGGCACCTGAAACCACCTTTCTTTCTGCTATGATTGTGGTAGGGGATTTTTATGTAGTACAAATTAGGGTGAAACATTTCTTTCCAGTGGAAAGACCCCAAAACTACAAGTACACATAAACATCAACTTCTAATCATTTCAAGAAGCCTTGTTTAGGGTAATAATTTAGCTACTTACTTACAGTAGTAAGACAGTAAAAGCATACAGTAGAACAAAATTCCTTTAATTAAGGAGAAAAGCAGCACATGGAGGCTAGAACTATAGTTTTGTAGGAGCTTTCTTAACTTTTTTTGCCTCCTCTCCTTCATTCCTTCTCCTTTCTACACCACCCCAAGTAACTTTTCTGTGCTAATATCCCCAGAGAGCTGTAAATTCTCAATGAAAGCCCAGCAAAAAACTGGAACAAATGCAACATGGGATTTCAAATACGAAGTGTAAATACTAACATGTAACAGCATTTTTTTTTCTTGTTTGGATTTACATGGAGTTTCTATCCATTTCTATCCATTCCCTTCCCTGTAGGTTTAACCACATGGAAGGGGCTCACAATGTCACGTGTGACAGCAATAAGTTAATGAAAGACAGTTTACAAAGCTTACATGCAAGTACTTGATCTTGAAGCTATTTTCCAATCTAAATGGCTCTATAAGTAAAGAAAAATTAAAGCAATGTGCCCACTTGGTCTGAGCAAATGCCCAGCCCAGAAGCCGCCTCTCCTGGAGCCGTGGCGCGGCGGCTCCCGGTGCTGCAGAGCAGCTGTCAGGGAGCACACATGTAGCCCAGAGCTTACTGAAGCTTTGCAGATGACAGATAAGCAATACTTTATATTTCACTAAGATGTAGATTATGAGCCAGGAAAAAGAAAGCTTAAAAGGTGAATGGCTTCTTCTGGCATTAGCTGAAATCTCTGTATAGTCTCCAAAGAAAGCCAACAGCGAGGTCAAGCTACAGTATGGGAATTCTATAGTCAATAAAAAGCCCTGTTTTTTAAGCTCTGAGTCAGAAAAATTCAATGTGGATGACCACTTATTGAAAGGGTCATCATCCAACAGAGAGAAAATTGCTAGAGCAACAAAGAGCCCAGAAGTATTGCTCAGTTTATAGAAACCACAGAGAAGGGCGAATTCTAAATCTGTCTCCTCCTAGTATTAATCTAGTTTGCCTCCAAGGATCAATTTATACAGTAGAAACCGCATTGTGATGGTGCAATCAAGTTCCTTTTTCTCCAAAATCTGAACTTGAACTGTAAAACAAAACTTGTTTTATGACTGCATGCTAACATTTACCTATTCCTCTAGCACTGAAAGCACAGCTCCAGCACTGCACTGATAGGCAAGAAGGACAGATGGGGGCTCTTGTCCCAGGATTTTTTTTTTTTAAAGTTTTCCTCCACAGAACAACTTTACTTTTGCTATTCTCCAGGTGACTGCACTGTGTGTTGGCATTCTCAGGAAGTTTACAGAGTCAGAGCTTAGGAAGGCCATTTACAGATTTCCCTCTGACTCCGAGGCCATGAGGATTTCCCTCTCAGGGAGGACTTTCAGTGCACCTGTGTATTGACACTGTGCCCATGAGGCTACGCCTGCACCTGCACTGCCAGGGAAACATTGATCCTAACACAGCACTAACCTTGCCCAGGCACTCTCCTATCAAGAACATCAAAGCAACACTTGCACAGGCTCCTCATGGATCCTGAAGCAGAACTTTCCATGCATTAAATGACTCACTGTGAAACAAAGCCAGCTCAACGAATCTTGTAGCAGAATGTCCCACTGCAGTGAAATAAAAACCTTTCATAACTGAAGGCAGTGATCCCTCCCCCAAAAGACCAACTTTGCAACTGCCCCCCTCTTCTGATTCTCATTCTTATATCCTTCTGCTCCTCGCTTGCTCATGCTGGTGCTCCCAAAGCACGGAATTTGCTTTGCTAATTAGTGCCATTAGGGAAGTTGGGGAACATGAAGCACAGATTAAAAAATTGTTCAGGCTGGGCTCTTAGCACTTCACCCTTGTGATATATCCATGTCGTAAGCTCTGCACTGAACAGCACTTGACTCAGCCTCAGTTTGCAGTGGAGAGAAATTAATTGCAATCTAATAGGATTCAAATTGGTACAAGGGATCCCATCATTACGGGACAAGACAGAGTAAAACCGCACTACATTAGCAGCCAGCAAACGGCTTCAGTCAATGCAGTGGAACAGGCAACACCATGCCTGAGACATGATGAATTGATACCTCAATAATTGTAATTTATTAGTCGGTGGTGCTGAACGAGCATACGAACCAGGTGGGAACAGGCTGAACCTACGTGGTGTTTGTGGAAGGAGTGACATTCCTTCTGCAAGGTCTAACTTGAAATAATTTTACACTGAAGATGTGTCACAGCTTAATTTAACCAGCAGTTATGTGTACTGGAGGATGAAAGTGTAAATCAGCAGCAGACTGGGAAACAGAAGGCTCCTGATATCAAATGTCACTGGAGTTGTTCCCTCACTCTGGAACCTTTGACAAGTCACTTGACCCCCTGGTGCTTCAATGAAGGCAGCTACAGCATTGGGTCAGGAGCAAGATTCCCATCATAGGCCACATTCATCCTCTTTGCTCAGACCTGTGGTAAACTGCAGCCCCTTCCTCACTGTGTTTAAAATCAACACTGGAGTTAGTACACGAGAGTGGCCCGTGGATATTTAAAGTCATGTGTGACAAACAGGCTTTATGTAACAAATTACGGTTAAGCTGCGAGAGTAAACTTGACAGACATGCACATGCATTCACATTCACACAAAGCCCAACTGTCCCACTTCCACATGAGCAGCTCCAAAGGAACATCTACAAAGCAAAACGAAGGCTGGGTTGTGACATGGATGAATGCACACACAGCGATTTCCTTCCAGGTAGCACACACACGGGGTAGTACAGCCCAAGGCAGCAGAGGTTAACAAGCTGGGATCCCCATGGGCTTGCATTCCTGTTCCTCCTCTCTGCTGAAGCCTATGCCACTGAATAGTCATAACTTGTTGCTAAATTAGGCAATCATTCCTGTGCCTAGTAATGCTGCACTACCCCTGGATTTTGCTGGGCAGGCAGAATTTTAAGAATTTAGAATATTCTCCAGTTAGTTTCAGAAAACAGAATGTAAGCCACCAACACCGGAGGTGCCAACACAACCCACTGACAGCTGCTATTTCCCTCCCATCTTCTGTTAGGGAAAATGTTTTGGATGCCAAACCCCCTGAAGCACAGATGTGCTGCTCTCATACCCGGTTAGACCTGAACAAATCCTTTTGCCTCTTCCCACCTGAGGTCAGTGCAGAAAGCAAAGGGCTCCCAGGCATTCACTCCAGGAGGACCAGAAAACCATGTGAGAGATGAAGGTCTGGGTCTCTGAGCTAAGGGCAATATGTAAACAAATCCCACTTCTGGGAAGAAGAAAAGGGGTTAATTAATACTGAATTACAGAATTTGTTTTTTCTTGGCAAGCTTTTTTAGCCCATAGAAATCAGCTTTATGTATGTTTCATACTCTGTGCTGCACAATCAAATGGGGCTGTTTTAGAGCAATAGATACTCGAGCCCTATTTCAAGCTTCCATAAGTGGATCTATTCCTTCCTAAAGCTACCCAAGAAGCCAGTTTAGTAAAGACAGAAAACCACTAAATTATACATTCAGTACTTCTAACCAGCTCTTCACCCTAGAAGACTTTTAAAGAGTTTATAATTAAGAAAATGGTTAGCCTTAAAAACTGGCCCAACAAGTTTGCTATCAAGATACTTGCCTGGGTTTGTACTGTGGAAACACCCTCAGTACTCACACCTAGTTCTCAATCATGAGATGATGATTAATACCAGCATTAGATCATCCTCGGCAATTGCCAGAGCTTTCTGCAAGGTTCTTGCTGGATTAAATCATTGAATGGTGCTCAGCACCTCTAAGCAAGCCCTTGAAACCTGATGCTGGCATCCATCCTGAGCACCTGATCTGGCAAATTCACATGGCATGATGCAGAAATGCTGACTTGGATGGAGTCACTTCTCTCCTGTCCTCCATCTGAACCAGCTCGTTGTGCTCTGCGTCAGCTCTGAGCTGATGTGTCAGTGCTGTTTCCAAATCCAGACAAGTCTATGTGTGATGTTGCAGAGCTTAAAGATGGTACCTTAAATCTTGCAAGACCAAGACTCCTTCAGCAATGACCTTCTCCCCTTCCTTCTTTAGGTTGAAAAAACAGCCTTGTATTTTATCGTATAGTAATACAATAATCATCATGTCCCCCACTACTTGTCTTCTGTGTATTGCAAACATTTTAAAAGGAAGTAAAATTATTTTCTCCCCACTAAGGATAAGCAACTAGACAAAGGATGGCTAAGCAATTTACCCTCTTGCTCAATGATCCAGTGGCAGAACTTGGTAGCACAGATCCTTTAAACTCAACAACTTCACCAACTAGCACTACTGGCAAGAATACAGCCTCTCCTCCTCTCCCAGACAGAGTCATTTTTTGAGGAAGAGAAGAAAGGTTTTAAAAATTATGTGTCTGGAAATATAAAAAAATGCCCAGCTCAAATACTAAGTACCATCATGCCAGAGATCAAGATTCCCATTCAATACAGAAATAAAAATAACACATACAAGTTAATTCCTTACAGAGTGATTACCAGGTGAAAGCCAGTATCTGACAGTGAAAAAAGACTGTATCACTTGTTTAATTTTTACTTTAACATACATAGTTCAGCATTGGAAACTGCTCTTTTAGATAGGTAGAAAGAAAAGATTGACTTTTACTGATTAAATCCTACTTCTGTCAGAACAAGCTCCAAGTCAACAAGTACGTCAATACTTAACTTGGAATTAACTAAGGGCTCCCATTTGTGTAGTAGTATGAACAGCCTTTGCTGCAGAAAACAAGTGAAAAAGCCTTTCAGCTTTTTAGCAGGTTTAGCAGATACACCTTAGGCCATTACAGCACATCTCCACAGGTCTCTGAACGGCAGGATACACCCGATCAATATGAGTCACATGGTGCTGAATGCTGCAAAAATCCTCCCTGTTCTCCACATCCTGCAAATGAATACAGCTGAAGCAATAGAAATTCCTGTTATTACCTCTGTAAGCTACAGACATTCTGCCAAAATAAGTAAATAATAGCCATTAGGAAAACGAACACATGATGCCACAGAAGGAAGCCTCTGGAATGATCAGAAGTCCTATTTTGAGTCTCATTAATGGAGCACAACATACACCTTAAAACAGCCTGTACATTTTATTTGCCTGGATCTATCGAAGTAGAAGTAACATTTATTCTAGTGAGAGGTATCAGAATATGTGAACAGAAATCAGAGTAAACTTTTAAAGTTTTAAGTTTAACATTTATGTAAATGTTTACGTGAAAGAGGAGCATATCTCATCAACAAGTCACTGGGATTTAGGCTCTCATTTAACTGAGTCCTTATCGGGTGATTTCTTGTAAGAGCACCATTATTATTTGCATTTACAAGACTTGAGGAGCAGAGAGCTTACTCTATTTTTAAAAAACAAAGCTGGGTCTTACCAAAAGACTTCACCAATATGTAAGAGCTCCCACATCCCTACCCTCCTAATCCTGCCCTCATCAGCAGTGTGGTTCTAAGGAACACCCAAAGAGCTGCTGTTCAAAGCTCGTCACAGCCATTAGTCCCATGTGGCTAAGGACAGAACTAAGTTATGCACAAACCTCCAGGGTCTATGGCACTGGTAATATTTTGACACAATTCACGGGGGGTTTTTTTTCATTTTGAAATAATTTTTCAGAAACGGAATTCTTCCCTGGGCTCTCAGCTTCAATAAACAGTAACAGCCAGGTATTTCTCAAGTTCCCATAACATTTCTTCTGCAACCCATAGAATCACAGAATGGTTTGGGTTGGAAGAGAGCTCAGAGATCATCCAGTTCCACCCACTGCCAGGGGCAGGGACACCTTCCACTATGCCAGGCTGCTCCAAGCCCTGTCCAACCTGGCCTTGGACACTTCCAGGGATGGGGCAGCCACAGCTTCTCTGGGCAACCTGTGCCAGGGCCTCCCCACCATCACAGTGAAGAAACTCTCAACAGTTTATCATCATCCGTATTTTTTTTATATGAAGACTTCACAAGCACCAAGTTTCAAGCCACTGAAACACTCTCTTAGAAAAATAATTATTTGTGATGATCAGTTATCACGGCACTATAAATAAATTCTTGTTCTCAAAGTACAGTGGCAGGTCAGTAAATGCTGAGATCCAGAGTGGTGATAATTGTATAATGAAAGGAAAGTTAGGGGAAAAAAAGCAATGCAAGCAGCAAGGACTTCAAAGCTGCAGGAATAACCATGGGTTTTAGAAAGAAATTATCTTCACAAAGCTACATGATAGCTGGATGAACACGAAGCACTATAAAAATAGCCAGTTCCTGAAAAATACTATTTGCCTGTTTCTTGGGTCAGTAAATCCCCTATTAACTACCAAAATACCTGCTTTTGGCTTTGCCTTAGGCTTATGCCTATTTGAGGTGACCCAAGGTTGTCAGACAACAATTCAGTTCCTACTAAATAACACATACATACACACACATACACAAAAAAAAAAACCACCAAAAAATACAAAAACACAAAACCACCCCAAAACACAACAAACAAAAGAACCACCAAAAAACCCCATCAACACCAACAAAAAAGCCACCCACAAAACATACTACTGTGTTTTTTCTTCTCTGGGACAATGCACTCTTTATTACATCTGCTATTACAACATGCCTATAACAATGTTCTCTAACAAGGAGCCCTAAGGTCAAATATGTTCCTTGATCAATTTACTAGAGGTCCCTGGTGCTGCTGCTGTGGGTCTGGGGGAAAAAAATAATCCCTTTATTCCTTTGCTTTGCTATAAGGAAAAAAAAAAAAAGCTATCATAAGGACATTTTTCTTCTCCCTCTGCTCTTGACAAGTCAGGTAAACAGGGAGGGAATACCCAACTGCAAAGAAGTGTAAGAGACCAGCATTTGTACAGGCACATAAAACCACACTGTTTATTTACCGAGCTACTCAGCGCATCAGGATGATTCAGAACAAGGCTAAGGGGATTGGGAAGATGTCTTAGCAAAACACCTGCAGTATTTTGCATGAGGACAAATAAAAGGCACTCTGGATGTGAGTGTTGTGTGGTCATCTTTGTACAAGAATTTAACAGTTCATTGCTACAGCCAGAGAACTCTGACAAGCAATGACACCAGTTCAGAGATGCTCCAAGCAGGGTAGTCACCACATTAACCCACTCCTAGATTTGTCAGTAAAGCTGTGACTTTGTCTGGTTTTGCTCAACGCACCACTATCAACTAGTAAGTAATAACTACACCCAGAAAAGCAGATTTGACACCAGCAAACTTGCTACAGAAATAACTTGAGGCTTGTACTCATGCAGCAGGGAAGGAATTAATCTCACTGGCCACAATCCCTGAGTACCACTCTTACTCATGCCTTGACTGCATGACTTTTGTTTCATATGATGTGATTTATTTTCATCTCTGTGTGGGGGTTTTAGTCACAGACTGGCACCCAACGTTAACAGGAACTGTCCCATTCAGCCCTGGAACCTGGAGTGAGTCTGCAGCTCCATGTGCCTCCAGTTATTCATGGATGATTCTATGGATTGTCTTTGCTTATTCCCTATGCCGATTTCCATCGCTTCTGAGCAAACATGCTAGTTCCTGCAAACAGCCCCTTTAAAAGACACCCCCCCCTGCCAAAAAGAAAAAAAAAATACCCTTTGGTAATGGCCTATAATGGGTCTAAATAAAGCCTGGGCTGTTCCTTACTCATGCATAACTTCATTGCTTCTATTTCCTTCACACCCTGCCCGGTTGGCATTATTTGCAGAAGGATTTTAGCACGGACAATTGAAACACCCACATGCTGCCTGAACTAAAAAACTTAACCCTAGAGTCCCTTTCTTCCTCTGTGATAGCTAAATCTGGCTTTTATTTTGATAACACCTCTCCCATCTGCACTGTTGGTTTCAACCCATGAAGACTGAATTCCAACCACAGCCCCAGATCAGGACAGCATCTCACCCCACACAATGGCTTCCTAAGGCTTAAAATCTGGCAGAAGTCCAACCTTCACATTTCATATGCCCAGAATAAAAATCCCCCTAAATTAGGAGACTCCACCTGTAAAACCCCACAAATCCCCTTGGTGTGGGGTCCAGAATAAAGACACGGACAAAGAAAGATCATGAGCCACAAAGAACAGTTGCTACCTTCTTCCAAGACCACACATTCCCACTGGGGTGCCATGCCCTGAAACAATTTAAATCCATCTTTCTCTTTAAGCAGAGACAGCACCGCCACTGACGATGATACGACAGTGACAAAGGAGGACTGAAATTCAGACCCAAATTGTTATTCCCCTCAGCTAGGCAGTTATGCACAAGAAACACTGCTTGTAAACACTTCTTTGTCAAACACTCAATTACAAGCTGCTTTATGAACAAAATGAGGCAGTGGCAAGGAAAGCGAGAGACGAAAATGGGGAAGCAATCTCCAGGGGCCCACAGCCCCCTCAGCAGCACGGCCTGGGAACGCTCCGGGTCACAGGGCCAGCCCCTCTTACAGGAGGGCACGGACACAGTGGGAAAACACCAAATCCAGCTCTGCAGAACAGGGTCTGGGTTTTGAGGACCTCAACTTGGTTCTGCTCTTACGATTATTTCCTATGCGGCAAGGAAAGAATAACTGGTTTATTTTTATATCGTTCATTTCTGCAGTCTGCATCTGGAAGAAAAAGAGCACATGTACAAATGTGGAACAAGTTCAAAGCCCTCAATTCAAGCAACACTTGCAATATGACTCTCTTTCTTTCTGTCATCCCCATTTACACCTTTATACACTGAAATTGCTCCATATGAGCTAAAAAATAACTGGAAATTGGAACATTCATTTTGTTCATATTAAAGCTGCGGATGGACTCCGTAATATCCAGCTGAGCTACCTCCATCTTTGATCCTAAAAGGACTGAGGCACTAACTCCAAAGAGATACTTATGAGTGACACTGCAGCCAATAAATGCCATGTTAAATTACAAAATATTGCCCTATGACCACTCAAAAGTTTTGAGAACCAACAGAAAGACAACTTTATGAGATCTAGTACCAGCTTCCAGGAGGCTGCAATGTTACAGCACACAGGGCTATTCATCATGGCACTATTATTCAAGCTGCCCTGGACAGCATCCACTACTTGATACATTACCTTGTCCTTGGATTCTTTTAGCAATATTATTCCAATGGATAAGATTTCCCCTGGAAAGGGTTTTTTCATTGTTTTTACTACTCGGTGTCAATGAGTCAAGCAGAGGTGTAAGAAGAAACATCAGAAAGCAAAATGAAATCCATTGCTAATCTTCAGCTGAGCCTGTGCTCCTCTCCCCAGAGCTGAACTGAAAGTCTTTAACCAGAAGAAAATGGAATGAGGAACAAAGAGTGAAGATGAAAGATTTAGTTTTAAATTTAAAAACCTGGACATATTTACAGAATTTACTTTAGACACCAACATTCAGAATTCAGCAGCTACCCAAAGAATGCTTTGCTTTGTAATCTCAACAATTCCAACTGCAAAGAAACAAAATTGAGAGAAAGCTACCAGAAAGGAAAAAAAAAAAAAACAAACCAACTTTTGCATATAACAGGAGTTTACAAGTATAATTCCTAAACTTAATATATGAAAACTTCCTAGGATTTTTTTTTAATAAATTAGTTTTAAGGCTCAACTTCAGAAAACTTTTAGAATCAATTTAGAGTGCTAATAGCTGGAAAAACCTACATACAGACAGAACATATTTCAAAACTCTTGAAGCTCTTGAGCTAAAGATACATACGGAACTACATCATAGGACTCTCTCAACCAGTGAGTTTGGAAGACCCTGAAATCTATCACAAACCCCTGCCGGCTTTATTTAATTCTTCAGTTTCTTTTAGACAAAACATTAGAGCAAATAGACTGATTTTGCCAAAACAATCACGCAGTGGCACCACCTGAATAGCTACTAATAACCTTGCTTGAAGGACTAAAGGAAAAATACAAGTGCTTATTTTACCTAGGAGATGTCTTCAAACCAAAGACGTGTTCACTCAAGCTGTGTATATTCTCAACAGCTCATGTAAACCATCCATCAGGCAGAAGTATGAAAATTATCTCCCTTAAGAATCCACACAGAAAGAGGCTGAGGGATGTGGATAACACTGCCCGAGGCTGCAGTTTGTGAGGCGAGAGCAACTGAGAGGTGGAAAACAGCATCATCTTTGATACGCTTCCATGAGGAAAGCCAAGTGAGCTGGACCAGTGCCACTGAATGACTTCAGGCAAAGACTGGCAGCTGCCAAAGCAATCCTGCTACAGCTCCTGGCACACTGAGTATCCCAGCAGTCTCCTGCAGAAGCTGAGATCCACGGCCAGCAGTGAGCAAGGGCAAGTTTTGCATGTGGAAACTAACAGTACCTCATGAAAAAGGTATTTATCCTGCCTCGACCACAAGTGACATTGGGATGTCATTTTGTTTGGTTTAGATCAGCTCAGATTTAGACTGGAGTGGTGCAGATGGTTTTGTTATTATACTGATAAGTGTGCTGGAAGAATACTGGCTGTCTGCATCTACTGGGCTTATTTCACACTAATAAAAATACCTGTGATCATCCCAAAAATTACTGCAGATGTGGCGCAAGCCCAGGAACAGGGCCTATAATTAGGTAACAGATCACAGCCTCTTCTGCAAAGTTAGCTAAAGTATTGGGCAGCTAGTGCTTAAACCAAGATGAAGTAACCATTTAGATGCTTCTTGTCCAAATCAGAAAAATAACATCTAAAAAGACTGTGGTTTCTTCAGGGTCCTAGCCCCCTCCTGCAGCATCCACACTGAATCCAGGAATAAGGTCTCTGCACAGCTCACAGGACACCTGGAATGTGTCCTGTCTCACAGCTATGAAGAGATGTACAATAAAAATATCTAGCCAAGGCTCTGAATCTATTCAAACAGCCCACACTATTCCATTTTTTCAACTTGCTAAAATCACAAGATACAAAAGAAGTGCTCTATCTTGGTGCCTTTTCTTTTTCAAAAGAAATATACAAATAAAAAAAACCAAAAAAAAAGTGAGAGAGGAGAAGAAGGAAAAGAAAGAGGACTTTATGCATTGTGTCAACCAATTAAATTCAACAGAGAAAAAGATACAAGTGGTTAGAGCTTCCTGTAAATTACTTCATGTAATTAAATCCCCTTCTCTAAATTACTAACCATTTAGCTCTTCTTTTATAACAATGTAACAACCAGTGACCACCAACAACCTTTTTTATAGCATCTAATGCCACATAAGTTGTTTGCAATGAAATTTCCTTTTTATTTCTTCCTTTCAAAAGAAGTTGCTGTAATGAGATTCATTCACAGCTACTTACAGAATGTCAGCTAGAAGAGAGGATCGCTTTGTTTCCCTTTATTCCACTCCTGTCTGAGGCTATATTTAAGCAAATGTGACCTGAAGTCCTTATCAGTCATCTAACTGCAGGCAGAGAAGTTAAAGGTGACCAGCAAGAGCTTTAAAACATGCAGCTTATAACTGGTTTGATTCTCCGCATACATACAACATCACTTCCTTACACTGTACCAGCGTGGCTTAACTATGTTCCACTTGAATTCTCCCATCTTTCTTAACTTTGAAACCACCTGGGCTGACAGGTTAAGTCTTGCCTGCGAGTCCCTGTTTGCTGGGAAGTCCTGCCCGATGGGAGCTGCTCTGACCGGCTTCCTCTGGACCGCTCCCCTTGGGAACTGCCTGGGTGCATCTCCAGTTACAGAGGTCTGGCCAAAAGGAAAGGGGCTGCAGCTGCTGCAGCTGCTCCGATGGGGAGCAGAGATGGAGCTGTAAGGCCCCTGAAGACACTGCAGTTCAGCTCCACTGTGAGAAGTCCCAGCACAGAAAGCACTGGTAGCATCCAGTGCTTTCATCACCGTGCTCTCTAAACCTACTCCAACACATCCTAAAAGTGCCAGCAGCCATCTGGGGGCCTGAACACATTACTGCTGCCCAGCTGCTGTGAAGTGGAAGTGGTGAGTGGGGACAGACGGGAATTGTGGAGAAGAGGAAAAGCAGGGACAAGGAAGGCAGAAGCCAGTGCCGCAGGCAAAGCCTCGGGGTCCAGTTCTGAACACAGCAGGGTTGATGCCATACCAGCAGCAACATGATAAATACAAAGCAGGGAGCAGAATGTGCATGGCAAGGCACTGCATCCCCATCCCCATGGCCACCCAAGCCCTGCTCGTTCTGACACCCAAGCAAAGCCCATGGCAGTGAAATGCTGGCCAAGTGAGCAAGCCCTGCCAGACCCAGCACAGACACAGCAAGGAGCTGCACTCAGAGGCAGCTCAGCCTCTGTGTTATAATCAGGAGAGCCCTACAAAAGCAGGGACACATGGAGCAGCAATACTGGCAAGGGACGGTCAGCTACAAAAGTGGAATCCACTGGTCCAGACAAGCAAGTATTTCACTACTCAGTGAAAAAGACAAAGCCACATTCACTTACACAGAACATTCACAGCAGCCAAAACATGCTTTCCATCACTCTGTTTAGAAAATAGTATTTGCAGTGTGGTAAAATCCAGCATATGCTTCTGTTTCATGCTTCAGCATCACTCTAAAAGTAGTTGGACTCCCCACAATTCTAATAAGCATGATTTCTTCAGTCCATGTTTCCCTACCAGAACTGCAGAGGGTTTTGAAATATATTTTTTCTGGCTTAAGCAAAGGCTGCCGCCTCCTGTCATAATTCCCAGAGCATTTATGGCACTACTTTGCTCTACTCCTGAAGCACAGTGTGTTACAGAAATCTGTTATGGAAGCCGTGCTGTAGCTCTCCAAAGGTGGCTGCAATCCTGTGATGAAGTTACCTGTGTCACAGCCATAATGCAGACTTTAATGGTCTAATGTTGGTACAGCATTTTAAACAAACTCCACACACTGAGAAGTTCTCCCTCTGCTGCAGAGCGGGCTCTGCAGCCACTTCAAGAATCTCGATGAATTCTTGGATAAATTTAGCAAAAACAACAGCACTTCTTTGTAATAGCAGGGTTTCATTTGGGAAATAAACATCCATTTTTTATTTACAAAGGATTTTTCCTCCTCCTGCCACTGCTGTGCTATGCCCACTGCTTCCCTTCTACTTTGATCCAGAAAACAGAATACCAAGTGCCTAACCAGGACTTACAGCAGATTTTTAAATTAGTTCCTGACAGTGCAAACAGATTGCTATTGATTGAAACGAGGCTGATTTTAGGCCTTGGATTAGCAAACCTAATGCCTCAGTGCCGCGTGGCCCATTTCAGTACTTTGCACCGCGTCTCCCCAGTGGTTTCCCAGGCAGCTGCGGAGTCTCTGCAGTTGCAGATTAGTGCGGGAGAGCAGGGCAGGGCCATCTGTGGCTGCGCCTGCAGCCCTGCTCAGCCGGAACACGGACCTCCTCCCAAATCCCCGGGGCAGGACCCTGCTCTGCGCCCTCATTAAGAGCAGCGGAGCCGGCAGGGCTGTCGGCAGGGTCAGCAGGGAGCCGTGTCCGGGAAGGCTTTGCTGGAGCCCAGCACCACAGCGCTGCCGGCCGCGGCCGCGCCGGGGGAAGCCGAGCCCCGCGCTCTGACAGCCTGGCCGAGGCTGGGACTGAGGCTTCACCACTGCCTCATCAGCCCTGCTCTCCCAGCCGACACAAACGCACACTTCAAAATAATCGGTGCACAGCTTTCATGTACAAATTGTGAATTCTTGTACTTACAAAGGTAGAAACGGATCCTGCTCTTAAGCAACATTTTGCTGATTAAAAGAAAATTTACTTTTTTCTTTTTGCTTTGTTGTTTAGTTTCAAAGAACGTTTAAAGAACAATATCTGCTAACAAAAAAAGGTAACATCAATTAGAAACAAAAAGAAACTAGTTTGTATAATTTCAGTGTTCAAAAGCAGTGAAATGCAAACACCAAAGCAGCACACACCAAACCAAACCAATCCCCAAAACCCACATTAAAGACAACCTTTCTTTTTTTTTTTTTTTCCTTTTTTTTTTTTTGTGAGCTCACTGCCTAGAATTCATTTCTTTTTAGTACCCTGAGATATTGAAGGTAACAAAGTAAGTTACTATTATATCTAGACCTTCTTAGCTACAATTCAGCTTCCAAATGCTACATTATTAAGACATGGAAGGACAGGCATATCCATGTCCTGAGGCCTACAGACAAAGACTCCAAAGGTTATTTTTCAGACTCACTCTCCTACGTAGCTGCTGAACCTCAGCTAAGAAAGGGACATTTCAGTCTCTGAACTCTGCACCGCTAAGCACACACTGCCTCCAGCCCACCAGTGACTTCAAAAGTACATCCAAGCTTTCCATTTACTATTTACCATTATCCGGAAAAATACAAGTAAAACTCCAGCAGCTACACGCTCCTATTGCCCAACCATCAGCACAAGCAGTATGATGCCAAAGGAAATTTTCCACACAGAGTATTTCATTATCCAGTTTCTAGACAGTTTCTCTCTATCTTGGGAAAAGCCCCACAGCCCTTCAGTACCACCACCACACACAAATGGGGCCAAGGGGACGTCACTGGTTTGAAAACAAGCTATCAATTTTCACCTAGACATCAGAAGAAACAATGTGCATCCTAGATGGAAAAAATGACTTAGTGTATCACCTTTAGCTCAGATCAGCAGTAACCCAGAGCACTGCTCTTCTGGGGGGGGCAGGGAGGGTGTGATAGCCATTAATGAATGGTGGATAATGAGATGATGAGCATCACAGAAAAACCACATGAATAGGTAATCAAACTTGTTAATGCAATTTAGCAGTTCCAGTTCAGCAAGAGTCACAGCAACAAGATACATTAATCACCAATAACGCTCAGCAGTTTGAGGAAGGCTGGGCAGTGAATGAGACTCGGGAATTAGCTCAGCTTTCCCTCCCTCCGGCAAGCTCTGCCCCAGTCACAGAGATGTCACACCTCCAGAGCAACACGACCGTGTTAACTTCCTTGCCCTCTCCTCCCATGCTCCAAACCCAGCACGCTATTTAGGAGCACTAAGTACGTGCTACACCGCCCTGTTCTCCTCAGCTTCTCTGAGACTCTTCCTCATCTCGGGTGATTTAAGCAGTGGGTGAGAAAAGGAAGGAGGAGGTGTAAGACACTAATCTTCGTGACAAATGACTATTTGCAGAACAGTGTGTTATTACAGCCACATTTAACATCTAAATATATTCAACACACCGTGATGCTCCCAAGCTGACTAAACAGAGAGCTTGAGGTTAAGCTAACTGGAAATATCAGCAACTCTTTCCTATTAGCCCCAACTCTTTTTATATGGTGGTCATTGTACAGAAAGGGCAATGGGTCCTGGAGCTGAGAAGAAAAAAAAACAAAACCCCAACTGTTCTACATCCACAGTGCTCAGACATTCAGAGGAATAAGCAACTCCAAAAATGAAACCAGAAAAGAGAAGAACAGCTCAGCTAAGGCTAATCAAAGACTGACTCCAAGTTCAAGGAGTGACTCTTCAAAAACTAGTAGAATGACATAAGAAAGCACTGGAACTAGGAGGTTTCATCCTGTATCTACCTCTTATTGATCTAAGCAAATTATACACCCAGCCCTTTAAATCCTCTGAAGAGGTGATGGGCTGCTCTCCCCCACCAGCACTGTCTGCAGTTGTGGTGGGGATTTCTTTCCCTCAGCCACTGGGTTAGCCTTGGACATGGCCTTTTGAAAAGGCAATGACTCCATTTCCAAGGAATGCTCCTGGGCTGGAGGCAGCTGCAGACTTTCAGAGGGCCCAGCTTTACTGCAGACCATTCTGGCTACACAAAAACACGCCACAGCTTTGAACACTTTCTCATTCCTTGACATAGCTGATCCTGATGACTGCGAGAGGTTTTGCTGGCCCCCACAGTAGAACGGCAGTTTCAAGTCAGCACCTTTCCCTGGGAACACGTGTCGAGAGCAGCCCCAAATCCTGACAAATCTTAGACCAAAGGACCTACAACTACTTGAAATGCTGTTTCCACCCTCTGCTTAGTTACACCAAGAGATAAATGTGTTTGAATTATTTTTATACATGGTTGGGAGTAATAGGCTGAAAGGACAGATTGGTTCTTGCAGCCCTCTCCCCATTGCCTGAGGTACAGAACAACCAAATATTCAGGAGCAATAGCAATCTGGATGCTTCGTCAAATGGAGTGAAGTATAAATCTAATTTTCTAAACAAAGCAGACAACCTGGCACTCAAATCAGCTTACCACTTTGCACCTCTCTACAAGGATTAGCAGAATGCCATAATTATAATGCCCAATTTGATTTATTAGAGGAGGCTGTGTAGAAAAGATGACAATTCAGTAGCACTGTGAAGAGAAGGGATGAGAGTATAAGGCAGGCTTCAAATTGAACAGTAATTTCTAAGCAACATCTCAATATAATTAACATTAATTACAGTAAGCTATCCAAATTAGGTATAAACCTATGTTTAATAACCCTGAGATGCAAAAATCACCCCCCAAATTCCAGGAAACTTTATATTACAGCAAATTTGTCTAGACAGCTTGGCAGGAAATGCCAGAATTCTAGGTGTGAACTTTGTGGTTACTAAAAAGAAAGAAAAATGATTGAACTTGTCTGTATCATTTGCATAATTAGTTTGAACTAAGAATAGCCTAGTTTATGTAGCTAGATTTTGCTGCTACTTTCATCAGCCTTACAAGACCACCAAACTTTTCTGGTTCTCACAACTGTATCAGGTAGGATAATAGAAGGTATTTAAAATACCTCCTTTTCCAATAAGAAATGAATTCTAAGTGTGACTTCTTTAAAGAGGCACAGTGTATTAACCAGTCACTCAGCATAGGTTTTATTTTACACTCTTTGTGCAAGCTCCTCACTCGTTTAACAGTTTGTTACCTACCCTTACAATTAAACCCTTAAAACTTAACTTACCCTTAAAATTAAACAATGAAAGTTGAATTCTCGTTTTTATGAATGTGGCAGCAATTCCCCTATTTAATCACTGACAGCAGCCAAATATTAGCCAGAAGGAATAGACAACAATGTCCTCATTTTTCAAAGCTGAAATACCAATAATCTAAATATTTGGTAAACTAAGGCAGCAGAGTGTGAGAGAAATTAGAATCTAAAAGTACAACAAAATCTCTTACCCTAAAGGTTCTATGAAAGAGTCATGAAATCCCTAGTGGCCACAACTACATGAAACTGAGTTTTATATTTCATGTAGATGTCACTATTAGCAACCTTTTCCTCCTGCAGGAAGAGGGAACCTCCCCACTGTCTCACACATCCACAGCTATGCAAATCCCTGCCATACACTGAATTTCCTGCAGTGTAATTTTAAACCTGAAGAAACAACTTTAACCAGACCATGAGAACTTCTAACTTAAAATAAGATGAACCCTTCTAAACCAATATGCTAAAATACCATCCCAAAAGACTGTATGTGGTTGAGAAGTTATACAGGGGGTTACAGAAGATAACCTTCATGATCTTTTTAAATCCTAAAATGTTGCAAGTCTGAAAAAAACATTTCCAGTAACTGGACAATTCAATCTTTTGCTGTCTGGCACACAGGCAGGATTAGTTTCACAGAACAGAAGGTGTGCTTGGGTTAAACAGCTCTTTTTCTGCAGGAGAAATGGAGAATAAAAACCACTTTTTCATCGTAGTGTGCTTCTTAGCTCGGAACAAATGCTGGAAGGTCAAGTACAGTGGTGTTCCCACTGGCTGCCACTTGGCACCCTGTTAAGGGACAACTGGGAAAGTGTCCACGGAGAGATGCTGCTGTGCCATGGGGACTACAAACCGATGAATGCACACTAAGTCACTAACCAATCTCCCTGCTGAGCAGCAGTTAAGTGATAAAGAGCCTGCCAGCCACAGGCCTTTTCTTTGTCACCTTCCCCTCTCTACACACTGTGGCTCAGACAGGAGTCTCTGGAGTCATTCCCTCCAGCATGACAACTCTTAATTCATCAATGCTCTACCACATTTTAGAAGGGTATGCAGAAAAGACTACCCAGAGCACAACTTCCTCCAAAATGACTTTCCACTTCTAAAATACTTGACTAGTCTTTCCTCAACATAATGTTTTGGGAGCAAGTGAAAGCTAAATCATGGGCTGGACATAGCCATGTTTGCAACTTCCAGGTGCACATTACCAAGCACACCTTCTCCAAAGCAGGTTATGATCCAACTGATGATTCCTATTTGTGTCTAAGACTGTAAGAGCCACAAAGCTATTGTATGGCTCACCTCACTGTCTCAAAGCTGCAGGATACAAGGGAGGTCTGATCCTTCCTTCCCCTACATTACTCAGTACCTGGTCTTCCACTTCAGCTTATGAAACCTGACCTCAACACAAGATTTGTGCACTTGGCCACAAGTCTTTTAAGAGACATTGTTTTCACCAGCACAAGTTACCAGAGAAGCCATTTACATTAACCACCTCACCTACCAGCAAGGACAACACTTCACAGTGGCCAGTGCCATCACAGAGCCGCTTCAGACGAGAAGTAATTTCCCTACCTGTTTGGACAGCTTCAAGGGGAGTTTCTTCTTCATCCGTTCCTTGCCTCTTTCTGCCTCTCTCTCAGAGCTCCCAGCATCATTGTTATGGCCATTTTCACTTGGCTCAGCAGATACACAGTTTTCAGATTCTCTAGGTTTCTTTCCTGGATGCCTCTCCCATTTCTCCTTCCGCTCCTGAGGCTTTAGTGACATGTCCTTCTGTAAAGGAAATAAAAAAAAAGAATAATAAGTTCTTTAAGTTCTCTCAAGGCTACCTTTAAGCATTAAGCTGTACAAATATTGAATAAAAACACAAACAAGACAGCGTGTTTCTTCCAGAGTTGACTTAAGATGAATAATTAGGCATGCACAATGCAAACAGTAATTTTAGATTAGATTAGGATGAATACTCTCCAGGCTATGTGTTTGATTAATTTCAGTGATGCTGAAACTGGTTATGAAAATGAGCTCACTTCAGATTAATTCAGAAACCATACGTCAACAGCACATGAACAAATCAGCATCCTGAAGGGAAGCCTTAAACTGTTCAACTGAAACAGAGGTGGGTTTTATTTTGTTTCTGATCTCGGAAGGCAACACATCAGACCCCCCTTGGGGCTGACAGTCTCTGATTCACGGTGGCATTCATATGGAGAAAGGCACTTCTAAAGCCCTACCACGCATTCCCTGAGCCAGAGAGATCAATGGCATCCAAACACACAACAGAGGTTGAACACTTCTGAGTGTTAAGTGCCTGCCCTGAATCAGGGCTGGAACATACAATCTAAGCACGGTTTAAAAGCGGGTATGTCATGTCATGATGATTAACATTGGAAGTGAGATCAGAGAAGGGAATTACTCCTGCTATTCCTGGCATCTCTGAGGACTGAAAGCTGAACTCCCGGTGACAATGTACCAAACTCTCTCTCTCTCTCTACACACTGCATCGAAAAGGAATTGAAGAAATAATATGCCAAATCACTATGACATTAGTTGACTACAGCTAGATAAATTTTTCCCCAATGTCTTTTGTTAACTGCTCAAGGATAAAAACTGAATTCTTATGGGAATGTTTTGCAGAATCTCTATTCCAATTATTTTTTTTTTATGAGAGGTAAATATATCAGATTAAGAAATACCTTGGAAGCACTGTTTGCTACACCAAAATTTGTCAAGTTCAACCACAGATATTTTTCCAAATGCCTCACTTCTGACTCAAGCGATTACATCACAGATATTTGTATCCTATGTGAATGGAGGTCACAATACAACTGCTCAAATCAACGTACACACCTTCAGTACTGCAAAAGAGCTCATGAACATCATTAGCTCTCTAGTCTCTCAGAAACTGAAGGCCAACAAAAAAAAGAAAATTAGGAACTGGGATGAAATGCCCAGCTGATTGCTCCAGATTACTTCCTCCCCCTCTCCTTTAATTAGTGAATTGACTGCCTCAGTGTGCAACATGCTGATTCCACTCCAAATCACTCACTTGTTTCAAGTTGCCCTTCCCTGGGAAGCCAGATGATGCACTGACACTTGAGGGTCACAGAGACATTGAAATTAGAACCACGACAATAAAACACTTACAACTGTTTCCCATTCAAACCCCGGCTCCCAGACAATGAGCCAGCACTCAACCTCTGTACACGTTGCACAGGGGTCTTGTGGGGCTCCTCTTAAAGCACACACAGATACAGCAAGTTGCAAAATCCCTGAAGACACAACCTTTCCACCAAAATTAATTTAACTAGTGCCATCTTGGAGGTGCAGAACACACCAGAATACAGCTCAGTCTGCCAAGTCCATAACTAGGGAAAGTGCAAGGAAAATGACTGTCTGTCATTATTCTGCATGAATGATGAAATGAGGAATATAAATTAGCGTATAGCTGCTCAGTTTGGTTTTTAGTTTAAAGATAACACTTTAAAGCAGCAGTTCAAAATGCCAACTAAAGAAGGTCATATTGTCCTGTTTACTGGGAAGCTACTGAGATAAAAATCAAAATGTTAATCTTCAGTAATTAATCAAAAACTAGTAACATGGAAATGACATCTGCTTACTGATATTCAGCAAAACAGTAGAAATAGAAGTCACCAGCCAGATGCAGCTGTGATGTGACAGCAGACAATGGAAGATGCTGCTTGAGGTGACAAGGACCCCTGACAGGGGAGAAAGGAGACTGAGGCAGGGGAAAGCCATCACCTGAGAGCACCAGCAAGTCATGCACTCCTGGCTGGATGTGCAATATTCACTTCTAAGGACGTCTTCAAAGCCAGTAAATAACCATTTTGGTTTAAACTCTATCTGATTTCACATGGCAACTGGGCCTCTATTAATGCTTCAGCGGAAGTCTTCCCTTAGTACCCACAGCACCTTCACTGAAGGTTTTTGATGACTCACTTCACTATAGAACTGGTCTGGAAACCTCTGTTTTTCTCCTTATGGAATCTTACAGAATTCCCTGCTTCAAAATGTAGCTGTTTATCCTTATTTTGTCTGGAGATTTAAGGTTTGTCTCATCACCGAGCTACTAGCAAAATTAATTCAGGGAATACAGTTATAGCTGGATCAAAGCCAAGGAAATAATTCATTCACTTGTAGTGCCACTTGCATCCAAGAATCTCAAGCACTTTCCAAACAGCCGTGAATCGAGCCCCAAGCCCGGGCAGCTGAGGCTGCTCCTTCCTCCAGCGGGAGGACAGCGGAGGGAGGCCTGGGGCAGCCGTGGGGACAAAGCCAAGTCTGGCAGCCCATGACAAGAAAACCTACTCCAATCCCCTTCCTCCCCGCTTCAGCAGAGGCCACAGCTCGCAGGACTTTCTTCTGGGAAGGCAGGACACTGAACTGGGCATGTCCTTGCTGACACAGGCTGACAGCAGGGTGTTCTCTAGGCTGCGAAATGCAGACCTCTGCAGCCTCAGGCAGAGAGCAGGAGGGGGCTAATGGGGTTTCTGTTCTTGCCTCCTTTTGTTTCCTTTCTGTTTACTCTACTGAAAGAGCCTTCCAGTGATTGCTCTTTTACTAAAGTTTGTGACCTCCAAGTTGGGGACCTCACTTAGCACAAGAGCTTACTATTTTTGGATGTGCATCTGTGCTTGTGCACAGGCAGTTGCTGGAAAAATTTAAGCATGTACAGAATATACAGCACATCACAAGAGTGGACATTTATTAATGCACCTTGAGTGACTTCAATCCAGAAATCCCAGCCAGCAGAGGAGACTGGCCTCCTGACAAACTGCCCCGCTAGAGCCTTCCCCCAGGGAAGCCCAGACCGGCAGATATTTTCACCCTTTACACGTCACATAGAGCCTAGGGATTCACACAGTCACAGTATCTGAAGCCAGGCCCCGAAGTCAAAAGGTCTTCACATCCACCCTTGTGATTTCTGTCCAACCTGACCACCTTTGCCATCACAGCTTCAGTAAAATCCCTTCTCCAGGGAAGGCTGGTGGATCCAGGCCAGTTTTTTCTTTTCAGCTTCAGAATATAGAAAACTATTTTGTTCCTTACTACTCATTGCTTCCAGGACTGTCTCCTACCTGTCCTCACTTAAGAATTTCTCTCACACCTTCCAGGGCAGGCTACAGCCTCTCCATCTGCAGCCCCTCGTCTGTCTGGGCTGCAGACGGAGAGCAGATGGTTCTAATTGGCTGCATGGTTACAGATAAGGAAGAATTAGGCCTTTCTTCAGAGCCTGTTTCCTGGCAGTTACTCCACGAAACCTACAGATTATATCTTCCCGTTTGTTTATTTGGAGGTACAGACACCAGAGAACACTTCAGCTGAAAATGGGATTGTGGTTCCTCCTCCAGCTCTCCCTGAAATACCTCACACACCAGAACCTGTGAAGATGCACTGGCAAAGACCCTGGCACAGGCTGGCAACCCAAGTATGTAACCTAGGCTCTTCAAGAGATTTTGGGAGTCCATAATAAAAACCCTCGTGATTTTTTTTCCTATTTGGCCCAAACAAGTTATGCAATTGCACCTCTGCTTGCAGCGGAGCTGGCAGCAACCCTTAATCACTTGGAACATTCCTTCCTGAAAAGCTGTTTTTCTTCTGTCACCAAGGCACAGCTGCAATCTCCAAAGACACCCCATGTATACACTGCTCAGTTTAAAAGTAAAGCTGGGAATAACGTGGGTGCATGGCCCTCAGCTCTGGAATGAGACTGTTCTTACCCCTAAAACGCCACAGCAAGACACTTCTGCACAATGGACTCCACGTTGTCTGTTTGATCAGGAAATAATGATCAGCCCTGCAGGACCCTGGCACAAGCTCACATCCACAGCCATCCTCTGGCTGGAGTTATCACTGCCTGTTTGCTCAGCCTAGCTCAAACTCAGCCTTAATCCTCTGAATTTACAGAGCTCTGAAATCTCAGAAAGCATGTAGGGAAAGGCTGTGGTTGTAAATACCTTTCATGCACAGGGAACAGTTAAAGAACCTGAAGAAAATGTCCAAAACCCACACAGCTAGATGAAAACCCTCGAGTATGCTGCTGGGATGCAGAGGGTAAAAATAACACCTACAGATAATAAAATAACTATCCTCAGCCCTCAAGCATCAGTTCGAAATGCAGCCCTGGTGCAAAATCAAGTCCATTACAACCCCTGTCCCCAGGGACCATTGGACACTGCAAGGCTCAGCCAAGGACTGGTTACACTCCATCCCTGCCAGACTGCCTCTGCCGACTTCAGATTATATGGGCTGATTTCCCAGAAGGGAAACAGCCTCCAGCTTCTCTCTCCACAGCTCTTCACTGCAGCACTTATTCCTTAAGTTGGGGGAATGTGAAATATCCTACTGAACATCAGATAAGAGAAGGAGCCACACAAAGGAAATAAAAAAACACGGCTGCCTCTGAAACAGACCCTGCTTGTCCCTGTTTCTGCCTGCAGCTTCTCTCAAAAAATTGCAATGGAAAAGCCCCTGAGGATCTGAGCACCATCTATCCTTATATCAGCTTCATCATGCAATTAGCAGTAGGGTTGTCAAACGTGTTTGTTTAATAGTTCAATGAGAGATCTTGGCTCAGAAAGGACCTGAAACAGATTTACTTTTAATTAGGTTAATTTTTAAATATTCCTATTGACCTGACACTCAGTTTATAGAACAGCACCACAGAAGCAATTGCTGACAATGTTCTCATGCTCTCTAAGTAGACAAAGTACATTACAAATACAGACAGGACCATGACTAAGGCAAATCTACTGTCCATTTATTTGCATAAAGGGGACACAGGAGACAATAATTCAAATGGAAAGATAATATTGGAGATATACATGAGAAACATGCATGAGGTTAACTTTAAAGCATGGATTTGAAGGTGGGTCTGTACAGAGAGAGAAACCACTGCAAGAGCAGGAACCAGCAGAAGAATAGATAAGTAGCCAAGAGACAAATGAAATTTGGTGAATAATAAGAAAAGAAAAAAGGGATAAAAAAGGACCACTAAAGGGTATCAAGTAGGGCCACACCAAAGTGACTGAATTTGAACCCAGCATGGTGAACAGGCAGCAAACACAAGTGGAGATCTTAAGAATGAGCAGAAGCACATTTGGCAGTAGGACAGAGGAGAAGTTTGAGCCCTGCTCTAGAGAGCTGTGGGCAGAGCTCGCCCACAGGGAGGGCAGCCAGGGGAAGGGGCCATGGAAGGAGGGCTGGCCCAGTTCAGCACTTGCTGGAAGCCCCCCCTGCAGGAGGCCAGCCTGGATTCTCTCTCCCAGAGCTCCTGGCACTTGGGGCAGCAGTCTGCTGGCATGTCCAGCCAGACGGCTCAATTTCCACCGATGGGCGAATTCTCACTTCTCCTGTAATACAACGCACACTTGTTTGTTTTACTTTCCTGCCCTCTCCTCTCCCCCACTGCCAACTTCACTGCAAATACAACTCAAGCCGCCCCAGCCTGTCAGCCAAAGACACTAAAGCTGCTTTAAAAGGCAAAAACAAGAGTCTAGATTTGAAGTGACTTTCTTGCTTTGACCCTACATTCAAGCAATGCAATCAATATCAATTAAAATGATTGCAAATGAAATCCTTGCTTGTTTAACCTTGGACTGCAATTCTCCTTTCACAGCTGACATATTACAGATGAGTTTGGGTCTTGCTTTTTAAAATGCGTCACATTTGCTCTGACCCTGTCACACTTTCAGTTCAAGAATAAGATGACTTTTTGACAAGGCAGCTTTGGAAATGTTAAGACATTTGAAGCTGACACTGGTTTGCAGGTTTATGATACATGATTTAACTTAAAAATACAAGTGGATGAACCAAGAAACTCACTGTAATTGAAACACACACATTTATTAGCAGAGGCTACGTTCCTGTCACCTATGAATACCTGAAGAGCAAGCTGCCATACTCTGCTAAACGCCCACTTGTTATGTCTCTCAAGAATTAAGACCTTTGCTGCTAAGACCTTGAAGACACAATACCATGTAGAGATACCTTGGACAAATACTACTTCACCACAACATAGTCAAAAATTACCAAAAGAAGGTCAGTTCACTCTACTTTTAAATGCATTTCAATCCACACTGAATTTACAAGGCTTTGATTGCTCTTTTTGCTTGCACGAGACCTGAATAATGATATAGTGCTGAGCAGTAATTATTTTTAAAAGCTGGGGAGAAAGGGGCTGATACTGTTTGCCTCCTTCTCAATTACTCAAGTTAAAATCCAGTCCTTTCCCTCCACAGCAGTACCAAGTACCTGGAAATGGAGCGTTTAACAGTCATTTGGGGGAAAATAAAAATAAGAATGTACACAGAAACACCTTCAGTTTGGTAAGAGGTCAAGGAAATCTGCGCAAATGTGAGCATATGGCTGTCCATGTTTTCGCTATGAGCCCTTCTCCACCATCACCCATCGGGGAGGTGGATACACAAAATCTCCTGTTTTAAGCCACACTCCACAATCTCCACAGGCAGCCAGCCGTGACTTTCTCCCTCTCCTCCAATTTCCTCTTCAGAGCTTGCGGGCGCCTCACTGCAGAGAACTGCACCCGTCTTCCTCGCTACCTCCTCACAGACACTGCACAGCTATTAGAACTCCCACAGGTGCTTGCTGTCCATCAGAAAGGAAATGATCCCATTTTAAGCCATCAGTATTTCCTCCAGTGATGGCAGTAAATGCCCAACGAGCGCTCACAGAATTACTGTCAGCGGAAAGTGTGTCAGAGAGCAAGGGAGCTTAAATGATTGAAGGGAAGCTGGGGCACCATTTTCAGGTAGATGAAATGAGGCATATTGCAAGCACAGCCTGCCCAGCTTTTACAGGCTGCAGGAGTGCTGAAAGGTGCTGCTGTGCATGCATCACCAGGCCACCCTGCCCAGCTCTCACTGCAGATAAAAGTGCATTCTGGCTGAAGCTGCTTTTAGCCAAGATGGGGAGCTCAGCCTGCCTGGTGTAGGTCGCGTATGAGGAGCTGGAAAGAGCCTGTGCCTGTCAGGCAGCACCTACTTGAGCTGATGTGATGGCTGCACTGCCGGCTGCCAATGCTGAGCACAGAGCACACCCCTCCAGCGAACTCCCATCTTCTTGGGAGTTCCTTCCCAAGGGAAGGACTGGGAATGGCAGCAGCACCACACACTGTCCAGCATCCCACAAGTGGCAGGCTATGCATAAACATCTCCATCCTGAAGTATGTGACCTGGGGCCATCAATCTCAACTGACTTCCAAAGGTACATGGCACAGTCAGGCACACACTCCAGGGCCAGTGTTTTGGGAAGATATTCCTTAAGTGTGCCAATATCCAAGGACACTGCAGAGCCCATGCTGCTAATAGCCAGCAATCACAAGCTTCTTTACAGAGCAGCCTTTAAACACTTACTCTGAACTAATTTCCCTCTCCCCAGATTGTTCAAACAGGCACACAATTCTGCCCATCGAGTGGCAGAATTCAGACCTGAAGAAGCAGCTCTTTCCCTGAAGCCAGATGTGGCCATTTCATCACACATTTCCAATCCTGCCAGGAAGGTAACACAACCCCCATCCCCACCTGCACCAGCTGGCCCCAAGTTGCCAAAGGAAAAGGCACGAGGGTCCTACCAGCACAAACTGGTACACCAGCTGGATGCTTTCACCATTACCAATTTTCAGCTAACCCAGTCAGAAAAATCCAGGAACACAATGCTGAGTAAAAATGCCCCCAACCTATTTATCACTATAGACAGGAATGCTTAGAAATACTGCCTCTCTCTTTAAAATTAATAACAAAAGGAGAAGACACAGCTGTTTCTACCTCTGTTTAGAGGGGGATGTCATGCTTCCATGAGCTGGACTCTGGAAACGGAATCAAGCCAAGTTGAGGCTGGGCAGATGGACTGGACACATGGCTCATTTACCAAAGGCAGGGGCCTAAATTGCTCTCCTCCATCTATACTTCTGCATTTAAAGTTTTGATCTTCACAGTGTGAAATACACAAAAAACACAGTATGATTGTACTGACTACCATGTGAATGGCTTCATATTGAGCTTGAAGAGATACAGCTATAACGTTGGGTAGCTAGGTCATGAATTCAAGAACCTCAGACTGATTTCTTAAATAATTCAAAAGCTTCCACCTGCTAAATACAAAGGTTTACTCTATTTTTTAGGATTCAACCACATGTTCACTTCATGATACATACTTTTAAAACACAGCCATGAAAAATGTGCTGCTCTTAAGGCAGTAGCACCTATAGCATGCAAGCTCCAGACGAATCTCCCACATGGTGACAGCCTCGAACACACTCTACAAGTAACTGCAGACATTTTGAGACACTGCTTCCAGCCTATGCTCTTTATTACCACCTTCCAAGGAAGGGTGCCGTTCCCAGCGCTGCTGCAGAGCAGAGGGCTGAGTGTTCCCCAGCTCCAGCACAGCAGGGTGAGCTGCGTTTCCGCTGGTTTGACAGAGCCCGCACAAAGCCAAGCAACGCTGCGCCAGGAGAGACGAGCGCTCGCAAACTCGCTCCTGCCAACTCTGCTGTAGGGGTGAGAGTCTCCAGAAATAAAAACAGCCATACTCTGATCCCTGGTGCTGCGTTATAAATTAATTTATGTTTAAACACCATGACACTAGAGGCAGTTTTTACCAACTCTGCAGTTGCCCTCAGTGGTAGGCAACGATTTTCAGTTCAGCTGTCATGAGCTCTAGAATGTGTATTCAATAATTAGTCCTCTGGTAGTTTCTTCTGGCTGGGAAACAAACGACTAGAAATATAAATGGTTCAACAAGAAATATGTAGAAGCCAGCCTTCTCCAGAAAACAGCTGCCCGTAGTGTATTACTGCAGCCTAAGGGGAAAGCTCAGAGCAAGAGGACTTCTAGCAGGAGAGAAATGCCTTTCTAAATATCTCAGTGTCACATGGGCTAATGAAAAGCCCAGGACAGTGCATCTGTGACCCCCTGGTCACCCCTGCTGCTCCCCAGAGGAGCTGCTGCAGAGGTGCATTGTACAATGCAGGCTTCCAGCCGTCAGTCCTGCCAGCAGTGATGTCCTCCCACGTCAAGGGGCTGAGCACAACACGCGCCCCTGAGCACCTCATCTATAACTGCTTTGCTTGAACAAACAACAAGCAACCAAATGATTCAATATATCCTTAGGGCTTCCAAGAATAGTTCCAAATATTCTGATATCTGTGGCAGGAGCAAAACATTCATTTATATCCTAGGCAATTGCTGAGAAATGGGAAACATACACTATAGTAGCAGGCAATTTTAATGTATTCTATGTTAAAAAACATTTTCAGTCAGAGAGCTCAAAGGTCATTAATAGATTTTCATATGTTTACAGACAGCAGCAATTTCAAGCTCTGTAATTTTAAAACTGCATGTCAGTCTCTCAACTTCCAGCTGTTATTTCAACATTAGATAATGAACACAATGCAAAGGTTACACAATCACTTGAACCAGCTTATGCAGCAGATCCAGTCACACAAATAATTATTACATTCTAATTACACATATATTATTTTATCACTCTTATTAGAACAGCAGGGCAAATCCTCTTTTATAGAGAGATCAACAGTTTAGAAAAAGAGGCCAGAAAGGTTATTCTTTTAATGTTACAGATTTGCTCATCTCTCTCCCCCCATCACCTAAATCACCGCCGATTTATGAGTCTCAGAAACAACACCTTGTTAACACCTCACCAGTCAGTGCACATCCAGCCAGCAGGCCTTGTTTAGCTTAAGTCCTTTATAGATCCCTAACACAGACATTTATGCCTACTTAAAATAATCATCCTTGACCAGAGGGATAAAAAAGCATTTAGTGGTTACCCAGTGTCCTGTCTGAATATGCTATTTTTTCTTTCTACCACTGCTTTGAAACTGAGAAGACACCCTCCAAAACTTAGAGATTTCTCCTAAGGAGAGTGCTGTTATCTACGTTAAAGCTTTGCAAGATACCAGGCTTCCATATCATAGATTTTTATTTTATTTTAATTTTGGAGCAGATGAAATAATCGTAATCATCTGAACTGACTCTTTTATCATGCAGCCAAATGAGCACAATCACCCAACTGTGTTCTTAGGGAAATTTTGGATGTGGACTAGCAAGCTATCCTCTTACTGCATAAGAAAATCAGCAAATTATATTGTGCTCATCTCTCCCATTTTTTTTCACTCTATTCCCAGGCAGTGCAAAGTGTTACTCGCTCTGTTTTATTCCGCCCAAATCCAGCTGTCAGTCACACAGCATGTAACCTCAATGGGAATTGAGGAATCTCATCCCCAAGATTTAGCTTTGAAGCAGGACAGACCAGCAATGTCCCTTTGTGCGAGTGAGGTCTCCTGCAGTGACAGCAACGCTACCCTGGCAAAGTGATGTCTCTCTAATCCCCAGTGCATCCTTAGCCAGCCATGAATTTCACACTGGGAAATACCATGCTTTGACATTAAATAATTCCAGCTGGGATTTTCAAAGGATACGAGATAGGAGTCCAATCCCATCACATTCCAATAGGAAGCCCTTAAGGTTTGGTTTATTTTCTTTTTAAGAAGGAAACCCATATTTCATTCTCATTTCCAGCCCAGTTTCCTCTGGGACATGAAATTGAAAGCAACAAACGGAGGGCAAGTGCAGTGCTAATGGGAAGAGAGACTTCTGAGAGACTGACAAACACCACCACCAATTCCTGGGTACATCAGCTTGCAACAGGCAGTACAAGGAGGAACAGATAAATCAGCACATCTATTACTGTTCCAGAGGAAAAGGAGGTTCTGTACTTTGTTACTCTCACTTGCCACGAGGGAAGAAGTAACCAAGCAAAGACCCACCAGGACAGCAGACAATTAAAGCGTAAAAGAGATCAAACCCAGCAAGCTGTAGCAAGGAGAACATGTGCAGAATCAGAATGATGTGATCCACTCATCCAAGCATGTCAAATACAGCCTGGGGCAGGCAGAGCTGCCAGGACAACGACCCACTGCAGAGACAGAGCTCAGCAGAGCAGGTGCTGTCACTCACTGCACGCTCTCTCACCAAATCCAGAGCGAGGGCTCCAAGTTTTCATCAGCTTTGACACCCTCTTTGCATTATGTTTAGAGAACCTCAGACTTCCCCCAGCCAAGAGGTGCTAAGCTGGGTCTCTGCAACCATTTCCTCAACCCATGCTAAATTATGCGTTTCTCTTAATGTTTAGCTGTCAGATATAGAAACATCTATCTGCACTTTCCAGACCTGAAACTGAAGGCTGGCTGTCATGTACGATATTTTTCTTCCTGTCTGGAACAAGACTTTACCACTCAGAGACTAGAAAAAGGGGCATTCATGGAAAGTTCTCCATTTGCTGCTAGCTCTCAACTTTGAAACACAATACGGAATTAAAACATGATACAGAGCAGCAACTTTCATCCCTGCTGGTACACTCAAATTTGTTAAGAGCCCTTGAACATCTCTGAGTTCTTGTACATCTCTTGAGAGTTGAACTTTGCCTCTCATTTACTGTTCACAGCACCTTGTCAACAATAAACATCACAGAGCGAGAAATACAGATGCAGCACACAGTATTTATTTGTTCAAACAGGCACAACCCTTTGGCAAGAACCACAAAACCCAGTCAATGTGAGAAGGGTTAAGACAGAACAGATGCAACCAGAGACTCTGGGGAACAGCCTGCGTGGAAGCAGCGTTTCTTGTGATTACTTCTGTCTTGTAGTTCTTAATAACCCACATCACAGCTGACATCTCCACCAGCTATCTGCTTCTTTATGTAGATAACCAGAAACAGAAAAGCTGACATGGCAATTATACTGTACACATACACACACACTGCCTAACAACTCTACAACAGCACAAGCAATGAAGAACAAGCACACCTCACATGTGAGAGATTTGGTCTAAAAGTTGTTTTAAAAAGCGCTCACAAAATCAGGCAAAAGTTGCAGCACAGCTCAAACGTGCAATGACTCAAAGAACTTCCAAGATGAGAAAGAGCAATAAAAGTATTTTGCAACCCCTGTTTGTTAATAAAGCTCTAATCTCCATCACAGTTGCAACCCAGGGGCCTCTTGGTGCCCACCTATTGCCACAGCACATCACACCTGAGCAGCAGCATACCCGGAATGATGAGGAGACCCTGGCCAGCAGAGCAGGGAGATGCCAGGGTGCAGCAGGCCAGAGTCCCCTCGGCCACCTCCATCTGAGAAGGCTGTTGCCAAGAGACAAAGTGCCATGGGATGTCTGTAGAATCCTCTGGCTCTGCCCCCACAGTGCCTCAGCCCTATTCCCAAACGCGGCACCCAACAGGTCAGGTCTCTCCTGAAGCCTTTGATAATCTTGCTTTCGTGCGCAAAGCAGCTCTTGTCAAGGAATTCAGGAAGCCCTATGATAGTAAAAACTGCTGATAAAAAGATAATATCAAGAACACTCCATTTCCAAAAGGTGATAAAAGGGTACAAGGGGAAATTTCACACACCAGAAGTGCTCACTAAAGCAGAAAGGGGTTTAAAATCACAGGGGTTTTGAGGTATTTGGTTCCAGTGAAGGATCTGGATTTCCCAAGTTCCCCACTGTGACTGAGCAAAATTGTAAGCATTAGTTCCCAGGTTTCAGCAGAATCTGTAAAAGCAGGTGACCAAGACACCAGCACTCTTTTTGCAAAGATACCAGAGGCGAGTTTGTTCTCAAACCTTACAGATACAGACTGGCAATACAAAGTGTTTAAAAACCAGAAAGACTGGATTCAATGTGCACCCAATCCCACAGAAGGCAGCAACCCGAGGAGTGCAGGGCCATGTTAATTAACACGTGCTTAATAGCACTTAATTCCCCATCTCTCTCCATACCACATCTCTCTCTCTCCACATGACTCTCTTATTGATACAGATGGAGTTTGTGTCTTTCGCATCCTATTAGCAAAAGTCTTCCTCTAGCAAGAAAAAAAAAAAAAGGCATGCCAAGAAGGTGAGGGAAAGTTCTTTCATAGTTTAAAAATAACTTCACCATTTGGCTTTTATCAAGCTTGTCTCATTAGCAATTCTTAAAGCACAACACAAAGGGAATCACCATTTTGACCTCTATTTTACAGAATGAGAAATTAACAAATGCAAAGCAACTCTCCCCAAATCAAACATCAGTCCCCTGGCAAATCTACATCTCCCATCTCCTAATCATACTGTGCTCCAGGAGAACCAACAGTCAGACACCATCGAAATCTCCTTCTGGCACTGGAAAGGGTTTCCTGGTGGCGTTAGAGATCAGATTTTTCTAGAACATACAGTATGTGCAAATGCAGACATTAGCTACAGAGTGGGCAACAGGTGGTGTCTGTACAGCCTCAACCTTACATCTCTTTGAGTGCCTTAGATGAAATCGGCTTGAGAAGAGCAGGGACAACATGATCAATATATTAAGTCAAGCTGTTTGTTACCAGAAGAGCAGAACTGGCAGCTCTTCTTGGCTTTTGAAATATGACACATAACCTGGCCTTTCTAATGCGCTACTTTGGATGGCACCCAAAGCCAGCACCATCTGGCCAGCATGGGCATGTGTATACAAAGAGGACAGAAGAGACTCCTGGCTGACAGATAAAGTGACATATCAGTGCAGCAAAACAGGTTCCAAATCTCCTCAGCCTTTGCAAAGCCAGCTCAGCACACTGGAAACACGGGGCCAGTTAAGTGACTTCAGGGCAATACCACGTTGAGAATTTCTCATACACATAAGATCCAGATAAACATTTGTTTAGTTTGTAGGAAACATTGCCAACAGCAAAAAAACCCCAAAGCAAACAAACAAAAGCCACAAACAAAACCAAAACAAAAACGCAAAATGTTTCTCCTGGGGTAGGTTTGAAGCAGAGAGTATCACATTTCTTCTCCTGCCCCAAAACTAATCCCTAAGTTCAAAAGCCCTATTTTTCCACCTCTATTTTTACATTCACTCTTGCATGACGGTCTCCTGGCATCACACAGAAGACAAAACCAACATGTTATTCCATGGCTTAGAACCTCTTAAAGCTTGGCCTCCCAGCTATGGCACAGGCCACTCCTTCCTTCTCTCCTGCTACCAGGATACAATGCACCAGATCCTCCTACTTTCAGTTTCTAGCATTTCAGGGATGATTTGGCAGAAAGGAAGTGAGAATACTTAGGTAACAGCATGAATTGCAATCTGTTCAAGAGAACAAGTGGGATGTCTCATATCACATCTACCATCCAATTCTGCATTCACCTACATGGTTTTATGCAGCTGTGAACTCCACTGAGACAAGGAAAGTCACAGTGGTGGAGAAGAGAGAACAATCATGAACTCAGTTTATGCCAACTCAGAAAACCCCCAGGAATCACTCAGTAATCAGACAAAATGCCTATTACAGTTTTAGAAAATACAGACAACCTACCCACCTTCTGAAAACCCCCTATTTTACACAGAGTAGTCAAACCTTATTCTGAGCCTGACCGGTTTTTCATTCCCAGAGATCAGCCAGCTTTATAGAACAAGCCAATTATCCCTTCCTCAATTTTGCAGTGATAAAACTCCCAGTGCAGTGCCTTGTCCAAGCTCCAGCCGCTAATGCCTGACCTCTGGTTTGAGGATCCAGCACTTGCCCCAAGCATGACCCATGACCTGTGGTTCCAGAGCCAGGGAACAGGGGGACAGGGCCGTGGAGAAGCAGCCTCCTGCTCCCACCTCTGTCCCCATGCAAAGGCTTCATTCAGGCAACTCCCACTGACTCTCAGAACACACTTGCTACTTCCCCTTATCTAATCTCACTCTCTGGTACTTGACAGTATCACAGGTCTGGCATTTAAAGCATTTGGAAGAAAAACAGCCTGGAGAAGCACCCAGGGAGATTAGAATTAAGGCACTAATTGTCTTTGCCGGCCAGTGAGGAGGGGCTGGTGCAAGGGCCAGTGCTCTGTAGCCATGTCGGGTTGCCCTCCCTGCTACCCATCCCAGCTGTGCCCAGACCGGCTGAGAACGACCTTGACAAAGTCCTTTTCCTTCGTTCCCGGATGAAGGGGTGATGGAGACACCGGTGGGACAACTGAAAATTATTTATCAGTCCCTGCTGCTGCAGCAGCACAAACATCTGGTCACAGCGAGCTGGCCCAGTCCCGCAGGCAGCCCCAGAGACAGCTGAACTTGGGAAGGGGCGGACAAGGTGTCTGTGACTGCCCCAGGCAGCAGAGTCACTGACAAGTTTATAAACAAATTACACCCTGACTTGAGTTGAAACATACTGTGTGATGAAGGACTGGAGAGACAGAAAACACAGAGAGGAACTGAAAGTCACTTGTCTCCTTAAAACACCAAAGTAAAAATAATTAGGAAAAAATTAGCATTTTAAGAGGATGCAAGGGATCCACAAGGAAAGAAAAAAAACCTCAAAATAACAACAACAACCCAACTCGCAAAACACACCACTAAGTTCTGGTCAGGTTTTACACTTCTAAAGCTTGGTAGATCAAGTTACTGGTGCAAAAATGCATGTAAAAACTCCCACTATATTTAAATTACACAACAGTCACAAAGCCCCTTACTTGCACGAAATCAACCCCTATTGCCTTCTGTACTTTCACACATCTAAACCAAAGCACTTCAGTAATAAAGGATTTTAAACCCCACCATAATCAACGAAATACAAATTCCCAGGACCCACTTTCACTTTTTGTTTCTGAAGAACCACTAATTCTTTAGGGCTCTCCCATTCTTTGACATACCTTCCTCAGCTGGTTTTCCTGTCCTTTGCTATTTACTGCATTACAAACAGTTTGGAGGATTGGAAAGCACAGTATTTAACATTTTATAGAAACATCTGCCAACAGAGCTGCTAAACACTCTTGTAAGAGAGACAGAGATGTTTATTTAGACATGCTGCTGACGTTTCCTGTTGCATTTTGATCCTGAGGCATATGTAGTCCTTCCAAACAATTTAGCATGTACTGTGGAAGCACAGTTCTCAGAGAAGTGCAGCTGAAAGTAATTGAGATTGAAATTTCAGGACCATCGCAGGAAAACCATTACTAAGGCTCATCCCAAGGCTCCAGGCAGAACAAGCACCTGGCAGAAAGGCAGGCACAAGGCATGTGGAAGCACAAAGTCTGGGGCTTGTTCAGGACAATGGAATAACTGGCTCAAGCGATGCTGGTTACACTGGCCAGTACCACAGGGCTGTGAAGTGCAGTGACCTCCCTCCACAGCCCAGGACACCACCTGAGTAAGAAAAGGTGCCAAATTCACACATCACACTGACACATCTGTGGCACTGCAGCCGCCACGCAGGACTCCTGAACCGGGTGCTGCTGCCAGGGGAAGGCACGGGTCACCGTGCTGAGCCAGCTGGGCGATCCCTGCAGCCCTCGGCACTGAGGGATGCGGCTCTGTGACCGCTACATTTAATTACTGAGCCTGGGAGAGCTCTGATCTGGCTCCTCCCTGCCCGTCTGCTGGAATTTACCACCCTGCAAGCACAGCTGACAGCAGGGAGCTTATCCAGCCCACAGCCCCTGCGCTTCATAACCTGATGGATTACTGTAAACTATAAATTGATCAGTTAAATCACCTTGAGCTGCTGCAGCAGAATCTCACAGGGACAATGAACGTGCATCCCTCCTCTCTCTGCCTTTGCTTCCTATGTATTAAAAGCAGAGTAACCCCTCATTACTAGATGAAAACCATTATCTTGGGCTGCAGGGTTTCCAGACAGGCTGCATAACTACATAAGGAACAGAGTGGTTTATCCTACATCCAATGAAGAAAAAAACCCCACAGTTACAGCAATCTGAAGAATGAGAGAATCCTAAACACTCTGCTTTTGACATCTGATCCCTACAAGCAAAGGATAATACTTTCAACAACAGATTATGAATCTCTGTATACAGAAAGGATTAATGCAGCTTATTGGTTACAGAGATGAAGGAAACTTAAAACAAAAAAAAAAAAAACAGGAAAAGGAGAACTGTAAATTCAAGCTAACCACACAAAAATTAAGGGTTTATTATGGGTTATAGACTTAAACAAGCAAGCAAAGTACTGTTGTGCACCAAAGGAAGAGGAAGTAATCTCCAGCTAAATGTATGCACTCAGAAGTGTGGATTTCATTCTCCCCCCCAAAGAACACTCTTGCAGAAGTAGATGATTTTGCCTTGTGTTTGGGCCCAGAAAACAGTAAGGAAACAGCACTTCATTCTTTTAAAACCCCCCATAACCTCTTCATGGGGGGAAAATGGATCTGTGCCTGCAAAGATTGATCTGGCACAGTAATGCATGTCCCACGCGCTGGCTTTTTTTCTGACGCATATTTTAAGTTATTTGTGTAAATAACCTTGCTGGTTGCCTCCATCCAGCTTCCATAGGGAAGCAGTTTAACTGTGAAGTAAATAAAAGACAAAAACTGCAACTTTATGAAAACTGCATTTTCTGCAACTGCTTTCGACAAGAACCACCTCAGGAATTTTCTTTCACTTGACTCTTCTTTAATAGTGCTCAGATTCTGGATGTGTTTGTGTAGAACACATGACTCCAATTAAAAAAGAAATAGCACTGCTAGATCTATCTATATGTTCATAATTACTCTGAAAGAAGTAAGTTTTTTTTGATTCTTCTTTTGGGTCCAGAGGTTTTTAATTTTTGATAAAGGTCAAATCATTTCATTCACAAGTCATGATAAAGTTCCACCAGTTTGACTGAAAAAAAAGGTCACCAAATCCAAATGATCTCAATATTCTTTAAAAAAACTCATAGGCTTTTGCTGAAGTGTTAAGGTTATTTAAGGACATTGCAGTAGAATGTATATACTTTATTTCTAGCCACTCTTATCAGTCAGAGGTTGCATTAAGTGGCTAGAAATTTGAATAAGAAACTCCTATCACTGTACATTTTTATAAGTTCCTTCTATCACAAAGAACCAAAAAATCCTGCTGCTCTGAATATGGCATGGTAACTTACGATTTTAATGAATGGAAATGTTCATTTTAAGGGAGGATAAATGAATGATAAACAGAACTCCAGGGCTGAATCTCTTTACAACAGACTAAAAGGATTAGCTAATAGCACAAACTCAAAACTCAGAGATGCATAGCAATAACTAAGCAACAAACACTGTTTCAGAAGCAGCATAAGCACTCGCTTTACAACACCTGCTGCACTGGCCTTTACATTAATCAGTTCAGATGTAGTACTATGTTTCCCTTTTTTTGTTCACAGACACCACCCCTAATAAACAAACCCAGAGTATAAAGGATCTGGTAAATAAATAAACCAGCACATATCCAAGCTCAAGAAACACAAGACTGAAATTTGTTCTGTCCAACAACTACGAGGAAAAATCCAGGTAGGTCAGTTCCTAAAGATCACTAACACAGATCTGAAGCGAACTTTGAGCCAAAGACTTGCAAAGACTAAAGGCAGCAGGCACAAATGACAAGGTCATAAACTAGTGATATTTACAGATTATAAGTGAAACATGACTGAACACCTGATCAGCTCCAGACCACTCTGATCCCAGTGCACAGCACCAGTGAACCAGTCACAAAACTGCAACTCCAAGTTGCCAACAGGCAACTCCCAAAATCTGCTGCTTCTTCATTACCCAGCACTGAGTGTCCACATTAATACCACCAGGTTAATTTACAAAGTGCAAAGAATTGGGGAATCTTAAAAATAGGTCTGTGCTCACCTCCCTGCAGCAGGGGTAGTTGTATCACAGAATTTTCAGCAAGTTGCTCAGTCAGTGCAACGTAAACTTCCCTTCCTGCCTTCCTTCTCTTGCTGCTTTATCCCCAGAATATTTCAGCCTGGACCCTTCCATAATATTGAAGTATATAATTTGAGGCTGCATGTATAGTCACACACACAGAGTTAATCCCAGCCTTTAGCCGAAGTAAAAATAGGTAAGCCACTGGAAGGAAAGCACTGAGAAGAAGAGAATATAGATATCGGGAAGGGAATAGAAGAGGAAATGAAGTTTATTGTTCAAACAGCTGGGCTAAGAATGTCATTCTTTTGAGGGTAGTGGAGGAGTTTGATGCATACATCCCCCTCCAGTCTTCATTCACTCTAAGGAAAACAAATCCGGGCTCTCCGGCAAGTTTGCCCACAGAAATCAGCTGCTGAGCAGCCAGACCCTGTGCAGGGAAAGGGGCTGAGCACCCTTCACATCACCTCTACAGTGCTCCGGAGGCACCAGCACCCCCACAGCTTAAACATTTCACGTCCCAAAAGCTTTCTAGCATGAATTATTTTAGGCACAATTCAAGCGTCTTCCTCTGAAGTCACTTCCAAGGGTTCAGAACCAAAAAGCCCCGAGCAGGCTCTCAGGTAAGGTGCTCATTTGAAAGAGCGAGCGGAAGCACAAGGCCCCTGCCAGCTGAATTATTTAGGAGCCACGTGCACAGGACTTTCAACCACCTCTTATTGCTGCTGGTGCAGTCCCTTCACCTTCAGGACAGATAACAGTGTTGGGCTCAGACTGACACAGAAAGATGCCTTGGTGCTAGAACAGAGTCTCTCTCGTGGTGAAACTCAGGAGCTGAAGAACAGAAATACAATACTGCACGTATCAAACAAGATGGCACAAACACCATTACAGGCTCGTAGTGAGAGACTCATTTCTTCTACAGCAAATTATAAATATACCACCACTAACAGTTTCTGTCCCCCCTCCTTTCTTTTTAATAATTTCTGCCAAACTTAGTGCTTATGAAAACAAGTAGTGCAAATTTTTTCAGAGCTTCATCCAGGCACATTTCCCCATTAAGCTTTATTAAAACACATTCTCTAATTCAGCCTTTACTCAAGGAAGGTTTCTGACTGCCAGATGAGCCACACAATTTGTAATGTGGACAAAAATCCACTAAGAATTAGTCTAAAACCAAACTCATTTCCTCTTCAGGCTTGGGCCAAGATTTGCATCAAAGTCTCTGGAGGCAAAAATCCCACAGCATTATAAAGCCTTGCTGGCTGCCTGTTTGCCTTCCTTGCATAGTTTTACATTTACTTGAAATCCGTATCTGTGTAGCATTTAAAAATTAGTCTGATATTTCAAGATTCAAGAGACAAGAGCAAATCGTTGCTTTGAGGGTCTGTGAATTGAAAGTTTTGTACTGTATGCATTCATCAGTGGATTTGTTATAAAACAAAGTCCTGAAATTAATTCATAATCATTTAATCACAGCAGCTTTGATTCACTTCTCAGTCACAAAACACAAAGGCATGTCACGATTCTGTATTTCCAGGACTTACAACACATTGAAATCCCTGAATAAGAGTTAACTTTTTTATTTCACTAACTAAACCAGTAATTTCACTAAGAAAATAGTCACAGGTGTAGTTTTACATCTCTATGTATTGTGCTTACCAAGGGAATCAAGGACCAAGGGAACTTAACCAATATTAGCAAGTCTTTTTAATTTTATTTTGAAGGTTAAAAACTACCCAAGATATACACTAGGTAATAAATTTTAATAATTTAATCACTTAATTTATACATCTCATACCTTTCCTTGACCCTGTAACTTCTGATGAGAAAACTGAATCATACACAGTCACACTGCACATGAAGTTAGTGAACAAGTCAAACCCAGAAAGAGTTTTCAGAGATCCCATGTCAAGCCTTGTTCCTCGGGGCATTCTCTCTCTGAAAATTTGGCTTACATTTAATCTATCCTACCACCTTAGGAGAGAAGGGCACCATCAGCAACAAAATAAAGCCCAGCAGTGCAGGAAGCCACTCAAGCCAGGAAGATGTCTAAAATCCTGCTGAGGACATCCAAGGCAAGGCCTCAGCCCTGGAGCGGACAGTTCCCAGGGAGGATGGCAGCAGCGAGGTGAGCTTCACGAGACGGGGTGGCAAAGGAAAAATCAAATATCAGCAAGGGCCAAAGCCCTCCCTGCCATCTCAGCGTTTCCCAAGCTGTCAGTAAGGAGGCTGCTGCTGTCACTTACCCCTCCCTCACTCTCTGCCATCAGACACTGATAGCACGCCTGTCACAGCCATCGCGGAGCGGGAGGCAGAGATGACAAATCACAGGGAATACGTGTCAACACAATCAACTGGCCTGAAGACAGACAGCTGGTGCGCAAATTCCACCACAGACAGTATCGCTTGTGAAATCATTCCAAGGCATTTTTAGCAAGCGCGAGCTCTCAACAACAGCCCTGGCTGCTAAAAATAGCCCGCTCGAGACTTGCTCCAGCATTAATAACAGTGCTGGCTAAATTTGAGTCATGACCCACTTGGTGACATGTAAGCAAAACAAGCACAAACCTCATAAAGAAGTAAGAGATTAGAGTGCTTAGAGCCCCGGCAATTTTAATGCACCTACACTATAATGTTTTCTCGACATCATCAATGTCAGTTAAAATCCTGGACAGGGAGGGAGGCAGGTAGGATCCTCTACAGCAAGGTCAAAAGCAAAGGCTCAGACAACTCTTCAGCACAAACATCAGTGTAGTTCAATGTAAACCCTCCTTCCTCACTGCAAACAAAAGGGACAATGCATCAAAGGTGCCATCTCTCCCATTTCAAAATTTCCAACTGAGCATCCGTCAGTTTACAAAATATAACTGAAATATCCTGGAAAAAACAGCAAATGCTGTTTCTCTAATGGTTTTGAATCCTGAGAAGCAGCAGCCCGACGGAAAGAGAGCCACTTCTCTTTGGTGCACAACTAACCTCAAAAATGCCCTTTTCCTAGCAAGAGCTACAGCAGCACCTGCAAGTTGGAACTGTTCAAGATCTTTGAGAACAGTGTAGAAAAACGGCAAGAGTACAGAGAACTCTTAAAACTCACATACCTGGGCAACAGCATTGTCTCTTCAGATGTAAATAAGAACAGAATTAATTCCCAGACTGTTTTAACAGAAAAAATCTACTGCCTTAAAACTCCTCATTGCAGGTTCACTGCCACAACAGAGGCCACCAGACCTGTCTGAATTAATCCCAGACTCAAACACAGCCTCTTGTTTAGAAAGGTTCAGTTTAGAGATATCCAGAGATGGAGTCATCACAACCCTTGGTAAACTGCTACAGTCATTAATTATTCACCCCAGTAAAATTTTGCAGCTTATCTCTTGTCTAAAAGTATCAGTGTTAGAGCCTTCCAGCCACTGGATCTCCTTACAGTTTTGACTGCCAGAGAGAAGAGCTCTCTATTATCAAATTTCTCTTCCCTGCACAGGCTGTTATAAATTGTAGTCATGTCACCCTTTGCCCTCCTACAATAAAGCAGACAGAGCTCCTGGAGTCCTTCCCCGCCAGACAGATTTTCTGAATCTTTAATAGTCCTCCTGACACTTTTCTTGAAGCTTCTCCAATTTTAACCAATGTTCTCGAACTGCAAGCATCAGGATGGAATACAGAATTCAGGTTACACTTGTGCCAATGCCAAATATAGGGCTATAACCACCTTAGACCTACTCAGCTCAGTACTTCCCTGTCTACACATTCAAGGATTTCAGTCTTGGGCACAGTTAGGCTATGCAAACTCCAGTTCAGATGGTTATCTGCCTTGACACACAAGCCTCTTTCAGACTAGCCATTTCCCAGGAGACAGCTATCCATCCTCCATCTCCTTATTATACCAGAAGGGCCCTCATTTTGTCTCTAGAGTATGGCATTTTATTGCATCAGAACACAGTGTTCACAGAGCAATCCCAGTCACTCAGGTCCTGCCTTATCTTGCACTCCACCTAATCTGTGTGTTATCTGAGAGCTTTGTGAGTAATGGTTTTATTTTTTCTCCTCCAGGTCACTGATTAAAAGAAGTTAAATAGTGCTATGCTAAGAACCTAGTGCAAACATACCTTCTGGAACCTGCTTTGTCTGCCCGATTTTGAAACCTTCCAGTCAGATAGTTTGCAATCCAGCTCTCATGCTGCTTCTGTTCAATATCTGCATTAACAAATAATAAAGCTAGGACAAAATCCCTCAGCTTCAAAATATATTGAACCAAGTATCTGGGGCATTCACAGCTGACTGCAGCAGATCTCAGAGGAAAAAAGAGCTACCCTACCATGCAGACAGCTTAAATCTTGCTAAATGTCCAAGGATCCACATCATCTGCCTACGCTGTCCCTCTAGAGAGCAGAGCTGCACATCTGGGGGTGTCACAAACCTGCCACACTCACAGGCCTGGGAGGAGCAGTGGCAGCACACCCAGAGAGGAAGGGAAAGCTCCTTCTCCCAGAGGAAACTCCTCAGGGTTATGCAGGATGGCCTTCTCCAGATTAGAGAAACCAGGGTTGTGCCTTTGAAGCACAGAGCAGCTGGTCCTCTTAGCTCCTCTCAGTGGGGTCCCCTAATCCCAACATGATAGAATGAGATTATCTGTAACGGGAGGAGATTTAAGTGCAATGAGAACAAGGCTCTCCAAAGGAGCACGAGGCCGTGCAAGACGTGCCCCATTCCCTGCACAGCGCGAGCGGCCCCAGCCGGAGCCCGGCCGGCTCCACCAGGAGCCCCAGCCTCACCACCCTCAGCAGCTGCACAAAACAACCACACTCTGCAGCCCTGCTTGCAGAAAAGGAGATGTTTTGAGAGTATGCTTGCTGATCTGTAATATTAGAAGTTATTTTATGTGGTTATTCCATAGTTTCTTCTAAATCTAGGAAATTGGAACAGGAGGTCATCCAGACTAGGTAGTGAGGCCCAGTGATGAAATGTGCTCCCCTCCTACTACATCTCTACAAAACCACGTATCAGAGAACCAGCCATAACCTCCACCTGCCACCAACTGCATCTCACACTCCCCACTTTGTGCTTAAACTACATTTCTCTGTATCAAAATATCAGAATTGCATACTCTTTTTGCTGCTCTGCAGTCTCTTCGAAAAGCCACAACCACAGCCAACATCATGTTTCTACAAGCCCTGTTAGAGCTAAGTCCCTGACAGACAAGCAAGCATGAGAAAAGGGATCCACGGAATGCATCTAAATACTATCTAAACATACATAGCTGAATCTTCTGGGTCTAAAACTCAGAATTCATCCTCATGACAGCAGTGCCCGCCACTGCTGTCCTCCCAGCAGCACCACCACACTTGCACAGTGCAGAAGTCAATGCAAAGTTCTACCATTTGTCTCTTACATTGCTGCTAGTTCTCAATCAAAGCCAATTTTATTCTTTAAGAAGTGCTGCTGATGGCACAAAATCACATGTACTTAATCTCTCAAATAACTCTGATCTTGAGCCACTCCAAATCTAAGATCTGGAAAGCACATACACTAAATGCTGCTAAAAAGCCAGTGCAAGGAAAAAAGTGAAATGCATTTTTGCTGCCTCTGCTTGCTGCAAAGAAAGATGCCTATTTTCTACACTAGGGAAACCTTTACAAAATGATTTCTGGTCTGCTGTGAAGTCGCACCTGCAAAGACAGGGATGACTCAGGAGTGAGGCACATCCTTTGTCTCAGTGGGGTTTGTCCTTTAACCAATCAGTAACACCAAAGAAAACAAAAGCAACTTCACCTACAAAATAGTGAGGTTAGGACTTTCTGGTCCTTGTCGGTGCTGAGATTCTGGACTAAGGATGAAAATAAAAAGCATAGAATTAAATTTGAGTGCAAAGAAAACCCAGGATTAGCTGAAGAACAGGTGTCTCTAAATCCCCACATCTAAAGAAATTAAATCCATGCTTAGATTCCCCTTCCCATTTCCCAAAGCACTATAAAGATAGCCCTGGATAAACTTCCTAGGGGCAACAATATGGAATTTCTCAGAAGAACAGCATGATAAAGCTGTTAATGATAAATTCATGCAGAGGTGTAGGAAATCAATATAAAATGGCAGTTTCATGGGCAACATTGCATATTACATGTTAGTGAGAGCTTGAATAGCACCTTATCCCCAGCACTGAGTACATCCTGAGGTTGAAGGAGGGTGTTGCTTTTCCTTGCACTTGGCAGGAATAGCCTGGAGTAAGGCAGGGAGCCTGGGTGGGCAGGGAGTGGGAACTTTCCTAAAACATGGCAGAAGCTGACAGCTCTCTCCTGTCAGTCCCACACAGCTCTGCAAGCAGCTTGTGTGCTCACCAGGGATTTGTCCTCCTTGCATTCTGTCCAAAGTACTTGGCAAATTTGGTCATGTCATTTTTCAGTGGCTTTTGTGTTACTAGAACTGACAAGCCCCTCATCCTGCCTGGCAGGAACAACCACAAAGACTTCTTGAAGTGAGTCTCTGACATGGACCAGGCAAAGCTCCCTATTTTCCTTTTAGCTCCAGCAACAGCTCTGAAAGTGCCACAACTCCATGTCTTCCCCATGCAAAGCTTTTGTTTAAACTCCTGCAATTATGATTTGACTCATCTCTGCAAAATGAGGTTCTGAATATATTCATAAGAAGACTTATCACAAAAATGATATAAATTAACTTTATGATGCTTGCCAATGTTTTTAGCCACGTCAGTGTAAAGCCTTTATCTTGTCCAGCAAAACCTGGCAGGTTAAACCCAATCTAGACCATTGAGACTTCACAAATGACTGCTGCCAGTCAAGCAGCCATAGCATCAGTCACTAAAAGTAGGCATTCTCTCTCTTAATCATTTAATACTTCAAGGCAAACAACCCACAAGCCTCATTTCCCTGCAAGTGTCTCTCTGAAACTTCTCTGGAACTTAGACTAGTGTCATCATTGCATTTTCAAAGAATCTTCCTTTCACCTCCATCACCCAGAGACTTCCCGCTCCCCTCAAGGTCTTTTTATCAGTCACTTGTTTCAAAACAAGTAAAAAGAAACCCAAAAAAAACCCCAAAAACAAACAACCAAAAAAAAAAAAAAAAAAAACCAACCCAGGTCAAAGAGTCTTCTCACCTCATATTACAATATTATGTAGATCCACAATAAATTGAAACCTGCACAATAAATTGAAAATTATACTGGTGGTGAAAATAGTGTATTATCTACATACCATAGGGAGAATCCATGAATAGAAAACTTACTCTGAAGAGAACCAAGTGAAAAGAGTATCAAAAGCAGATCAAGTACAGCTCAACCAAGAAATGCAATCTTTTCAAACTTTAGAAGAGAATTGGAGTGGCCATAAATAACTAGCTAATGAGGGTTTAAAATGGGATCTGTGCTCCTAACTCCTTCAAACTGCTAAAAAAAAAATAATCTCTGAAAGTCAGTAGTGCCAAAATCTTCAAGAATTTTATATTTGCCCTGCTTTGCCAGAAAGTCTTACAATCATCCATTCCCTTTGCTCATAAATATTTATCTAGTTGGAGCCAAGTGCATAAATGAACCTTCTATCCTGCTTATGGCTGTTCTCCCTTTAATCCTTAATCCCTTTGCACTATCTTTCTTGTCTCTAACCTGCAGAGGACTCTGACTGTTTGCATTTAATTCTTCTTACACATGCCCTGGAGCACAAATGGCTTGTCAGGTTAAAGATAAAGCAAACATGTACTGCCACCAGTGGAGTAACCAGCCTTTTTGATATCAGAACACCTGCAGCCAAGGCAGGCCAGGGAACAGAAGAATGAATAAATAAGTGATTTGGCTGAGATCTCGCCACTCAGCAAATACACAGACTTTTCTAGGGCAAACCTCTTGTCCACTACTCACACTCACTAATTCTGAAGTTTGTCCCCTTTCTCTTTTTAATCTAATGCAGCAACACCAGGGATGGCAGAGCCAGAGATGAGCCTGAGAGATTATGTCTAAATTGCATCTTGAACAACTGTGCACACAGAGCAGAGAAAGGAAAGGTATAAAATCTATAAGAGGTCAGCAATGAGAGGCTTGAAACCATCAAGAGATGAGAAGGACCTGGACAGTGTTTCATCAGCACAGACAGAAAGGTCAAGGCAGGAGGAGCACTTAGAAGAAACATTAGTATTTAGTCTTGGAGAGGGTCAGTGGAACAAAAAGACAAGGGTTTGTCAGAGTCAAGAGCTTTGGTTCCTGAACAAATCCTTTCAATTTTCCTACTGATCTACATTTCCAACCACAAACCCTTTCACTTTTTGGAAGCTACACTTAAATTAGTACTCAATTTTAAGCCAAAGGCACAAATGAAGCCCAAATAGTTTTCTTCAGTAACAACCATGTCTCATTAGTGCTGAGGACCTGAAAGCTCCTCACCCTCTTCCCTTCCTGCAAAGCCTTCCCTGCACTGTGAGCAAAGGACCTGCCAGAGCTGCTGCTGCCTCTGGAACCCTGGCAGGCCACTGCCCCAGGACACTTGTGGGAAGCTGCTGCCAAAGAAAAAAGCTGCCAAGTCCCTGCCCACACTCACTCCTGGGACTGAGACACCATGGAATTTTTTAATGGGTGTTTCTTTCTGTTGTTCTTTCCAATCAATTTGTTACTACTGTTCCTTCAAAACAGGAAAACTTAAGGTTTTGGGAAAATTTATCTAAGTATGCAAGAGCATCATCTGGCACATGAGGCATTCCAGGACAAGGATAATGTTACATAGATCACTGTGATGAGCCTGTTGAAACACGTTTTCATCCTGTTTGTATCCTGAAATGTCATATTGACAAAAAATGTATCAGATTTTGACATAATTTGGAAAATACTGATCATTATTTCTTTCAAAAATCCTCCTTTAAATCAGCACACACACATCCACGCAGCCACAGAGAACAACGAAACCAAGAAAAAGACAGGGAAAAGTGATGATCAAAAGAGAATAAGCAAAGCCCCTTAAACTGCAGCAGCCCCTGGACAACAGTGCTCTATTTGCAAACAACACCCCGCAGTCCCAGAGAGCTCCCAAATGGAGACTGGAGTAAACGTGCACTGTTGATTCTTTGATATAATTAACATTGTTTGCCTCAGCATCAGTAAAAACAGGCTTTTGCCTGCTAGCAAGATTTTTGGCTGTGCCTGCTATTGTTTACTTGAATGGAAGGCTAAAGGGCTAATTGAAGCATTTTTCCTCTGTTGTGAGAATTTCAAATACTGTGGAAAAAGTATCACTTCAGGAACAAACCTTGTGAATCGACAAATACAAACCATATCTCACAAAAAAAAAATAAACAGAATCCCAGAAAACCAAACCTGATCTAAATATTTTCTTTCAACCTTTCCCAAAAACTTCCAAACAAAGCACACAACTGTCACTCAACATCTACTCATAAAAGTCTTTTTAAAGCCTTATGAAAATCCATGTGCCTACATCCATTCTTGTATATTTACATGCCTTCTTGGAAACTTTAACCTTGAATAAATAAATATGTGAAAATGTCTCATTTTGGCAGCAGTGCTTCCTGCTGTTTGAGCTGTACCAGGAAGATTAAGCTGTGATCCACCTGCTAGCAGCTCACAGGTAGGAACAGAGAGGTGATGCCCAGAACAGGCAAGGAGAAGGCTCCAGGGAGCTCTGCAGACTGGAAAATACGTGCTAGAGCAGGAGGGGGTATGTTCTGATTGCTGCAACAAATCCACTGAAGGCTGCCAGAGGTGACCCAATACCTCTCTGTAGTGCCCAAACCTGAGAGAATACTTAGATACAAAACTGCTATGTTTTAACTTGCTCTTTCTTGAATTTATGCTTTTGTTTGTTTGATTGCTGCTTCCTACTTAAAGGTAAAGATTCAGGACAAGAGAAATGAGGCTGAGAAATGGCTCAGCAAAGTCACTGGCAGGTTAGTCAATGGATCAAGTCCTCTGCAGTGGTGCAGAGTCCATGCTGGAGGAGTTCATCACCACTGAGGAAGAACATCAAACCCTCCTCGCAGTGGCCCCGAGGGCCAGGTTTGCAGGGCTGGCAGCCAAGTGCCCAGGCTAAGCCCTGCCTCATACCTGAGACTGATGGGCAGCATTAGAACCCCAGCAGCACCCACTGGAGTGCAGTAATTGATTGGTAAGCAGAAGCAGCAGGTTTATTTACAGAGGCAGGACCTGCACGGAGAGAGGAGGAAAGAAAAACACCCACAGAGCATTGGGACTTTGCAGAGGCCTTTTTTCTTCTTTAATGCAGAATTTGCAGTTACCTGTAACTGAATCAAAACACAGGAGGACTGCCCAAACCTTTTAATAAACCCTGACTTCACACAACTAAGCAGCTGCTAAGTCCCCTTGCATTTCCTAACTGGGTAAATACAAAGCACTAACTCCCCTGTTACCCTCATCAGACAGTTGACATGGGAGCTGTTAAGAGTTTAAGTCTCCTCTCACATAGCCATGGCCCAAATGTGGGGGTTTTCTTTACTTTTTTTTCCCCCCTCCATACAGAAGTACCTTTTAAAAACAGACGTGCAGTAACCCCACTGAGCATCCTTTCACTGACACTTCATCACAGGCTGAAACAATCTGAGTTACAAATTCACAGGACAAAGCATCTGCTGCTTTAGTTACTCCCCCAAACTGGTGATTAAAACTTCCACAAGCTGGGAAGGCAAAGGTCCCAGGACACTGCCTGCCCACGGGAGCAGCCAGCCTTTATGTGTTTAAACACCATGCTTTCCACTTCATGCCTCCACCAGCTGCTTTCATTTACATGCAGGTCACATTCACACAGACTAGAAAGCACCACAGACCCGTACAAATTGCTAACATGGGAATTCAGGTCCTTGAAACTCCTGCACTGCAGCCAATGAACAGTCTATAATTTCTCCATTAAATATTTAAACAATACGAACAATACTGCTATTAATAAATAGGGTACCTTTCTTATTCAGTACAGGTTCTTGATATGTAGGATAACTTTGCTATAGATTTTTTTATTATTTATTTTAAACAGACTGAAAAATCTATTAAGTGGCCATAGAATAATGAAGTTCAGTCTTCTGAGGAGACATGAATTTTCTCGCCAATCTGCTCGTCATACTTCATATATGTTTACAATATTTCAGGGGTGGGGGAAGGAAATTTGGGGAAGAGCATCAGTTGAAACTGGTTTCCAATGGCAGATCAGAGAGCACACAAGGCAGCAGCAGAGAAACATATGTTTGAACCCAAGCCAAAAATCTGGCTTCCTTAAGAAGTGTAGGATGACAAGCCTCTTGTAGCAGTAATAGTAGGCTGAAAAGTGGGGGTGGAAAAATTTCCTCTCTTCATGCAGAAGGCAAATTCTGTAACATCTACCTAACAAGTGCTTAATTTAGAACAGCTGAGGTTTGGAGAAAGCCTTCAAAATGACCCATTAAAGACAGCCAAGAGCTTCCCACTTTATGCTTTGATATCACAATCCCTTCACTCACCCTTGCTTTATGAGATATTTGGGGAAATGGTAAATAATACATTGGTATAAAAAACCTAAAGCACTTCGAAGAACAGGCACCCCTACATTACTTTGTTGAGAGCTGATAAATGCCTGTGCCTTTGCTATCCTACATTAACATTTCCATGGAATTAAGCACATGAAAATTGATGGTGATCAAAAGTTAATTACAGTGTTTATGTCAAAAATCAAAAGAGCAGAACGGTGACTTTTAGTTTGGGTGTTCCCTTCACCAAGCTCAGCTACTTCCAGCAAAAGAGACTCTCAGGGAATGGCATTTGCTCTTAGCAGCAGGACTGATGGTCTGTTCTGTTCTGTCCATGGTTCACAGGAGACTAATGGTACCAGCCTACAGCTGAAAAATATTTTTATGATAGAAGTCCTTCTGTTGTCACCAACAGAAACTCTGTGTGCACCCGAGTACCAGAAAAGTGAATAGTCAGAAAGATAATAAATATATATTCCAGAAAAAAAAAGGGAAAAAAAAATAGGAAAGAAAAAAAGAAACTTCGAGTGATTCAAATGGCACCAACTGCAATTCCCCAGAGGGCCAACACAAACTTTGGCTGAGGTCATATCCCACATCTGTAGACTTAGTGAAAGCTACTGCTTTGCTTTTTTTCCTGCTGCATGCCCTCCTCTACCTTGAAATAGACTGTGCTGATTATCAGGTTTTTGCCAGTTGATGAAAAGATACTCCAGCAACTGGCTTGCATAGCTGCTTATACAGCAGCAAAAGCCATATTTGTGGAGTACAAGAGAGCAGAAAGACATCTGTTTGCTTGACTCCAGTAGGTACAAGTGGCTCATTCTTCGGGACACGCTTGTGCTTTCTCTGCTTGAGCGTTCCCTGCCTGAACTGCCTCGTCTCGGATGGCTGAATCCAATCCGTTTCCTTTTTGCATATCAAAGAGTTGATTTTAGCAGGATTGCAGGCGATGCTCAGAGGCTGCTGCCCAAGGCTCGTGAGATGCTCCTTTGCACCTGCACACAGCTAACAAACACTTTGCTACCACAACTGACACAAGGAGTTTCTCTACTCCAGTTCTTTTAGCTGTTTACCAGCTTTTGTACATCCACACAATTTTCGAAGGGACTTCAGAGCAAAAATAGTCACAGTTCTTTTAAGAAAAAAAAAATAGTGGATTACAGCCACCTCTCCAGTCCTGAATCCAGTTGCAGCTGTCATGGTTTCTCATGGATTAGCATCTTTAAAAAAAGCCCCACTGAAAGCCTAGAACAAGCAGGCACTCAGGTGGGGAGGCAGTGTCCCCAGAACACGCTGCTCCTGTGTGCCAGGGATCACTGGGCAAGGGCCAGAGCCTGGCCAGCTGCTGGAGTCTGCTTCCCTGCCTGCACATTCCTGCCTCTTCGGCCTGGCCCACCTCAAATCCGAAGATGTGCTTCCTCAAACATGAACAAGTTCTCAGCCCACTGCTACCTGGAAGCTGCTGCTTTGTGTTCCTCACAGAACAAGCAGCATTGATCACTCTCTAAGGTTCAGGACTGCCCCAAAAGCAGGCAAGTGCTCCAGAGAGAGAGATTCTGCTTTCATGTTAGCACTCGTGGAAATAAACAAGAGAGAAAAGCAGAATTTTTATTTCTTCTAGACAGTAAAGCTTTCTACAAAGTGTCAGCAGTGCTGGCTTTGTAGGCTGTTGGAAAAAAAAAAAAGGAAAAAACAAGCAAGCCAGCCTTAGCCTGTTTCTTCATGGCCTCAGTGAAAACACACATGCAAAATGAGACTAGAATTAAGCTTGTCAGTGGTATTTCTCCATCCAAAAGATGACCAGGTTGAAGCCTGAAAATTAAGTCTTATAAAGGAATGTTTTCCAAACCTGCCAATTCCCACTACTTCAAATGACAGCAGCTTTGAGAAAGAAAACACTATTCTTCTCTGGTAGGCAGAGCTCCTGCCAAAAATTAAGAGAAATATTTTTTCTTAAACTAACACTGTTTCATTTCCTCACTGTTTGTCTGGAAGTCAAAGGGAAAAGAAGACAGGACAGGAATAAGAATGCTACTTTTTACTGTGAGGGTTTTTTCTTAATTTTTTCTTTCCTGAAGTAAAAGTATTTCCCTTTAGGGGAAAAATATCCATGGACACATTCTTAGAGGGGTCCCCCTCCCCAAGAGTAGTGCAAGGAAAGCTGATTTACTCCTCATTTTTTTGGGTGTGTTTTCCTTTTTAAACACAGTAACATTTCATCTGAATTTCAGCTTGCAAAGCTAATGTAAATGCTCAACTGCTGAATAATCCATGGATTTAAGTGTCCCTAAATACACAGTGAAAAGATGGATTACCCATTAGGATAAAATAATATACACAAGCCTCTAAATACACATGTACACTGTAATACACATTTTAAATAGTCTCTGTGTGTGAATTTAAATGATAATATGCATGCTAAAAAGTTTCAAAAGACATCTTTACAAAGAAGCCATTATCACTGTGTAAATAATACATCATTTAAAATAAATTCTCTGTACTCCCATGAAAGATTCTTCTTTGGTCAACATAAAAAGAATAGAAGAAAAGAACACATATATAAAATACAAACAGCACTATGGGATCAGTTTTAATCTGTAACAGAGTTCACTTGTGAGGGCATGGGGTTATTTAGTTCCTAACTCAGCATATTTCATGTTCCTTCACTTTTGCCCAGAAATCTTGGAAATAAAAATAAATATAGGGCCTTTATCAGTTAATAAAGTAATGATTTACAGTCTTTGCAAAGTCTCTGACCTCTTGCCAGTGGACATCTAAAGAATTTTCATATGCATCCACTGCTCTACAGCACACACAAACTTGGTTTTTTCGATCAGCTCTCATGAACCCTTGGTAATTATCAACAGATTCTTGAGCAAAAAGACTAAAATATTTCTTCCAGACATTGAGGCAGCACTGTATGAAGGAAGCATCATTTCCATTGCTGCATGGAAGGAACAAAACCTTTGGAGGAGGCAAGCTCTGATCTGGAAGGCTTGGGAAGGTGTGATGGTTGAGAGACCAGCTTTAGGAGGATGAAAGAGCTATGCAAAACAGGAATGTCTTAAACACGAATGATCAGGTTTTATAGCTTTTTAAGCTCCAATTTTCAATCAGGTCTGGCGTACACAGTTTTGGCAAGTCTAAGTTTGGTATAATATACTGGAATTTCCTAGTAAAACTTACATTACTGAGCACTGAGTAAGAAGTCCTTCATAGTGACACTGCAATGTACACACCAAAGGCACGCATGGATCCCACAGTGTTTCCACCACTAATTTCACCAACATACTTAAAGCCATATAGCTAATCCACAGAAAAGGCCAAAGGAATCAGGCTCCTGATTTCTTTCTCAGGAGTATTTATAAGCCTCACCTGTAGGTACTGCTCTGAAGACACCAAATGTAAATTATTTCCTATCCCATTTCACTGCTGAAAAGCGAACACAGAGTCAACTATTCCAAGCACATTTGGGATTGAAGGTAAATGTTCCTATGCTGATTCCTACACACATAATGAGCACAAAGATACTCCATCAAATACAGCAAGACAACAACCATAGCTCAGCACTAAATACATGCAGGAAAGGGAAAATCCACTTTCTTTCACTCTGCAGCAAATGGCTGAAATAATTTCAGTCACAAGGGGTGACAGACATAGGAGCACAGTGACAGATAAGCAGCCCTTTCCTCCTCACCCAGCCATCTCCCACACAGCCCACATTCCCTCTTCTTCCAAATAGGCAAGGAACCAAATCAGGGTTCTCTCTTTCAGGAATGGAAGAGAGATGAAAACACCGCCCTGGGGGAAAGAAATATATGGAGCTGTTCCAACACGCTCGGGCCCAGCTCTGGTCTGGCATCTGAGGAACTTTTGCAGGGTTCAGAACTTCAGGACCGGTCCCAGGATCCTGACACATCCCCTACCAGAAGTGGCACGTGCTTTTCCAAGTCAAGATGTCACTTGCCAGGAGATGTGCCTGTGCCAGCTGTTGTTGCTGAAAGCTTAAGCCTGCAACTGTTTGGCTTCATTTTCCCTACTGCTCTTAAGTTAGTTTTTATTCTGCCTTTCTAAAATTGGTTTAAAGGAGAATAAAAGCAACAGAAACAGACAAGAGCTGGTATATCTTCTTCCAAATGAAGCTGAAGAGTGACAAACTCTTTATTCTGAGCGTTCCCTACCACCTTCTGCACTGTAAATTCTCTAGGATATCTGGCCTGTGCCATGTAACTCCAGCCTCTGCCCCACACCCTCTGCTGTCAGCACCCACATGCTCCATTCCCTCTGCTGCCTTACCAGAATTTAATTACATTTTCCATCAGCTGAGGGTGTAATCAGGGGAATCCCTCTTGACCCAGGATCAGCATTATTTGCCAAGTGTTCCCCAAAGGACTGAAGCACCCACGAGTTTGGTGGGGAGACAGCATGAAAGGCCCTATTTCCATTGGTAAAAAAGCATGCCTTCCCAGCTGAACAGGTGAGAGAAATTCATCTAAACACATATTAATATATTTTGACCCAATAGTTAGCAATCTATTTTTTTTTAAGTTGGCCTAACGTGAGTGCTTAGCCAGGGAAAGACCTACGTTCTAAAAGGCAATGTTAAAAAAAATCAACAAAAAACACACCCAAAGACCCAGAGAATTTGGAGTGTGGCAATAGGAAAAACTGATGCAGAGTGTCTGCTCTGCAAATTATTTTCCAGTTGACATTTCCCCCCGCCCCTCCCTGAAGACTCCCATCCAGTCTGTGCTATTTGGGTTACTGGAGAAGCCAGGAGCCCCGTTCAAGGACCCGCTCCTCGCCCTGCTCTCTGCCACACCAGGATGACGCAGCCGTCTGGGCTTCTGCAGCCAGCCCTCCAACACAGGACACAGCTACACAACTCAGAAAAGTACTTTATTCATAAAAAGCACGTATTTACATCCCTAAGCAAACTCTCTGAAAGAATGTATTTGCCCACACAGTGCTGCGGAGAGGCACGAAAGAAAGCGATTTTAAGAGCTCTTTAAACTGGAATGTAGACATATCAAAGGTGAGCTCAGGCTTTAGATTCAATAAGCTGTTGCTCCACTCTTCCCTCTTGACAGTTCAGCCTGAAACAATCCCAGGCAATTCCTCTAAGCCAAGCCTGATTACTTTATGACATCTTGCTTCACACTGATTAAGGTTGAGGCAACTCAGAGCTTCACTGAGGGCTCCTTCCAGAGGGGAGCAGTCAGCTTTCCAAGTTCTTTATTAGCACATGTTTGGGGTGGGGGGGACCATCCTCATCACCTCCGGTGTTTCTGGGAACAAACTGCTCTCCCAGCCTCAGCAGAAAGGCTGGAACTGCTGAATGAAGACAGCACGAGGCCTCGGCCACACACAGGACAAACTCTGCAGCTTCTACTGCTGCTGGCATGGGAAAAGTGAAACCTCTCTTAGGAGTGAAAGGGCAAATGCAGAACAAGCAATTACAAACGAGATTAGGAAGTAAAAGCTAAAACAGATGCCTTAAACCTTCACCTACATTAGATCACAAGCTTCAGCAGTATTTTTTTCTATTTAAAACCAACCTAACTTTGTTTGTAAACAAAGTTCTAATATACATCACTCAAATCCTAGACACCGACCCACATGCTTCTAATACTGTGACACCTGAAAACCAAAAGTTGATTCTTTTGGTAAAGCAACATTCCCCAAGAAATTCACATTTTAGTCAGGTTCTACTTCCTTTCTTCTGCTATTATTCAAGTGTAATAACAAACTTGTGTAATGTAACTTTAAAAAAATCAACAAAAAACCAAAACACAACAAAAGTTTGGTAAATGAAATGAAAAAAATCATTATGGGAATTTCTCAATATCTGTTTAATGAAGCATAATAGATTGGTTTGTTTCTGCTCTTGGTTTTTTTGTAAAGTAATAGTGAGTTTTGTTTTTCAGTTTTTCTATTGTTTCTGTAATTTTTAATGCAGCAAAGCTTTGTACAGAAAATGGAGACTCCTACAGCATTGGAATTGCTTAACCTGATTGAAACTTCCAGTGCCCAGGTGTTCCTCCCACTGTGCACTGCCAGGACCAAGCCGAGGCCTGCAGCCTCCTAAGGGGTGGGTGAGGATGGGGATGTCCCACCTGAGCCTTCTCTCCTGGGGGACAGCTGCTGTCTCTCCTTAGAAAGAAGCTCTGAAAAATCTATATTCCCTTCCCTCTACCTCAGTATAGTCCTTCCATTAATGTTGTTGCAGGCAGAGCAGCAGAATAGAGTTATCTCAGAGTCATAGCTAAAGACCTTGGAGATGCCATATGGCTGCTGCTGAAATCAGTTAGGTCACCAGTTTGCATTAAGAGATGACACCAACCTGCAGCATTTCAGCTAAAACAGATTCCTGCTGCAACTCTAGAAGCAGATATTGCAATTATGAAATTACTATTAAATAGTAGGAGTTGCCCACTGTCACACATCTTTCTACAAGCAGTAGTATTTTTCAAATATTTTTTAAAAAATCATAGTTTAACTATTATATACTTTTGTTATGCAAAACTCAAACAGCTTCTGCAGCCAGAACTGGTGAGTTGATAAAAGCAATAAATTATGAGCAGGATGAAACTCTACCCTACATGATAAAAATTATTCCCATTTTCAATGAAGACAGGAACTTGCCATCTTTCCTCTCCAACAATTTTGACTTTTGTTCAGCATTGGAAAAAAACAATCTCACTTCACTACTACTGTTAGTCTTAGGCACCAGAAATTCATTGCTGGGTTTGCCTTCTTACAGCAACTGTTTGTATGGATGCATCCCTCTTTTGAGATGGAAAGCACATAGAAACTCACTTGATTCAGAGCTTGTCGTGTGCTGCTTTTCTTTATCTCTAGAGTAATGTATTGTTTTTTTAAGCAAAGCAAACAGAGAGGATTTAGTAGAATACATTTTCTTTTGTTTTATTGCTCCATTAATTTTATTTATGTTCAAATACATTGCTTTTATCAATTTGGTATGAGGGAGAGAGACGCATCAGGAGGAAGGAACATGATTGTACTTCAGAATGAGGCACTGGGCAGAACAGGAGCAGGAGATGCCGGAACCACCTCGGATGATCAGTCATATTAATGCAACACAGCTTTGATAGGTAGCAATTACAGGGTAACAGATAGCTCAAGCATTATTCAGAAATCTACTGCAACCATATGTTTAGAACCCTGCCTTTACATTCCTTCCTGCAGATATACAGGCAAGCTGTCATTATTTCAGGAAAAAAAAAAAAACCAAACAAAAGCCCAAACCTTCCTTAGTAGTATATTTTGGATTTTCTAGTCTGTCTCTTGAAAGTCTGCCACTGCAGAAAGTGACCTGTTTCCCCGAAATTATTTCTTTATACTGTTAATTTTTGATCACTCAACTGTGCCTCAGTCAGAAAGGCAGTAAATACTCTGAAGAAATTGTAGCAATGACACCTCGACTAAACCTAATTGAACACTAACTAAAAAAATTCCAGAATGAAACAGATCTCTTGCTAACTGAGCCCACTACACAGAACACTTCTGGGTTAACTTGCTGCCACAAAGTTTTTTCTTATGTGATACAAAGGACAAGCTGCTTTTTTACAGCAGCATCCTTTACAGCATAAATTGGATGGAAAAGGCAAAGCACTTGGCTACAAGAAATGAATGATGATAGAGACCCTGCAAAAAGGCCTTTCCTAATGACAAGATATTACTCCACAGGTTAATGAAAACCAAATACCAATTTAACATGCTAACCTTTGAGCAAATTGAGTTCAACTAATCAAGAGCCCTCCAAAAGGGTATTTTGAGCTAAGAGAAAAGACTGGAAAAATCATTTACATAAGATGGCTGGTAATGGTGCATTTAATGGCATTGGTGATAGGGAATTATACTAAGGAAATGAACACATCTTGTACGACCTATTCCCTAAAGCATTTCATAGGATGTCTCCAAAGAGCCACATTCTGCCCATTGGTAGTGAAGCACAATTCCTGTTAACAAGGCAGGCAGTAACAGACTCTTCCTCAGGACATCCCCTTCTCCGAACTTCAGACAGGAATAATATCTGCCATCAAACCCACACTGGATAAAGGGCTCTCTACATCAATTTTGGTTGCTAAAGGAGAGTCCACCTCTGAACTGGAACTCCTCCAGCAGAGAAGGATATTTATTACCCATGATCTCCTGTTTCTTTATGGACCCTGTAAGGAGGATGTGACACCAATCTCTGAGTGCCTCTGCCTGAAGACTACTGGATAAATAAATCCTCACACAATTCTTTTTAAAAGATTACCCTGACAAACACATTTGGAAAATACCCTGAGTTTGTGCAGGCACCCAAGCAAGGCTCTGTACATACCTGCCTTCACCTTGTCCTATGCACCTTCCAAAGCTATTTTTGGTGCCCTTTTAGCATGGATCAAGCACAAGAAAACAAACCTCCCTGATCCCTCTTTGAAACACAAGGCAGTGCAATTTTTAGCCTCAAGCACAAGAAAACAAACCACCTTCATCCCCCTTTAAAATGAAAGGCAGTGCAATTATTAGAAATTTATATAAATATCTAAACAAAAAGTGGTATTTATATCTTATGTAACAAAAAAGTAACTCCCATAAAGATGAAAATATGTAGATAGCTTTCCAGCCCCTATGCACACACACAGCAATAAGGGTTTTCCTCTTATTTCCCTCCTGTCCCTACCAAGTCCCACAGCCCCAACAAACAGATCTGAAAGTCTGCTCTGCACCATCACCTCCACATACTCTGAAAATTACTGGAAACAATCCAGCAGTCCCCAGCTAAGCACCACACCTGTGATTTATCACTTACCACTCACACCGTGGCAATTGCAAGCTACGTATTCTTGTTTGTCAAACAAAACAGCATCAAATTACATGGTTGGGAACGTGTCCAGCATCTCATAACAATCCCAGGTCTTGATAGATCCAAGATGTTACATTACAATAAAATCGGGACACATCATCTTTAGGAAATACACTTTAGAAGAATATTAAGCTCTCCACTATATAATTTTTGATAATATCAGATAATGCGGCCCTTTTTGAGGGGAGCAGAGGAGCAGGCATTTCTTCCCTGAAGATTTCTAATACAGCAGGGAATAGCTGGCAACTAACAAATGCTTGCTTTGGCAAAGCACATAATGCTGCTGGTTTGTACATTTGCTAATATTTTCAAACTCCTTAGAAATGACCTAACCCAGCAGGCACCTCTGGCCTTACTGCACCATTGCTGTTTTCTTCAAGCACTCTCAGTCTGGCCAGACAACTGCCCAGTGGAAAGACAAAGAGATTGTCACCTAGATGAACATTAAATCAAGAGATTGTAGGAAATAACCTGTACAAATATAAGGGAGGCAACTCTAACTGAGCACATTTGGTGAGATAATGAGGCCTTTACCCAGGAAAGCATCAGTGAACAACGGCCCCAAACCTGCAACAAAAGCACTGCAGATACTCCACCCCACAGGAATGGTGACCATGCTCCAGGGACACTCCCGGCTAGGCTTGCACTCACTACATCTTAAGCCTTTAATAAATTGGATTTTTTAAATTAAAAAAATGTCATCTGCTGACTTTCACTTTGGAGAAGTGCTGAACTATTGTAAAAGCCACTTTATGGATGCACTTCAGTGCTTTCTTGAATTAAAGATAACCAGAAAAGTCATCAAAAAGGACACTAGTCACAGGTACATTAAACTACTTAAATCATCTACTTAAATTTCAATGTATCATGCTGTAAGTTTATGAGTCAGACACCCTCCTCCCTTTCAGTTCAGCTAAAGTTTAAGTAGTGTGATTCTTGCTGGCTGCACTGAAAGACTAACCTAAGACTTTTGGCTAAGAGCTGCCCTTCAATCTTTTCATTCTTCTCTTCATTACTCATTCCTGTTTCACTGTCTAAACAATAAGAATCACAGTATGAATCTCAAGTTTTCCAGTATTGGGAACTCTTCCATTTATTCGAAAAAAGATCCCATGAAAATGTGCCTACAGTTAATAAAAGACCCAAACCTTTTGTGGAACTATACCTTGCAGTTAAGGGATTCCATAATTAGAACATAATTACTGAGCCATATAATGTGTCAAATTATGCAGAATGACTATTTGTAAAGCTACAGATAAAGGGAAGAACGAATAAATCTGGAGCCACAGATAAAACCAATTAAACTGAAGTCCTTCCCTTCAGCATTTCTCTAACACTTTGGAGACCATTTCTGTACCCAGTACTAGTTTACATGCACAATTGCTGTGATAAAACTTTTACACTATATACACAGCATAAATCCCAGTAGTAAATAATTCAGTACAAGAAACGGCTGCAAAGAGGGACAGCTGGTGCTGACAACACTATCAGCATCTTTGCTACTACATGACACACAATCAGTTATGAGTGGAGTAAGATTATGGAGAAGACAACACAAATTTCAGGTTAAGACTGGAGCTGTTAAAGGATTTCACTTTTTAGTTGAATAAGAGCCAGCATCCTTTAAAGCAGTGTTCAAAATGAAACTACCTGTCTTCAAAACACACTGAGAAGGTCTTGGCATAGAAATTCAAAGCACGCAAACAGCACATCGAAAACATGCAAAGAAAGAAAACACTCATCTTTGTTTGGTGTAAATCCTCAAACTCAATTATTGCAGAGAATAAAATTTGCCTAACGAATTCAGTCAAACCTACCCTATAATATATGGAAGGGAACAAGAGAGGGTAGGAGCCCACAGAGGCAGCCCTGGTGCCTTGCAAGTGGGCAGCTCTGTGGGGTCAGTAGCACAGACACCTCCTGCACCAGCTCAACAGCAGCTTCTCCTAAAAGCAGCTGCCAGTCCTGGAAGTCACCACAGGCCTCAGCTGAGGGAGGACATATAGGGAAGCTCAGCAGAAAAGTATGATAAGAACAAAAGATTTAGAAACAGACCCAGAGGAAGCACTTATTTCAGATTAAAAGCCACACAATGCTCTCTCTGCACATGGTTTAAATCATCACCTGTTATTCTGCTTGTCCAATTTACAGATTTTAGCCCAAAAGAGAACCCTTCCTCTTGTACATGTAGAATTAGGGGTTTTTATTTGACTTCCTTGCAAGTGCACATCTGTTTTTTCCTACTTCCTCAAAGCTTATTTGGTCACTAAATGCCACTTTTGCTACTCGATCATACAGCCAGCAATGCTTTCCCTCATCCAGTAAAGCAAAGTCACCAAGAGTCCTTGCAACTACAAACAAAATCAGACCTTAAGCACCTGCTTTCCTCTGCCCCTTCAATACAATAGTACCATTCTTGCCTCAACACAACCTCAGCAATGCACAATCCTTCCACAAACTGACGGGGGTGACCTGTAAGAACAGCATTACTATTCTGTAAGGTATAGATAAAAATCAAGAAAGGAATTAGGTAAAGTACACTAGAACACAACTAGTGATAAATTAGGGATCCACCATCTAAATTAGTACCAATAATTACATTCTCTCCCAAGGAAACGGAGGTGTAAGAGACACTAATGTCATCTTTTCCTGTACAATAATATGATATTGACTTTTTTAACCAAAAGAAAGCAAACTGTCTGACCGAGTCAGAAGATGAATTATGGCCACTTTAGAGGCCCTGAATGTAACACCAGGCCACACTGCTCACATTGTGGCAAATTTAAATAAAGATAAATCCAGTCAATGTAATCCTTTAACTGAGCTGTGGGATTGGGAATCAATGGAAAAGTCTCCTAGTCTCAGCACCTGGCCCAGAGGCTTAATAGCAATATTTATCTACCTTAAAGGAGGACCAAACAAGACAAAAATACTGTGCAAAACTTATGCATGCAAAATAAAAACTTTTATTAATTTCACTGCTTTGAAAGATACTGATTTATCAGTATTTACTATTTAGAGATTACACTGACATTTCAATTTGACAAAACCTACAGCAAACTCCCCCAAAATGCAGATTTGCATTATCGAAATGTTGATTTAACAGTGATACAAAGTTTTACAGGCATATTCAAAGTGAGCAAACACGAACTCACTTGTGCAGTAAACATCCAAACTAGCCAGAAGAAAACAGAAAGGAAAGAACTCCACCCTTCAATCACTATGGGCGTCCTTACAGACCCCACACACCACTGGGGTCCCTGCCAGAGCCCCACAGCTGGACAAGGGGCTTTCAACCTTCATTGGAAAACTAGAAGCCATTTATACAAACGTTAAATTTACAAGCATTTTTTAAATCTCCTGCTAAGGAGGCATTTAGCTGCTGCTCTGGTGACCACTGTCATCTTCCCACACTTGAAACCACCAGCACTGATTCAAGTTTGCAGAGAATAATTCCATCTGCAATACCTACAAATAGCATGGGACCTGTCAGAATATGCTGAATAGTTTCCAGTTGCTTCTAAAGGACCTTAGAAAACTCATGTAACCAGGGCCATAAAAATGCACTTCTCATCACTCCGGTTAGAACATCATCAAAACACTGTTTGCCTTTTTACAAGCCCAATTAGCCCCCAGATCCCTCTAATAACTGCAGCTTTTTCTGGCTGTTATCAGAAATCATTATATTGAAACCTGACACAGTTCAGAAGAAAACCAGAATGGCAGAGTCTTTATATTTATTAGTGTTGCATAACAACATCAGTACCTCAGCAGCACAGTTATCTAAGATTATCTGGTATCCTTATGCAGAAAGCAAGTCTACACTATACCAGAAGCGTACTCTGCAACTAAATTGCTGCTGAAATTCACAAGACATTTAGATATTTTACTTAATGTGAGAAAAGCAGTGCTACAAGCTAAAACAGTTAAATGTCTATTACACAACTTGTGCCATAATATAGTATCAAATTCAACAGCACCAAGCACACCCATACAAGCTTGATTTATTGCAGCTAATTGCTAATTAGGGTTATTTTTGAAGCACTGCTGTTTGCATTGCACCAGATTTGCACTTGGGGAGGAAGCAGGATTTACAAGGTCAGAATGAAGTTTAAACATTTGTATACAGACTGCTTCCCTCCCCTCAGTATTGCTAAAAGGTCTCAGCAATCTGAAGACAACAGTATTTACACATGTGATGTTATTAAAACTGGGCACTCCCAACTTTGTATAAAGCAGTTATTAACATGCAAAAATTCAAAGTAGGATTGCAATGGTTGCCCAGACAACTTTCTAACTAAATAATGGCAGTAATATCACTATGCTTCCATGTACTACATTAAAAATTGAACAGTGCCTCACTAATAATGCATTGGCCATTTGCATAATCTAAAGACCCTGGCTGCTGGTATCAGCTATGGACTTTCACACCATTAACCACCAACACGTACATCCCACACCCCCTCCATGGCCAACAATTCCAAAGGTAAACACAGCAGTGATTCATGGAGGCTCCTGCTTCAAACTCTGTTCAGACCCATTGTTGACCCTCAAGATCGAAACTTGACTGTTTCATTTAGAAACCAAACCCCTCTGTAGACCCCCCGATCCCCCAATTTGAGCATCAATCTTCTCATTCCCCCAGCAGATTTCTGACTGGTGTTTTAGGCACCACAGGAGCACGTCTGCAGCCAAAATACCATCATAGTAAACTACAGCCCAAGCACTGAGCCTGCTGTGCTGGATGGATTCCCCAGTGCTTCTGCAATGTCTCTGCCAATACCCAGCACAGCTACATTTGTCTGTACTGCAGGTGAGCTGCGCTGAGGAGCACATAACAAAGTGAAGAAGACTAATCCACCTTTCAAAATTCAACTACAGCTGTCAGTAACTATAAAAGTAGACTGTCAGAGTGCTACAAAATTTAATCCCTTGAAAAATAAAGCTTCAGTTTGGTTAGACCGGGTACAGGACACTAACATGCAGGCTCTACAGAATTAACTGACTACAGAAAGTATGCAGGCTGAGTGACCTCTAATCAAGAAAACACGACGTGCTTAGACTTTACAAAGGTTCCTCTTGATTTATTACCTCAGTTCAGATTTATTTTTATGATTTGCTATAACTCTTCCCAAATCTTCTTTAATCATTAGCTGTATCAGCAGTATGAGAGCCCTATGAAAAATAGCGCACTGTTATTTTTGGTTTCAAGAGACCAATTGCATTTCCAAATATACTGCTAGCATAATCCAGCCAGGCTGTGGTTTCATAAATCCAGAGAGTTTTCCTGGCATATTATCCCAGAGCCAAAGACAGCTAGTAGAAAACCTCAGGGGAATGGGGATTCACAGCTTTGACTTCATGAACTGTAGCACAGGGTCATGCTTAAATGTTAAAAGAAGAAACAAAAACGTGGTTCTTTCTAGGCCTGCCCAAGGAGATGGTTCAGAGAATGTGTTTTCAGCAGGAATGAAGAACTTGAGTCTCTCATGTCCCTGGAAATATATTCGTATTTTGGCAGCATTCAGGAGCATGAATGAAGGGGCTCCTGACATAGGGTGCTATGGAGACAGGGTAGACACTTCTTCCAGCCCCTAAACATGTACATACACTACAGCATCAGATCTTCCCTTAGTGTGGGTACATCATTCCCAATTGTGTCTTAATGGAACATATATTTGCATCAGTAGACAGCTGCTTACAGACCAGCTGTTCCTTCCTGTCCTCCACTTTGTTTTTAAAGGAAAGCCACACTTCTCCTTCCTATCGTTCCCTGCCAGACTTCTGCAAGCACAAAAGGACTGAAGCACAAGCCAAAGGTCAGACCTCTTCAGCACTAGCAGACAGGAAGGGGCTGGATGCCACAGGAGTTGATGTTTTCCTCTGCATTACATCACATACCATACAGATACATTGCTATTTGAATAATCCTTTCCAGTCAACAGATGCTCTCAGAAGGACTCCGCAATTTGGCCTCCACACTGCTCACAAGATGTTTTGCATCACTTACTTCAGCTATTTCTAATGCTGATCAGGATCTCAAGGCATGGAGATCCACAAACAACTCTGCAACAGGCCAAGCCCCACACTCATCTCTGCTATAACCACACTGCCCTGAGATGGCTTTGGACTTGCTGTGGTCAGTGGGAGCCCAGTCCTCCCCTGAAATGCAGAGCAGGCTTTCAGTCCATTCACAACATGGAGATAACTGACTTGGTGCATTATCCTGAGGACCTTCTAGGAGGTGGGATGGGTAGAGAAACACACTGCAAGAAACAGGTATTCTCTGGACTCAAGATAAAAATCCAGCCTTGTTTGGAACTTCGAAGGAGGCCTTAAAACTCATTCACTTTTGCTTACTCCACCCTGCTGCACATGTTATTACAGCATCCAGCAGCATGGACCTTTTTTAAAATCTTGTGGGCTTTGCTGCAACATAAATGTTCAGACTCAAAGCAATTACTTCTGACTGCACTAATGAGACAAGCATGCTGTTTCTGTACTATATATATACATTATACACAAATTTCATTTAACAACTATCTTGGCTGTGATGTAAACCCATCCCTACTTAATTTATGTTTGCAAACATTTGGACTGAAAATTAAAATTAATAGAAAGCTAAAATAAATAAAAGAGCTCCTGCTGCTCTCTTTGAACGTTCAAGAAAGCAAAGTGCAGAAGCACTTCTTTTCCCCCAAGCACAGAGTTTGCTGATTCCTGATTACTGAACAGCCCTGCCAGACACCACTGACTGACTTGGTGTGGGGGGTGACAGAAGGGGTGCACAGAATAGAGGAATTTTCTCCATTCATCAGGCAGTTGTCCCCTCTCCGTACGGAGTGGGGACTAATGCACGTAAATCCCTGGTTCATCAAGGAGTGAATAGACCTTTTGTCGCAGTCTATTACAGTTATAAAGATTCCGGCCACGCTTCTCTTACCACCACCATCCCCTCCACCGAAATGAAAGGTAGAGCTTAAAAACACAGAAACAGATCAGGATTCAAAACACGCCAGAACAGCCTGGTTGCACCAAGAAGAAGAAAAAAAGCCTGCCAGCCCCCCTTTCAGGGCCTTACAACACCACTTTTGAGAAGTTTTGCTCAGGCAGCTGACATCCAGTTTTCCTCTTCTACTGCAGATGTGCGGCTTTCCTGCACAATAGGCGCCTGCAGCCCTGGCGCTCTTCCAGGTCCCACTGTGTGACAGTAACAAAAGGCGAAGCTGGAAGCCCTCAGCTACAGCACAGCTCTAAATGATTTAGTGACCACGGCGTCCAGACCTTGGCAGCAGCTGCTGCTTTAAAGAGACATTACCCAAGGAGTCAGTAAACCACAGAGGGAGGCAGGTTTTCACACTAGCTTTGAAAAGTTCTGTTCAAAATTAAAATGGTCCTGCCACATTTCTTTAAAAACCCAAGGTAAGGAGCAGGGAGATGGGAGAGGACAGGGATTCACATTGGAAGTTGTTAATGCCATAGCACAAAGCCTAAAGACCATCCCTTATAGCATCCTCCACTTAAGGACTTCAAGGCACTCTGCAACCATTAGTGATGGCAACCTTCTGCCTCCATGGCCATGAATTATTTTTCTGTAGAGTTAGAAAAATAAAGCCATGAGATTAAACCAGCCACTAGTGACCAGGACAACTTACACCTGGGATGACACTACATGGACATCTTTTCTCCTAAGTGCGTGGAGAAAATTACCTCTTTGTGTATTACCACCACATCACAATAGGAATTTCAATTTCTTTCGTGCACAGTTGTACACCACCACGATGCCACAACAGGGCTTTTCAGAGAATCATCCACTGAATGCAATCTCTAGCTTGTGGAGATATTTATGAGCAACAGCATGCTCAGCACTGGACATCAATACATCCCATACCTCAGCAGTGCTCTTGCAGAACCAGACTGTCAGTCCCCTGTTGAAGTCCACAGTAGTTTTTGAGTGCCTGTTCCAGAAGGATATGGGCTAGAAAAGCTGGGTTTGTTTCTTACAGGGTAAAAGATCCAAACAAATCCACAAATCCCTTCAAGCTCTGTGATATATTTCATTTCCTCTCCAAGCTGTGGAATAGCTGAGCTTTTGCTACAAAACTTCTCACACGTATCAGAGGATTAATGACGAGAGCCAGAGCAAGCTTCCAAAAACACCCAGTGAACACAAGGAGTGCTACACTCAGCATTCAAGTCCTTCTGCCCATCATTTCTTTTCTACCTTCTGATAACATACAAGGTTGAGGCCTTGACACAAAATGGGTCCTTGTTTAGTCCTGCCACCTTCTTTCTTCAAGCCCTCCTTGCAGCCATCTTTGGGTACAGTCACACTGTGGTCCTGATCAAGGGCTGCAGCTCCAAACCTCTGTTGGTGGAGCACCAAAAACAGGTTACCCCAACTTATTCCCAGAGCTCAGCTCTCCTGCCCTGAACCACCACGGTCTGTACTCTTAAGTACAGCCTATGGCAACCCTGCAGGAAAAGGCAGGGCAAATGACTGACCAGAAAAATCACCAAGTATCTGGTTGCCAAGGGAAATCTGTAGCCGGCTGTGCTAAGTTCCATCAATAACTTAGTGCAAGAAATAAACATGTAAATTCAAGTTTAAAAAAAAGATTTATATGAACAGTAACTACTGTGCAGCAAATACTCAAAATAATTTCTGTCAACAGAGCACTAATTAAGATGGATAAACACTCCTTTCACTAATCTTCCTCCTCCCTCCAAAGCAATTTAGTTGCCCACCGGGAAAAAACGTACAAGAAGAGACTGATGAAAGAGACAAATCAAAAAGGTGCACGTAGTTCTTATATGCCAGAAGCAAGTAACACAGCACTGCTAGAGCTCTGCTGGAAGGGGAAAAGGTACAATTTTATATTTCTTTGTGGAGTCTGAAAGTAATTTTAAAAGGACCTTTTAAAGCCATCCTTCACCACCTGCAGTCAAGTGGTCATTAAAAAAGACACACTGTAATCAAAGCACCCACTAACTGCTGAGAAGCACTATTAATCCAGCGAGCAGCACTTCTCCATCCATTCCCCCCGCAGCCATTCCGGGCGAGTAAAACAAAGCTGCACTGGCTCGTGTGGAGTTCCAGCTCCTGCGAGAGCGGAGATGGTGGGAGGGAAGTGCAGACGTTGCCGCGCAAACCCACAAACAACGGCAGATTCACGGGGGCCCAGGATGGCTCCTGTGGTTACACCTTTGGCCAGCTGCCTCCTCCCAGATTTTGGGTTGCTGTGACAGCCATGCGTGAACAGAGTTTGGTTCTGCATCTGAGCTCTGCCGGATTGCAGTCCACAATATTAAAGTGGTGTCTTTGTCGATGACTTTAATGTGCAGGGAAGGGAAAGGAGCAGGAGTTGTTATATGTTCTGTTGGGCCTTTCCTGCTCAGAACAGTGGGAGGGAGGGAGAAAATGCCTTTGCAAAACATATGGTTTGAGCGAGGAGGGGCAGTAAGAGCTCTGCTCTCCCAGCACACTGCTACACACCAGAAGACATCAGTGAGAGGCGGGCAGCACAGTAGCAAATCTGATACCAGGAAATGTTGCACAATATCAAACACATAGAACAAAAGAATGATTTCCTGCTCCCCCAATAGAATTTATCCTATCTAGCCTTACATTGTGCTCTACAACATGACAGCTGCCTGATCAACCCAAACAACATCAGATTGGTAGGATTAGTGATATTTTGTCCACCTCACTGTAACAAAGGTCAGATAAATGGGAGCAGCAAGGCCAGGAGAACCAAGCTTGGAATCAGGAATCAATGCATCTTTCAGCCTCCTGCTTGCCAGACACACCAGAAACATAAGCAGCTAAGAGCTGGGAATGGGGAGGGAAAGGAGATGGATTCACAGCAGTTGTTAAGCAGTGATTTGTCTTTTAACAGTTGGGGATGTGGTGCTGCCTGACCAGTTAGAGAGGTGCTTCCCTAAACTGGAGAGGCACTAGGAAGAGTGGGGGAAATCAAGAGCAAGGAAAAAAATAAACAAGTCAGTTGAGAAACAGCAATTCTACCTTGCTAAGGAAAATAATTTTTCTGTTGCATAGGTGCCTGTGACTTCAGGTGACTGGTCTGGGTGAGGGTCCAGCCTGATGTCCTTTAGTGGCAGTGCTTTCAATAGTGCTAACAGCAAAAGTTGCTCCCTGCAGCACATGGACCAGATCGCCCAGTTGTTCTAAAGGGCTGGGGCTGTGGGAGGAAAATCCTGCTGACCATTTGGATCACGGACACTGCCTGCTGCCAGCCTCCACTGCTATTTGATGGGCAGCGTGGAACAGCAGAGCCATTGCTGACATTTCTGCACAACATGGGGCAAGAGACAGGTTTATCCAGGATAATTTCACAGCATTCTCTTGCTCCATTTCCTGGTTGTTTTCCAGGTCCACTTTGTTGTGCTGTAAAAGCATTACATGCCTGTGATCATGGTGACAAGACATACCATGACGGTAGCGCAGTTAAAGGCAGCAGGCTCTGCAAACCCAAGCAGACAGGTCTGCCTTGTTCCAGCAGTCAGCTCCAAGTCCACGCTACCAAGAGACAAAATGGATTTCCAGGGATGGGGTGCCAGATATGACTTGCCAGTGACTCGGTTATATGCTAGGAGAAAAATCTGCTTTGCATCACATTTACCCTTGTTTTGCAAGACTGCTTCTGAGCCCCTTCATGTTTACATGCAGAAAGGTAGAAAAGCATGATTTTTAGAGACTTGGAGCTCTTTTGGTAGAAGGACCATGACTGTTCCTGGTCTACAATATTAGGAAACTCTCAGAATTCCAGCATTTGCTAGGATCCCAGCCTGACTGCAACAGCTTAAACCCAGCCTGGAACACATGCAGAGACTCTCAACTCACCACCCACTCCCAGAGATGAAAGGAGCGAGGACTCCAAAAGGTTGAACTGTAACAGGCAAATGTATTTTTAACAAATTCTGTTTCTATAAATATTACAAAGCTTTCTGCTCTTCGGAGGCTGCTTTGCTCCCAGTGCTGCTGACATTACGGTGACATTTAGGAGGCCTTCACATTGCCTTACTGCCTTTCGTATGCTGGTTTTGTTCAAGGGATCAGAGAGACATATGAAGACACAAGGGCTGCTTATTCAAACCCTGCTCACTCGCTGACCTGCTGCTCAGGAGCACAAAGGGGCTCTCCATGTCAAGTGTGCTGGCTGCCGCCGTCTCCACCGCTCTGGAATGCATATAAATGCAAAGGACACTAACCCCGAGGTGCCACCAACAAGGCACAGGGGTGAAGGGATGGGGAATTCACTTCTGCAGCCACATTAGTGCTTCACATAGTCCCAGCTGGTACGGTACACTGTCCACACAACAGAAAGACTCTCCTTCATTTATTAATTCCTGCATTTTCCCTCTCCTCTGCTCTATTTTCAAAGCTGTTTTCTCTGCATTCTGCGTCCTCCCCCTCCATTTCTTCACTTTCTTGCACTCTCTGGAGACTGCTGCCAGCGCAGCATGAATGGCACTGAACTGGCACGCGCCCCAGATGCTGACATCACCTCCTCTCCTGCCTCAGCCCCCACAGCCCGCACCTAAACCGCTGAGCATCCACTGCCCCGACTGCTGCCTCTCACCAGCTGCCAGCTTCAGCTGCGGCCCTGCTGCTACTAAGAAAATAGGGTGGGTAACACAGCAGGATACAACAGATATACACACACACACTATATATATTAAGAAAGGGGTCTTCCCAAACCAAATTAAGAGACTGTAACTCTTGGGTTAGGATCCTTTAGATACCATTTCACAGAAACTCCAGCCCAAGAAGCACCTCACCCCTCAGGTGGGAAATGACTCCTACATATACACGCAGATGCTAAATGACCAGTTACCATGATCATATCTGCACATCAGCACATTTTTTTAAAAAAATGCCGCAACTGTTAAAAATCGAGCTAATAAAAGAAATAGGCAAATAAATAACAGAAGCTCTGTTAGTTATCTCCAGGATTCAGCTGTTCAATCTTATTCAGGGTGAGCTGCCACTGGAATATCCAGTAACACTTTCAATTAAATTTAAGACTACATGTTCTGCACATCACAAAATATCTAGTATCAGGTACACACTGTACTATGCCCTTCTGGGTATTCTGAACAGAAATTACAGGGTGATACCAAGGGTGAAGAATCCATGTTTTTGCTTAAGCAGGTGCTTAATTTTAGGGATGGAGAAAACTCTTAAACACAACAGATCCAGGACTCACTGTACCGTGTGTTCCTTGGACTCTGTTTTATTTTACATAGATATCTAGTGTTTTCTTAACAGGAAGCTTCCAGGGACTTTCTTTTCTTATTAGAGGACATGAAAGTCTTGACAATGGTGGTGTTATATAGCTCTAACAGAATTCTCCCATTGCTGACAAAAAAAACAGTAACACATCTCACTTCAGTTTGCACCAGTAAAAATGGTTTGAAGACTTGTCTGAATACTTAACAAGATGTTTTTGGCCTCCTATGACACTTAACATAAGTATTGTCATGCTAAGAGGATTGTGATTCACAAGAACTGCATACTTGAATAGGATCATTCCACAAAAATTTCCATCTACCTTAGAAAATTGCCCATCTTTTGCAATTCAAACCCCAAGCACAACTATAGTTATTTAACCTTTCATCAAAAACTGTGACTATCTGATAATAATAACTACAATCTATAAAGGCTTCAAGTCAACACTTTTTATAAGCAGATTTGTTAAGTAATAAATTTTCCATGACTTAACGATCAGCTTTGCCTATGAAAGCCAATGTTGTAATTCCCAATTGATTGTAGATGTTAATCTCGCAAGACTCTTGTTCTTATGCTGTGATTTATTAGCTGAATTAATGACAGATTGCACTGTTTAAAACAAGCTGCTGTTTTACACAATAACCCAGGAAGCTCCGTCCAACTGAGTCACTGACAAGGAAGGGAGGAGGGTAGTGTGCAAGGTGAAACTGCTCACCATACCTGAGCCAATTTGTCTTATTGCCTTTGAAATGCAGCACTAATTGTTTAACAATTAACCCTGTGACTGAACACCAGGCAGCAGCTATTCAGGCTCTCTGCAGTTTGGGATTCACATCCAGTCTCTGCAATTCATTTACATCGAGACATTTTGCTTTCTCATGGAAAACAAGGGAAGATTCCCCCCAATCCCCTCTCCCCCACACTCCTTTGGGTTTGAAGACATTGGAAAACAAAAATCCCTTGTGCTTCCTGTATCTATGTATGTGACCAGAAAAGGAAAATTACAAAATAAGGAACCGATTCCTCAGGCCTTATCTTGCTGCTACCACAAAGCAAGTGACATTATGTATAATAAAAGTTAGGCTCTTCTCTCCAGATCGTTCATTCTCTACCTCTTCAGCAACAATTCGGGTGTAGTAGGGAATGTGCCACAAACATGCTGGAACAATGCAGTCAAACAGAGAGCCAGCACTGGAGTGGAAACAATGACAGCTCCTCGGATAGTCTGAGTCTGCAGGTTTTATGAATTGTGATGCTGTAACAAACTCAGACCTTTCCCTGTCAACTTTGCCATCAAGAGACAACACAGGAGATGAGAGCAGGAGCTGTGAACTGGGGGGGGAGACAAGACACAGAGACCAAACCCTATTATCTCGGGGCAAGTACTCAGAGTGATTTAATTCTGCTGAAGGAGCCCCCTGTTCTGCAGTAAATGGCTTCCCCCTTTATCTGCTTTTTTAAAAGCTTGCCTCTGAAGGGATCCCTGTGTTTTGCAATGAATTTGAACTGGCTTCTGTGCTTTTTCGCGAGCGTTGCGGTGACGGGAGGCACTTCCTGAGCCGCAGAGCGCCAAGTGCTGCCAATTCCCATGGAGCCATCGCTCGCAGCTCCAGCGCCTCGCTCGCTCTTCCCTGCGCCTCCCTGCCTGGCGAGAGCAGCGGCATATGCTGCTCTGTGGTACGGCTTCGGAGGGGAGCAGGGAGTTAAAAATAAATAGGGAACACCAAATAAAGGGACCAAAAGGATGGAGCCTTGCGTGGCAGCTTTTGAACGGGGGTAACTCACAGACAGTCACCTCAGAAGAGTCACCTCGAATCCCTGCGACCACTGCTGTTACCGGTTTTTCAGAATTGGCCCCAGCCATCTGCTGGTGGTCAAGCTCCACGATGTGGCAATCAATTACAGCTGTTATCTTGTCCTAGCTTTGACAGATGTTCCTCTCTTTCATTGTACAGTAATTACTAGTGAGCTGCCAGCAGGCTTCACACTTTAATTGTGGCGCTAATTTGAGACAAAGAGAGGAAAAAATAGGGAGAGACAGGGAAAGGCAAAAGCTAAGACAGCTATGGAAATTGAAGCAGCCGTGCATTAAACATTTCTTTACAAACAATAGGTGAAGGCAACCAGTTACCCCAATAAGACTTTAAAAAGTGACACAAGCACCATCCAACCACACCACGGCCTGCAGTCCTTCTTCCTTTCACAGGGGGAAAGAGGGACACGTCTCTTTCCTTGCCAGAAAGGCTATGCTAAGAATACCTGCCAGCCTTCTGGCAAGGCATGGCTTCACACTGCCATGCAGCGTGGTGCCAACTACCTCACAGCAGTGAAAACTGGACGGATAAAGGCACAGGGTGGGGTTTTGATTTGGGAAGGGGAGGTGTGTGTTAAGCCTTCTTGGAGAAGAACAGATCTACTTAAATTACAACACAGATGAACTACTACTGCAAAACACAAGCAAAAGCACTCCATCACCTTGCTAGAGAGCGAGTCACAGAGCACCTGCTCTGCAATCTGGTGTTCATGGAGAGCCTTTGGAGCTGGGCACGAGAGAACAAGTGCTGATGGGACCAGGAGTCAGCAAGGTAGGAAACCTGGCAGCTTATTTCTTATGTAACCCAGGGCTCTAAAGAGTCTTCAGAAAAGGGACACAAGAGGGTTTACCCTTCTTTTCTTGGCTGGTTTAGATACAGCATTTCAGCACAAGTTCTAGAACCATGTCTTGTCTTAGTTTCTGTACACTCCCTAATGATGCATGCCTTGTTTCTGTACACTCCCTAATGATGCATGTCCCATACCCTCATGAAAGGGCTCTACAATGATCATAACCACATGCAAAGCCCCACAGTAAAACCCTCGACAGCTGCTTTTTAATGGCAATAGTTTAAGAAGTGCTTAACTCCTCTGTATAGACTGCAATAGAATTTTTTATTTTAAGGTGTTAGATAGTCAAAAGACTCTCTTTAAACAGGTTCCATCAACCAAATATCAAACTTCCACTGGAATTCTGAACAATAAGCAGAAAAACATTCAATTGCTAAGAGCAATTCTGCAGCAAGCTACAGACACCCTCCTACCGGATGTCCAAATCTGCATTAACTATTTTCTTTTCAATTTAATTCACAATGGACATATTTCTGCTGTCGAATATTTATTGAATCTTTCAGTAGCACTTAGGCTGCGGTTCAGTGATGTGTTTGGCAGTAACAGTGGCTTACAGCAGTTCCTGTCATGCTCTCTCCCTTTCCTCTGCTGCCCACCCCATGCCCGGCCTCATGCCACTGGGTGCTCCCTGCTGCAAGTTGTGGCAGCACAACTATTTCAACATCCATTCAGACCAGGAAATGGAGAATGGCAGAAGGAATGAACACCCTCATTTAACTTAAAAAAAGGGGGGTGGGAAAAATGGGGGGAGGAGACTGTCTTGTGCTGGCACAACTGACACTCGGGTTTCGCAAGACAGCTCTCTGCCACCCAAGATCAACCAATTCCTTGAACCGCTGAAGGGCAGGGGAACCAAAGAGCTTCCACCAGCGGTGTGGAAGAGCTCAGCCATCTCAGAAACCTTCAGCTGGTACAGCACATCACGTGTGCAGCAACGAGAAACACAAAACCGCTCGGACCGGTATTACTGAGAACTCCTTCCCAACGAGACGTGCCCCTGGTTTAATTGGACACCGTCAACTGCAGGCATCAGGACTGGAGCTCAGATTCCTGTGAGCCCAAATCCACTGATGATTTCTGTCCAAAAACTTGTTTGTTTTTATGTGCTCTCAGATTTTACATTTTAATGCCACTTACTGACCTTTTCATTATTTTATTTTTCTGTTCTGGTCTCAAGGACTGTTTGTTGATTTTATATTTTACTATTACCTTGTTGTTGGGAGAACTTCTGAAATCAAATGGCTGGAAAAATGTGTGAGGTTTGGTGGCTGATGAACACAACCAGCCAGCTCCAATAATGGCGGTGTTGAGCTAACTGTCGGGGACCAGCACAGAGCAGCTGTCAAGGGAAGAGAGGGGAAGGGACAAAGCTGTACATTTTTAGCATGTTTCTAACATTGCAAACAGCAGAAGTAGTGGTTTTACAGCAGCAGAACTATGTGGTTCACTGACCAATGATTTGAAATGGCTTCTCTGCAGGAACTGCCATTTATCTGGATTACTGCTTTTTGAAAAGGGACTTTGGGACAGTGCTGTAAACATCTGCCATGCAGCAAGATGTTATGCAGATGGACAAGAAAACTAAGTTGACCAAAACCCACTAGGGTCTTGCTACCTGATAAAGTCAAGTCAATGACCTGGAAAATAGTATCACAGGAAGCACAACTGTACCTGGAATAAGCTTCATAGTCTGCTTACCAACTCACCTTACTACTAGACTTCTACATATCCTACAGTCAAACTGTCCTCTCCCTTTGTTTCAATGCACTGGCTTGCACCTTAAGATACATATTTGGGAAAGAGTTTACAAAACATCTTCCCTATCAGCTGAAATTCTGGATGACATCCCCTATGCTACCTTGCCAAGTATGAGCAAATACCACCTTTAAATCTCCAAGTAACTGGAGACATCAACTGACCATGATTTCACTGTTTTCTCCTGGATATATGTCCTACGATAACATTCTCGCCAACCAGCCTGTTAGGATCTCACAGAATCCCAGTGCTGCCATTCTTCTCTAGGACACCACACCAGTAGAACAAGCAATGCAAGTTCAACTGCACTGCTCTCCTCCTACTGTCTCCCCTAAAAGAGAACCCCGTGTCCCTCAGGGAGCAGGTCCCTGGACTCAGAGGGTGCTGACCTCTGAGCTCTGTCTCCACCAGAGAGGACTTGTTAAATGCAAGGCAATCTCTCAACTATTCTCAATGGTAAATAGGCAATTACTATGCTGATTGATTGATTACAGTTCCCTGTCTAAATTATATCAGGAGAGAAGGCAAATCACTCAGAGAACTAGAAAAATCACAGCCTAACTTCAGGGAAGCGCACAGAAGGGTTTTTAGCAGTCTGAGTAACACGCAGGTGGACTGGAGTCAAATCACTGCCCTGAGCAAACAGTCCTGAACGCCAAAGGATCCCTGAGCATGGAAAGGCTGGGCAGGGATTGCAAATCAGCCATGACCATGTCAGGCCATGACCTTTTGTGGGAAATTAACTTGAGGGGAAAAAAAGAAAAGAAAAGAGGTCTCCATGTTGCCTGAAAAGGCTATTCCAAAAACTGAGTCAGGAGTAAGGGAATAAAAGGTGGGTATTTATTATTCGAAAGCCCTTCAAAGGTACATTTAGGGCAGACAAAGCCCCCTAGGGGCATCACCCAAAATGGACGATGAGTCACGAGTTCTCCACACCTTTATAGGTTTGGTCCATTTGCCTATCAGCATAAATTCACCAATTAAAACTTTGCAATTTCCCCTTAGCTCGCTCCCCCCCCTCCTTTTAGAAGCTTGGGCCTGGGCAGTCTAAGTGTCCTTGAAGAGCAAGCCCAGAGAGGCACTGTTATGTCTAGAGAACACAGCAACTAACAGGCTATGAAGCATACACGCCAGGCAATACAGAATCCAAAAAATATAAGGGTTAAAAGCTAAGGCAACATCTGAAGCCTCATGATCCCCAAGTACCACACATTCCCCGTACTTACTGCTGTGGAAATAGCACCACCCCAACAGGACCTAGACCCCCTCCCTCTCCTGGCTGCATTTTTTTTCTCTCTTCTGTTTTTTCCACATTGTACCAGTGGTTTGAATATCTTTTGTGGTTTTGTTCCATCAACCATGGCCAGCAGCTGTCAGGCAGCTGTCACAGGTATGGCAGAGATGGTTCTAAACCTGCTCCCTTTTGGGAGGCAGCACAGCCTCCCAAACCCACGTGGGACCCCCACCAATTCCTGGACAAACTGCCCTGCTGGGTCCCTGCCAGGACACTGAAACCACCTGGCCCCGTGTTCTTGGCAGGGCTTCCCAGGGTTTCACCTCACGTGCCCACCTCCACCTGTCCCCACCACTGCTTTAGGCCTTCATTTGTCAGCACTGCCCCCTCTCCTTCCCTCCTGCTGGTACATCCATGCTCCAAGCGTCATCCTCAAATACAACCCTGGCAGTTTTTCCTCACAAACTCCTTACTCCATGTCAGATGCTGCTCCATCTTGCCTCTCGCTGCTTCCTGCCCGCTGCTCCCCTCAGCAGGTGTGGGAGGAGCACAGGCCCTGGCACTGCCAGGCACCGGCTGGCCTCAGGTGCAGGGCAGGAGCGCCGGGGAGGCAAAGGCTGCGCTCACCGGGGTGGAGGGGCCAGGGCACTGCTGCTGATGGGCACGGATGGGTCAGGCTGAGCCCTCGGCCTCTTGCCCAGCCCAAAGGTGATGCAGAGCTGTGCAGACCCCGTCCAGTTGAGGCATTGCTGGCCCTCAGCTCCTCGATGGCTGGGCTCAGCCCAGGTTTTTCCACCACTTTAAACATGCTGGTCCTGCTAGGTGTCCAGCCAAGCTAATCAGACCAGTATGGCCCTCCACCCACCACCAGACACAAATGCTGAAGAAAACCTGATGTGAGCCAGCCTTTGGGGCCTTTCTACTAATCCTTTCCTTATTCAAACACCAGCTCAAGGGGCAATGACTCCCCTTCCCCTGGGCCCACCACGGCACAACCCCCATGCCAAGACCCCACAACAACCCATGCTGACTTTTGAACTGCATCCACAGCAAGAAGCAGCTTTCAATTCTTATTAAGGGCTCCCTCACACGCAGCAGGGAAGCCTGTTCCAGCCGCTTCGCCACAGGGCACTGCCACTGCCGCTCACCCCGGCGCCATCCAGCCGCAGCCACCCCGCGCCCCACCAGTGCTGGGGACGCTGCAGACAGCGATTGTGGCCACAGCTCCTTAAGGAGTGTTTTTGGGGTAGGGAAGGGAGCAGTGGATGAAGTCCAGCTGCCAAAACTTTTAATTCCTTCTCAGAGGATCAAGGCTGAAATGTTTGAAACAGTTTCTTAACAAAAACAAAAGAGGCTGTTGAAAAGAATAACATTATGACAGCTGCTGGGAAAGACACCAGTGGGTGAACACCAGTCACCTGAGATCCCGTCCCTGCACCACTGCTTACAGGAAGGAAGGGATTTTCATATCCTGAGCTGCAGTCTGCACTTTTTATTTACTTTCCCCTTTTTCCCAAAGTCATCCTGGCTCAAGCTCACTGCTCTCCTGTTTCCAGCCTTCAGGATGGCTTTCACAAGTTGGCAAGGAGGCAGATTTACCAGACACCATGCTACATTTGTACTTCAGGAGTGACCATCCCGTGGCCAGAGGAGACAGGCAGGGAGAGGCTGACCTGCAGCCCCTGCCTTGCACTGGCTCCGGCAGCAAACATGAAACAGATGATCTATCCAATTCCCTTTAAAGTACTGCTGCATGAATGGGAAGTTTGGTTGGATCAGACAAACTTTGTGACATGAAGAAATCTTTCCTGCCAAAAACATGTTATCAAGTGGAAGGTGTTTGCTTCAGAAATCTTCACCCTCTTTTCAAGGCCAAAAGCTTTGCTGCTTTTACATTTTAGGACAGACTTGCTTGCTCTAAGTGCACACTTAAACAAAGTCTCCCCACAGAAGAGAAAATCAGCCTGTGCATCATTATAAAAAAATAAACAGAGTTTCAAATGAAATTAAGTTAATTATGTACACTTAATGACAGGTATGTGCTTTTAAAACAACAGATGTTGCACAGATGTGGTTCAAGGTAAAGATGACAACAAAAGCTCTCCTGGTGCTTCAGAAAATGTTTCCACGGAGCACCCTGCACTGCACCATCTGTGCCTTTAACCAGCTGTCGGAGCTTGTTTCTTACCCAGGTACAGCAAAACCTCCCATGCCCACTACATACACACCACCTTGGTTATCTTGCTTTATCTAGAGGGTGGGAGTTGTTTGCTTTTAAAGAGGCAGCACTGACAGATTTCCAAAAGATAATTTCCTGATCATCCCCACTGCAGAAGCTGCCTCGAGGGTTACTCCACAAGCTTCTCCTGCTTCATCACCATGTAGCTTGTGCACAGAAAGCAGAACATGTCAGAAATCTCTGTCCTGCCTTGCATTTCCCCTTGGTCAAATATTTTTCAGGAAGTAGTTGATCTGGCCTGCAGGATACAAAAACCAAGGTCAACCACATCACTAGATGGCTGGTAAGAAAAGAAAATAATAGCATGTCTGAAAGGGGGCCAAGAGAATTAATTTGAAGGGGAAGTTATTTAGGATGAAGCTTTACAAAAAGGGAAAAACAGCGCTATTATGTTTCACAAGACCATTGTCAGAATGAAAGGCACTGTGGCACTAAGATACATGCTAACAAGGGACATACACATTCCTAATAAACACATTTACATACTGTTGCATGTGATAATTGCTTTTATTCTACAGTCACTGGCTACATTTCCAGATCCTTTGATTTCTGTCCAACACAAAAACCTAGCTTGCCCTTGTCATGAATTTTGGAAGCCAGCATGAAAATATTCCAATATGCAGAATAAGAGCTTGTATGAATGTGCCAGCAAAACGTAGCTCTGTGTGATCTGACGCATTATGAACATAATGCTTGCTTTTTTTTATGCACAGGAGCACACGGTCACTTCATGAATCATAGGAGAAGAAAGAATAAAGAGGAGAAAATACTGAGGGAGAGTGCCTTAGAAGTCTGTAGTTTTAAAAGAGGATTTGAGGAACATTGTGACATTTTAACTTGCATTTGGCAAGATGAGCTTTGATTGCTGTTTATAGCAGCTCTCAGCAGTGCACAGGGAAAAACAGAGCCAACTGCTAGCAGGTGAAGAGGAGCAAAAGAAGAACATATCAGGGCTGTAACTCTCCTCACTCCATCACAACTCATCTCTACCCCCTCACTGTTTGAGTTCCCTGCTCTGCCTGACTCAATGAATTAACCAAGGGACCTAAAAGCTCTGATGCTGCAGCAGCTCCGGCTCCACGCAGCATCTTCACCCCGTGTCACCCAGACACCCAAGGAGAGCAGGCAGCACCACGTTTGGGAACAGCACGCTGGAATGTGTGCAGGGAGGAGCTCCAGCTCTGCTCAGTCTCCCACCCCGAGCAGAACAAGTCTCTTGCCAGACCCTGGCTGGAATTTGGCGCCTTTGCCTCTTTGCACACAGTACAGATGGCAGGATAGACGCGCCTGCTGGTGCAGGAAAGCTGTGCCAGTTCTCAGGAGGTGGCAGGGAGGGAAGGCATTAGCAGGGAAGGGTCACCAAGATCAGTGCTGGCTTCCCTGATCCCTGCCTCCTTTGAGAGACTGCTGGAAACACTTGGGTAGAGGGGTGTCTCTACTACTGGATGCCACTATCCAAGTATTTAAAAGATCCCCCACAAATCATGTGTTCTGCTTGATGAGTTATTTTTTATCTCGTCTCTGAACAGCTGTTTATCTATTACTCCTTTCCCCATCCATTCCTGTTGATTTAATTAATGCTTCTCTCAACATTCTCCAAGTAAACTAATGGCTTTGGTGGTAACTGAAAGGTGCTGAGCAATTTGCATGACCATTTCCAGTTAAGATTCTCTGCAACACTGCTATCAGTTAGCCTTGTTTTACAACAAAATAGCAAAGCACATGAAAATGTTCAGCCATTCAGATGCATAGTCCAAATGTGCAATGGAAAGAGATGATACCCTTCCTCCAAGACCACTTGTACTGCACTTCCTGCAGTCCTACACCATACTCCTGTTCCACCAGAACACATATTAGACTGCAGTACAAATAAACAGAAAAGCTCCACAGATTTTTTCTTTGTTTATCCTCCATAACATCTGTCAGAGCCAAACAGGAAGATCAGGCTTTGGTTTCAACTGAGATACAGAAGTCCTCCAGAGCCTGAAAATCACACATGGGAAAATCAGATTTTTAAGGCACAATAAACATGTCTTCATGAGATATTAAAAACCTTAGCAAAATAAAAATAAATGTTCATGTAAACCAAACAGCAGACATCATGTATTTCATCAGCTGTAGGTCCGCATGCCCAGGAGATAAAACATATGCAATCCCATGGAGTACCAGACTGGGTGTTCAGGCAAGGCAGTTGCTATTTGTGTTTCCATTCCCCAGCCTTTTTGGAAATGAAAATTATCCCTTCTTTCTCTCTCCCCACTCATACCCCTAAACAACTATTTCCTAGCTCCCATTCTCCCTGCCCACTATCTGTCAAATGAGGAAAATTAAATCAAATCCTTAAAAAGCCTCAACACCCAGAGACAAAACACAATGGTGAGACCCAGGTATCATACAAAGTTTAGGTGCTCCAGGATTACATTTTTTGTGCAGATATAGTCACATATCAAAAGCAGTCTCCAGAGAGCCTTACACTGCATACATACTGTGAATCTGTAAACTTTTTATTAGCCATTTGCACATTAAAAAAAAGCATGTTTTAAAAATCCTTGAAGATCAAAGCAGATCAGAACAGACTTTTTAGATAAAAGGAAAGAACACAGTGTAAAGATCCCTAGAGTCAACCCAGTGGCTTTCATGACATTTTAGTCACATCTTTATTCCTTTCTACCTCAAAAACCCCAAAGGTCAATTTATTTAAATTGGTCAAAGATAAGCTGAAAAGTGAGAAAGACTCGAAGTAAATAGGGATTGACACACATGGTACCTAAAAGATACTTTTCAGAGAAAATACTTTTTCTTGTATTTGTCAAGCACATGGTACACTTGAGCCATTAAATACTACTGCAAATAATTACCCAGGTAGGTTTGTAGAAGTCAGCTCAGGTGGATCAGTGACCAAGTGCTGCCTCCTTGCTCTGTGATAGTGTGTAAAATTGCTGACATGAACCAGAACTCTCATCTCAGAGCCTTTCCTGGTATACCAGTCTTCTGGACTGGTGGTGGTCAGGCCAAGGGGCAGCGGTGGTGAATCGTCTCTGGACTGCAGTACAAAGTGCCACCTCTGAAGACACCAGGCAAAGCAAAACTTGCTGAAAAACACTTACAAAAACAGGGTGTTCTCTCTCTTGCAAAGACAGTACATCCAAATCAAATCATTTAGCCTTTGCTTTTCCAAAATCTGGCTCTGGACCATCGTCAAGAATGAAAAGTGCTCCCAACATTCAAATTCAAAATCTTATGGACAGCTACAAACCATCAGTCAAACAACATTACTTTGCATTAATCAAACCACTGTTGACACGTGACAGCAGTGAACACATGATTTGTCTAATCTGTTTTAATAGAGAAAGCTGTCAATTTATCAAAATTATTATTATTATGTATAGAAAAGTATGAAGTTCCTAAGAAACCTGCTGTATCCCTAACCTTCTGGATCCTTTACAATTAATTTTGCTGCATTGTAGACAGAATTCATATCTTAGTCCAGTAAAACAGAAAGACTTGTCATGATTTTAAACATATTTAGCCAAGACAAAAGATGCAACAAGAAGGTTCAGACATATAAACTGAAAGCCAGAAACTGAATGGGCCCATCAGCTGAGAATGCAATGTTTAGGAAGCTATTTTAATACCAGATGGCTATTTTCACCAGTTTCAAAACTTCTCTTTGGCCCTTTTTACAATCTGGGTCCCAGTTTCCTGAAAACTGCTCCTATGTAGATCAGCTTCTCAAAACACACCACCATTTGACCACCTAAATAAAAATGCACGTGTTTATGAACCATCTGTCACAGTCACAGGTCACTTCACAGTACTGGTTAGGACTTTAGAAAGCAGATGCCTGATGGTCTAGAGAAGAGCTATTTGAATGTGGCTGGGGAAAGCCCAAGACATGGCATTATGGTATCAGGTACTACCTGTGTTATATTTGGGCTTGTAAGGCTTGGGGTAGATGCAGAGAGCCCTCTGTGCAGTTTGCAGAATGTAATTCACTATATCATCAGCCATCTCCTGGCTGTTAGCCACCTTGCATTTTGGTTTTTTATTGCAGTAAATAATACTTAATTTTTACCAGATGTTCATTCATCAATATCCCCAGAGGCTCCAAACACATTCACTTCTCCCTTAGCCTTTTCAGACCAATCAAGTCTATCAGCAACCCTTTGATGCCTCTCAGCCTTGTCACAGATCCAAAGCTGGGATGGATGAAAAGCTGGTGGGGACAGCCTATCCCTTCCTGAGGGCACCAAAGCCATGTCACTGCAGCAGTCATCTGAGTCTCCACAGCACTCATTTCCAGTTTGCAGTATTTTGATTACTTCTAGAAGTGTCTGTAAAAGGTAACTATGACAACACAAGCCAATCACCAAGTAAGGTTCAATTCCCTCAACTGGGACCAGCACCTCAGTGATTTCTTTTTATTTTTTTAAGGGAATTCAAGAAGAAAAAAGCTGAAAGCTACTATTCTCCTGTAAAAGAAATTTCTAGAGGGCAGTTAAGCAGCCCCATGGGATACACTGCAAAACACAGGCCATTACAAATCCTTCTCCTCTCTCTTGTTTTAAAGGTAAAGTGGGTGAACACAGTGTTTCTCTTGGAAGTAATACCAGTTGGCTCCAATTCTCCAAACACAAAATTACTGAGCTTGCTTGGGAAATCTATGCAAGTTGTACTATTACTTCAAATGCTAACAAGATGGCTGGAGTACTGCTGGCCAAGTGTGTGGGTCATGTGGTGCTTTTATTTGCTAATGAACATTGAGGGTGGGTTGGCCCTGGGAACAAAAATCTGAGAAGAATCATAACTTGGCTCAGGGCGTGCTCTGATAAATGCTGGGAATATGTATTTTAAAAGTCTGCTTGGAATAAAGCTCCCTCTCTCATACCAGCAATTCAGGCAAAGTTTTTTCCCCACTTCCCACCCCTTTGAAACTGGGGTACAGTTTCTATCTGCAAGCTCATGTAAGGCATCGCCCCTCCCCGGCACACATGGAAGGTGGGATCTTGGCAGCCCTCAGGAGGCAGGGGATGCACCACAACACAAAGGCTTTCTCCCAGGCAGGCACCAGGGACTGCCACAGCAGCTAAACAGCTCTGGTTAAGTCTGAAACCTCCACTCTGCTGCCAGGGCTGGACACACAGCAATCCCAACCCACCATGGATTGTCAGATCCTCACGTCTGTGCTGCTGAATTCACATTCTCACCCTCCCCTCTTGCAACCTTTTTTTTTTTTAACCACAAAATTTTGCTTAAACAAAGAGACACTCTTGGCCTCAAACATATTTTATCTTTTTTCCCATTCCCTCCTCTCGCCCTTTTCCCAACAGAAATCACCCTCATGTGCAGTGTTTGTTCCATGTGGAGGAACTTCCCTCTGTTCCAGCTCATCCCTCCCCACCAGGGCTTCAAATCACGGGTTTTATGCTGCCCCTTGCACTGCAGCCAAGACTGGAGAAAGGAGGATCAAAGCAGCTGTGAATAAATAACACTAATAGTAATGGTGGTGTTATGAACATTCATTATTAATACATTTTATTTCTAAACCACCATGAGAGTCTGGACCACCCTGCAAAAGACGAGGTACATCTGTTGCACACCCTGAAAGCAGCACTAGAGGAGTTTGTGGATTTGAGAGATTTGGATGGTGTCAGCAGACAGAAAATACCCCACTTTAGATAAAAGTCAACAGGTTAACATCCCAGTAGCCAGAGACTGGTTCAGCAGGGAGCACAGCGCAGGGTCCAGGAAACACAAAAACTTTCTCCTTAGTATGGGGGTTCTAAGTGCTCTCTGAACTGCGAGAATACAGTTTAAGAACACAAGTTTAGGCCGGAGATGTCACTGGCCTAGCTTCGCTCGACCGTTGTGCACAAATACCTAATTGTCCTGATGTGTTTTCAAGAGACACTTCAAGTGTTAACATTGCAGAACTTTAAAATACTCCTGGAGGTAGAAGGGGCATGAAAAATGATGAGAGGCAGGAAAGCATGTCAGTGATGACAAGATAGATGATTTTAAGGTCTCACCGCTCTTTCAGCAAGGTGTTAACCACGATCACGTCTCAGCACCGTGGTGCACCCTGTGTCAAGTTTCTGCTCTCTTGGATGCACCTCTCAATACTGACCAGCTTTGTGGCAAAACAGCAAAACCCAGAGCATCTGAGGACACATTCAGTGAGTAACACAAGCCTGGGTCAAAGAAAATGGGTTCAAAACAAACCAGGTGGCTTCCTGCCACCTTACTGGGCTCAGGGGGCATGCCCACCACTGGCACCACGAGCCCCAGGCGGGATCTGCATGCCAGAGGTTCAGCTTCCACTGCTGACTTTCAACACTTCTGTCTCTCCCATGACTAATCACCATGTGTGTGCAATTACAGACCCAAGGAAAAGGGCTATTTTGCATTTTCCTCTCCAGTGCCAGAAACTGCCTCCTCCATGAGGGATTTCAGAACCAGAACTTAATAGCTCGGAGTTCTTCACAAGTAATAACCTACTCTGGAAGGAAGGAAGCAACTCCATTCTTGCCTTTAGAGCTCAGGCAGATCTGGACTTCCAAGTCTCACTCAGACACTCCTAAGAGGCAAAAATCCCAAACCAAAGCAAGAAACTCACACGGATTTGTTAGGAAAAATTACAGTTCAGAAGACAATACATTTGCTGGTACTACGAGTCCTTCACTTACACATTTCCTCAGATAATTTTTTCCTACCTAGTTTGTATTTTTTTTCTGTTTGAATGGAGGCCCTAGGAATATGCAAATGTGTAAACTGTTGGGAAAAGCTGTGATGTTAGTCATCACCTTACACTTAATTTTATAGAAAGGCAAACTGACATTTAAAAATGAAGTACATACAGGCAGAATAAATTAGATAGAAAATATGGTAAACACTGTTTAGATCAAACAGTAATGGCAGTGTTTTGCAACACAATTTTAAAATATACCTCTACTGTTACAGAAAAGCAATTAAGTTCTATCTTCCTTCTCTACAATACAAAGTTAAAGACTGCTACATTGATTTTCCTGAATGTTTTTGATCCGTGACTCATCAGTCGGTTACCAGTGGTGATGCTGAAAGCACCTCACATGTCTGTATGATGAGAAGCCTTTTCTCAAGTACCAGAGACAAAACCAAGGCCCAAACAGCTCCAGTCTATAGAGCTTCAGGCTGTAACTTTTTTTAGACACAGACATTCCTGCAGGTGGAGGATAATTAGAAGGTTTGATTCCAGCCATGTGATTTTACCTACTTAAACAGAAAGGTGTGATTTTTCAGTGACACAGTAACTAGGTGCAGTCTCCTGTGGAGAAGCTCTGAAAACTCCTGGAATGGTTTCAGCCTAAGTGGCCTTATAGGCCGGAATTGAGCTCGTTTAGAATGCCCAGGTCAGAAGAAGGATTTTTGCATGCTCCTAAACCAGCTGCATACATGCAACTTGGGCAACTGGAATGCAAAAAAGGATTAATCCCTAATAGTTATCAGCTTTTAAGAACAGAAAGCAAGGTGGGAAACAGCCATCAGACTTTATTTTAATTGTGAATTCTGTTCATTGAAATCTCACCTGAACTCACAAAGCTCATGCTAAGAGACAGTCACATACTCTGTGGAAGCATCATTGCTGTGTCAATAGATGTTTGAAAATTACATTACCTGAACTAAACTTTACATCATTGACTATTAAAGACAGTGTAGATGAAATCTACTTGTTCAGCACACACACACTTCTGACTGTGCAAAAGTACTTCCCTGTCCTGTGCTTATGGCCAGTTTAGTAGCTGCTTTTAATCATCTTTACCATTCCAACCAGTCCTCACACTCATTCAAAGCACACTATCTTTTTCACTTCCTTTTTCAAAGGCAGTAAGAGGGATCCAAACAAGAATAGCTGAAATATAAAACAGATGCTTCAATGTTTGTGATCTTTAATGTTTCTGAGTTTTCACTACCATGTAATTTTAAGGGCTAATTATGAAATTACTGTCTATGCTCAAAAGAATTTTCCTCCAAACCAACATGCAAGTTCCTTTACCAACATCCAAGTCACCCACAGAGACATTTTAGCAAGGCTAACAGCCCCATGTTGAGTGGGCATTTTGGCTAACCCTTACCCCCTTATTATCTCAGTCCCCAAAGCAGGATTGCTTTGGGTAATTTTCAATCACTAGAGCTGAAACAAAACAGATGCCAGCCTGTGTTAGCATTACAGTAAGCATTATAACCCTAAACACAACATAGCAATAGTGTGGTAGATGACACTGGCTTGTCATCCCAATGCTTGCATTTGAAGAAACCAAACTAAATAAATAATCCTCTTTCTTTAAATTGAACTTGACAGCCTCAGTTTCCGGACTGGCCTGATCTTGCATTTTGAGGAGACAATGTTGGTGGGTTCATGCCAAAGGAGCCAGCAGTCCCTAATTCACAGTGGGGAGGAGCAGAGGGACACAAACTCACTTTTATTTTCAAGAGAGCTGGGATATAGAAAAGTTTGGAGTGTGGTAGAGAGGACAAAAAACTTGGCCTGCACCTTCACTAAAAGACCCATTTGTACAGGTTCATTTGACCTGTACACTCTCTCTGCTCTCAAACTCTTTGCTGCCTGCCCCTGAGTTGTGATTCACTAAAGGCTTTACATGGAAATTTCTCAGCCTTCAGCTGCAGATGATCCCTGTAAGAAATGCTCAAAATCAAGGTGCTGTGATTAGGGACATATTTACTGCCCTTTTAGTCAACTTTTAGGACCAGTTTGGGATCTGTAGTCATAGTCTTTAGCTAAAAGTTTTCTCACTGAAAATATTTTTAACACCTCTGTTTTAACCAGTACAATTACCTACTCAGCCAGGCACTTGCTACCACAATCTTCACACTTCTAGTATTGAACCCAAGAGGCCCTTCATGCAGGTATAGTCCAAAGCCAATAATTTGAAAGTGCACAAACAAGGATTCTGCAGGGGTGCATTAACAGCCTGCTGCTTGCATTCAGCTTCTTGACTATTGTGCTCCTTGGTGTCAATGCACACGTGCCAATCCCACTAACCACATTCTATAAACCAATTGTTAGTAACAGGAATCAAAAGCTGCATGCACACACAAAGGACTCCACAGCTTTCACACACAGAAAAGAAACTTCAGTTTCTCTTATGCTATAAGAACTTCATAGAACATTTCTACTGTTATTTGAGTTTGTAAGGAAGGAGTAGGAAAGCAGAGAGCTGTGCTCAGCTCCATCTCCAGCCAGCTGGAGTCAAGGCTCCTGAGCATCTCTGACAGTGAACATTTTCCTTAGGAACAGAACTGGATTCTTCCCTGTGAGGATAGAGGCCCTGGCACAGGTTGCCCAGAGAAGCTGTGGCTGCCCCACCCCTGGAAGTGTTCAAGGTCAGGTTGGACAGGGTGGAGCAACCTGGTCTAGTGGAAGGCATCCCTGCCTGTGACAGAGAGGGTTGGAATGAGATGAAGTGTAAGGTCCATTCCAACCCAAACCACTTGATGATTCTAGAAATGTAACAAAGCCAACCGTTCTGAATGTTCATGTCAGTAAAATAAGCTTTGGGATTGTCACAAGCCCCCTTACAGAGTAGAGCTCCGCAAAAATAAAGATTCTTTGGTCAACTTCACTATTACATCTTCCTTTGGGATCTGTGGCTGCTGTGTAGTTACACCCCACCAGACCTGCGCACGGTCGCTGTCATGCTCACACTGTGAACCAGCTAATTGTGTCAACAAAGAGAAAATTCACTTCCAGCCCTGGGGAGCTCTCACAAATACAGACTGATAGAAGGGGGTGAGGGAAGAAAAGCTTTGAGAGCCCAAAGAGTAACTGAATTTAGAAAAAGAACACTTTCCAGTCTCAGGATGTATGACAACCCACAAAAAACATGTTGAAAAACTCAACCAAACACACAGAAGGGAGCAAAACTCACCCAGGTACAGCAACGTGTCATAAAAAAAACTAATGGTACCACTAAGACTCAATTGACAGCAAGACAATGACAAGCAAAATGTATTACTTCATTTCATCTTTCCCTTATGCTCCCTCAATAAATCCAGGGCAGGGAAAGCAAGCTTTGAAAGCATGGAATGCTAACAGAGAACAGTGAAAAAAAGCCAGCAAAATCAGAGGAAAGCACACAACTAAGCAATGGAAATAAATTTTACTTTTATCTCTGCAAATCCATGACGGTGTGCACACTCTGCTTGCCCAGGGAAAACACCACCAGTATATCCATCATCACATTGCTGTGGGTGTCCTGCCCACATGCAGACTGACTGATCTCTGCAACTGGGGAATATGGACAGGCTTCCCATGCTCACTGCACACAGCTGGTTATGGAATCAGAGAACTGATTAGGTTGGAAAAGACCTTTAAGATACAGGTATTTTCCGAGTTCATGCCCTAACTTGTTCCATACTCACACTCCTCTGTCTCAAGTTTCTTCTTCCCCTTCTCCCTGACAGGATTTTTACAATTATTGGTCAGCTTTTGCTCCATTAGAGCCCAAAATTATTTGCCTTTTAAAGAGCATCCTTTTACCACCCATCCCACAGCTGAGCCTGTCCAAAAGAGGTATTTATGTGCTGCTCTTTCTACTACAATGCCATTATAACTTCAAGGAGCAGACAGCAGGGTTGGGAAGATGGTCACCTGTAGTTAGTCACGTAACAGTATCAAACTTCTCTTTGCCACTCCTATTACTTTAAAATATTAAAAACGCTACTCTTGCACATTCTGCTGTGTAGAATAGGGAGGAAAAAAGAACACATTGAGCTTTCAATGGAAATTGTTTCAGTGGATTTGGCACACGATGTTTTTGAAAGGGTCACAAAACAAAGCTAATCCATTGATTTCAACTTCAGTCTAAGTGTTTCTGCAGTAAACAAGTGGTGGTTGCAATTCACCATGAATTCAAAAGTTAAGAAGTCCATTGGGAAGAGACTACAGAGTCTTCCACACCATCCCAAAGGCTGATACATTCTCAACTGCTTTGGCAAGAAGCAAAAATATCATGTATGTTTTCCAGGAATAGTTAACTGGAAAGGTTTGTGTTTCTCTGTTTTCTTTCAATCTCTAGCAGCAAGGGGAAAAAATCCAACCTTTTACCCACTCATCAATTTAATAAAACGTCAAAAACACACAGGATCACTTGAGCATGTGGATTTGACTCCATTATTATACCATATAATTTCAACAGCCTGTGGTTTTATTGTCCACAAAAAGCAATAACTTACTGAAGCGAAAACAACAGCAGTATTACGTTTGTGGTACAACACCCTCCCAACCTTAAAGCTAAAACTTGTTTGTATTTCCTCACGTACAAAAGTCACCAAGGCTTTTTAGGACAATTCTTTCTTCTTTTAAAAAGTGAACAGGTGACAGTACAGCTTTATATTTAATTAAATAAAACAAAAAAGTCATCATACACATTACAGGAATTACTTTATCTCAAATGACTCAGCTGTGACCTGTCAGAGGCCAGCCAGCACCGATACTGCTGCATCAAAACCAGATTTCATTCCTTACCTTCCCTGTTCCACATATCTCTAATATTTATGGGCAGTCTGGTAATGGAGATTAGGCTATGACTTATCAGGCTGCAGTAAGACACGTTAACATAGAATTATGGTCCTTTAGCATAACCAGTAATGATGGGTAATGTTATTTACCTGAAGAAAGAAACATCACTGTCACAGCTGCAGCTCATTCTACTGAGTGTAATTTAGTTCAATCATTTATAAATGCCTGCCTTGCTTACACTTTCCATTTTAATTTCCTTGTACTCCTTTAGTACTCCTTGTACTAAATCTCACCGTATTTAGAAAGACAGTTTGGATGTCCTACATAATAACCTAGGAAGGTAACCCAAAGAAAAGCCTGACACACTCTATTATTTTGCCAAAGTGAGTTCCATTAACCAGTCATGTCAAGTGCAGACTCACCCTGCAAACAGAGCCCACACCTGAGGCACAGCTGGCCCCGCATGACGCCGGGACTGGCGCCCGCTCGGCAGAGTTTGCACAACAGATGGAGACCCAACGTGTGTAAATAGCTCTGAGGTCACACTTCAGGTCCCCAAGATTTTTTTCCATCTCCTCCCCTTCCTCGATGCAGCAAAGTGATGTAGTGAAAGCTGCACAGTATCCTGCAGCAACAGTACACACAAACACACGCACCGCTTCCGACAAATCCTGTCCATTCTGTCATTTCTTCAATCCTTGAGCCACACTCAAGACCTCATGGTCTTGCTCATCTCTCATAAAAGCAGCTAAACACCATTAGCAGAGAAGTCATTCCCAAGCAGGTAAAAGAGCTGTGGAGTCAGCCTCCCAAGCCCTCCAGCTCCCGGCATCTCTTCCCATCCCTCTTCCACAGGGTGGTTTCCCTCAACTGGGCCTGATTTGCAAAACCAGAAAATTATGGCAAGTCACAACGGAACAATTATGCTTCTACATAAAATCACGATTTCCTTGCCCCCTGTGGATTTTTTTCCTCTCAGGCAACACCAGTGATTTAGAAAATCCTCCTTATGTTTAAATGGTAAGGGTTTGGGGCTGCCCCGCAGCACTGCCATGAGGGAGATGTGCAAATCAGGTAAGCAGGCCACAACAAATTTGTAATTATCTGGCATGATTAATATAGCAATTCCACAAACACCTCTAAAGAGTTGATTAAATTTTGAGCTCCAGCACAACAGGTTTCACAGGAGGAACAGGTGGACAACAAGTTCTTACATTAAAAAAGCACATTAATGATGAGTAAAAAGTGATAAAAATTCCTAAAAAAGACAAAGATTTTTCTTTAAGGTCTTGAAGTTTTCTGGCCAATTTTGCTGGTGATTAACAAAAGAAGCCCTTCAGAAGCCTGCTCATTCACAAGCCCACTCATTTATTCTCTGTATGCATGATGTGATCTTGGCACATATGTAGACACTTGAAAAGAGATTATTTTCATCTGCCAATGTAGTTATGACTTTGTTAATATGTCTTTCTAGTCCAGGATATTTTTAAGCAATCTGAAGACTAATGAATCATAGTAAAGAAGAGTGTTACTGGGCAGAATACATGAGGCATGAAAAAAGACGACAGACAGCTGAACAATTAATTTTCGATTACAATTAAGTGAGGACACTTTCTGAGAACATTTACTCAGAAAAGACATCACAGGGACTGTCGTCACTTTCTGTGCCACGAGCAACATCACTCAGACTAGGCAGGTTCACGCAAACAGAAAATATCTAGTGAATTTTATAGAGTAAGCAAGTTAGTCTTGCATATAAAATATGAACATACATAGAAGAAAACTTAGTCCTTAAAACTGAATAAATTGCATACCTTAAAACGCAGACTGGATATAAGTGTCTGAGCTTGAGCTGCTCATCCCACAGGCCTATTCTGCTGAAGCATAATTATCATCATACCATCATCTCATGGGATTGCCCTGAAATGTTCTCAAAGTGGTTGGTAAAACTCTGGCTGTGCTAAATCATTTTCAAATTGGTGCTACTCTTACAAAGTAACATATCTATTCAGAAAAGGGGGAAGTTAGATGGGTCTGTGTGACAATTTCCCATTTTACTTCAATTTAGTTAATACAGGGAGAAAAGAAGAGCGGGAATTCAAAAGCCAAGGAATTTTAAAGAAAACAAAAACTGGATTACACCCACAAGACATTTAAAAGACAATGCTGGATTTTAAGCTCAGAATTGCAACATGCAAAGAAAAGCAGGCTGGAATAGACTAGGAAAAAACCAACTATGGGCCATTAAGTCAGAAGTAGCAAAGAAAGAAAAAGTCTTTTGGAGAGCTTTTTAATAATTTTACAAGTATTAATCCCTATTAAGTATTAATTAGGGAGGTATGGGGTTTTTTCTGCAGTGCAACACAGTGCATAAAATATTGTCCAACAAGGCTACTCCTGGCAGGGGAGAGGAAGTTTTGCATGCATGTGTTTTCTTTGCCTTTTCAATCCACCAGGTTATCCCAGGCTTTTAGGGTGTTTCAATCCCCAGCTCTGGTGAACACACCTAGTACAACAGGAGGAAAGGGAAATACAAGTGCCTCTGATTACAAGAGTACGCAGAAGAAATATGCTTTACAGAAAGGGGCTGTTTTAGTTGAAAAAAAATCTTAATAAATAAGAGAGCTGCTAACTCAGGATGAGAGCTCTACATTACCTAGCAATACTGCATCCAGGCTTTGCATGACTGTCTATGAAAGGACAGACTCTATTTAAGGACATGCCCATTGAAATCTTAATTATACAAAATGGAGGGTAAAGATGCTCCTGAAAGAGAAGAATAAACATCCATAGGAGAAGGGGCACGATAGGATTTTTTTATTATTGTTATTGGAAGATACTTTCAGCGACTGAGGGATTAATTCATCTGCTTTAAGCATTCAATTTATTCACATACACATCATGTTTGTTCATTACACCACTCTTTCAAACCATGCACATACACACAAAATTCATTCGAAGCCTGAAACAACCCACCTCTGAGCAGATGCAAGTCTTGTAAAAGATTAATAGGCACAACAAGCAATCTCGGCTGCAGGGGGAAAAATATCCTAGTTAAATATTTCAGTGCTTTCATCAAACATCTGTCCTCTAGGCTGTGTTTGATAGAATGGCAAGGTACCTTCTCACTGTACTGGGTTTGTGTGGTGAGGTTTTGGTAGTGGGAGGGGGCTGGGGGTGCTACAAGGGTGATCTCTGTGAGAAGGTGCCAGAAGCTTCCCCCCATGTCCAGTGGAGCCAATGCCAGCTGGCTCCAAGACAGACCCACCACTGGCCAAAGCTGAGCCCAGCAGTGATGGTGGTAGAGCCTCTGGATAATGGATTTAAGAGGTGGAAAAAACCCCTGGCCAGGTGTTTTTAAGATTTGTGTTTATTTCTCACTACCCTACTCTGATTTGATTGGTAATAAATTAAACTTAATTTCCATAAGTTGAGTCTGGTTTGCCTGTGATGGTAACTGGTGAGTGCTCTCTTGGTCCTTATCTCGATCCACAAATCCTTTTGCTGTGTCTTCTCTCCCCTGTCCAGCTGAGGAGGGGAGTGACAGAGCAGCTTTGGTGGACACCTGGCATCCAGCCAGGGTCAGCCCACCACACTCATGAAGATTAACAGACATCTGCTCAACTAAATTCAACTTGGTGGAGTGCCAGGCAAGTGCCGAGCACAACACCTTGGAGTAACTCAGCATCCTGTTGTGAGCCCGTGAAGATGTTTCAGCATCAGATCCCTTCAAAATGCCTCCCTCAGAAGGTAACAGCATGGGTGGGGTTTTATGCTAATACAAAATCAGCTGGCATCATACATGTAAACTACACAGGGAGCCTGCTTCCTAAGGGTGGGAGGCAAAGGGAGGCACCCATCCAGAGCTGCAATGAGGTGCATCACTCCTTGCTTTAACAGCCATTTGTGAAGGCAGCAAACTGCAAGCAGCACTAACTCAGTGCCAGACAAACAAGGTTGCTTGGAAATGGCAGTGGCTTGTTTTTACTATCCTCTCTCCCAAATCTGAAGTATAGGAGGATGTATTTTACACAAGAAGCAAGCACAAAGGAATCACCACTTGAGCAGTTTACCTTTGCAAGAGGATTTTGGGCACCACGCCGGCTGCCACCACAGTTCATCCTTCCTCCCTCCCACGAGGATGTTTGCTCACACCATGCCCATCTGCCCTTAGCACAGCAACGCTCTCCAACACCTCGTATCCCCATCACACTGGGAGTGCTCAGGACTTCCCCATGCCCTAAAAGTACTGACCAGCCCCTCAGGCAGGGTCCCTGGGCAGTGCCAACCCCACTGCACACAGAGGCAAGCTGCAGAGCAGCCAAGTGTTTCTGGGGCACGGCCCTTGGTAGCTCCATTCACAACTCGACCTGAAATAAACTAGGAGAGAAATAAATAAAAGCCTAGGAAAAGCTCTAACCTCTTCCACTTGAAAAACAATTAATGTTGCACTGTGGATGACAAATAGCCTTGGGACCTGACAGGCTGCCAGGGCATCCTCAAAGAAATCACTAACTCACCTCACCTCACTTTCCACAGAGCACCAGGGAAAGGTTAAATGCTGTGTACTTCCATTCCAAACCCAGGCAGAGGTCACCTCTGCATCACTGGTCCAAGGACAGCCAGCTGCACCATCCTCCCCTCCAGCAACAAGTCATCATCACCCCCACATGCAAAGCTTTTCAGCTGCTACATCCCCACGCAGAACCAGGTCTTCAAAACAATGATATTTTCCACTGTTTTTTTAAAACATGTGTCACAAGCTCAACTGAGATCCCAGGCACCTGCTTGGGAGAAGCAAGGGAGTAAGAGCAGACACAAGGCGTACAAGCATGTGATAGCTATTGGAAATGCCAAGGGGGATCCTTTCAAAGGAGCGTTGCCACCCAAGAATTGGTCCTACCAGCCAGAGAAATAAAAGGCTGTTAAAACTTGGCAGGACTGCTTATCCCTACTCCAGCGTCAAATGACTTCTTGTGGCACCGCACAACACTTCCAGCATCTGTCACTCAAAAGCTGTGTTGTGGTACAGCTTCGGCTTTGGAGAAACATTCAAAGCCAAGGATTATCAACATACACCTTCATCACCTGGTGCCTCGTACCAAGCACAGACTGAAGGGATTTCCCTGAAGCTGTGAGCAGCACGGGAGTACAATTACCCTAACAGCAGCTTGCCTCCCAGAAGAGTGTACCTGCTTTCCAACAGGCACTAAAAATAAAAATAATTTTAAATGAGGCACACAATGAACAAACTGCCTTTTTTCTTAAATGAGAGCAATGAAGTACTTAGAATACGTAACATTTAATAATATTTAAAATATAGAGGCAATAGCCAGGCTTTAACAGCTCAGAGCTGCCATTAAAATTAATAGGGCTACCTACTAATTACCTCTGAGAACCAGACCATTGGGTGCCTTGAGGATTTTCACTCCTCCAGTTTAAGAACCCTGGCTTAATCTCTGCTCAGTCTTCCTCACCTTATTCTAAATAAGCATAGAACATAATGCCGCTCCTTTTTTGCCTTTTGTTTTTTTTTGTTTAAGCAGCTATGTATTTCATACTGCCACTCACAAAACAAAGAAACCCCCAAGCAGGACCATGAATGCTCACGCTAGCTGGACAAATAGCAAGTCTGTAAGTCAGCAACCCCGGGCACGCCTGTGTCTTGTGCAGAGGCAACATTAACCTCCACTGAAGGCCCAAGATTGCTGCCTCTCAAGGACTCTTCCTGGAAGCTGAGCCTGTGTGAATGTTCAAACATTGCTCTGCTCCCATCCTCCTGCGGGAAGGTTGAGAGTCACTTCATTAACTCGGCATCAAACCCAGAGCGGTTCCGCAGCCGACACCCGGAGATGGCTGAACACAGCGGGTCGGATCTGCAGGAGCATCTCCATAATGGTGTGAGGTATGTTCATACAGAACAGCTTAAAAATCAATGAACCTCCCTGCCCACACTTGACAAACCACACCACCAGCTCCAGAGCATGGCTGTTAAAAGGGGAGCTCACAGCGCAGCACGAAGGTTGGTGGTGCCAGCCCTGTGTACAGCAGAAAACTCAACGAGCATCTCAGTGCCAGAGCTCTGCACGTCGAAGGGGCAGACAGGTCCCCTTCTCTGGGAACTTTCAAATGAGGTTCCATACTTCACTCCGAGCAATTTCACTGAAAATTTAATTATATCTTTATCCAGTTAAGGTCTGGCACTTCATCTACGTAGAAGCCATATGTCAAAATACCCTGTTGAAAGTTCCCCACAGAAATAGAATGCAAAATGGATTGCTTTCACGTCTGAGTGGCTCTCCTCCTGCTCAGGAGAGGGCTATCATGTTTTCCATAACTTGCTCAGTTTATTGTCTGCAGTCAAACAGCACTGCTAGCATTGTTACTGCCAAGTAAACCATGATATTATTATTCTCCTGAGAGTTAATCCACAACCCACTGAAGACAATGGAAAGCCGCCCCTTTGCTTCTACAAGCTGCACATCAGCTCGCTCAGCCACGCTGCTGGTTAAGTACACATTTAAGACATGAAAGCCATCACTAACACCAGTGGAAGGTGGACAGACACCCCAGCACCCAGACCCAAATGCAGTTCTGTGCTGGTTCCCCAGCTCACCCATGGATTTCTGTCAGGCACGAAGATTACGAGATCCCTCTCTTTACAGCAATAATATTTGTATATTTTCAGCTCTCACATGTCAAGCCAAGCCCCTCAATAGACTGAGGGTTACTTATCAGGGCTCTTACTTTACAAGGTTACTTTACAGGCTGGGCTCCAGCCCAGGGAGTGAGGACTCTGCACCCTCCCCAGGACCAAATGGCTTGGGTTGTCTGCAGGGGAGCACCACAGGTATTTAGCAGCATCACTGGATTCATTAATTAAAGCCTTTGTGGAGAGTCACAGGAGAGCAAAACTAAAGCCTTCCAAGTCTTGCCACTGCTTCTCACTTTTGTCCTGCTAAGAGCCCACACCGGCACGTTTAAAGGAGCAGGGAATATGCACATTTCCACCCCCAATCCTTTCCTGGCCATGCCACTCTCTTCAGAGCCACTTTTGTTCTACCAACCATCTTAAAAGCAGAGAAACACAAGCTTTCTATTTCAAATACAAAGACCAGCTGTCCCTGTATCTGAAATAACACTTTCTTCTGGCTTTTCCTATTATGTAAAAAAGGTGCAAGGAAATATTTAAAAGGCAGCAAATCAAAGACTAATAAAGGAAAAACTTAATCATCCAATGCAAAGCAAAGCCCCTGAGACTTGATTCGGGGCCCAGAAAGTTTAGCGAAATTCTTTAAAAGACAGAATATTTATATCAACAAGAGCATCCAGATTTATAGCAGCAGGAAGAAAAGAAGAGGGGAAGAGTATGCAGCAAGGCTTGGAAGGGATATAAATCTGCCTGCTTCAAGAGCAATTTAAGCTCTGAACTTATGTATAAATATAACAGTTGGAAACTTTCTGTGTCAACATAGTCACTCCCTTCCCTCAGTTGGTTTTATTTCTCCTTCAAACTCCATGCAGAAGAGCTGTCCCTCCCTCCTCCTCTGGCACAGCTGCCCAAGTCCTTGCAATTCTCCCACCTACCCAGGGGACCCCAATCCAAGCCCAGAGCTGATCTGGGACAGCCCAGGCTCAGACCTGCAGCAGTTTCAAGCTGTGCCTTCCACCAACACTGCAGTAAGCAGCATGTGCATGTTGTACAAGGCTGTGTACCTGCAGATGCACCTTTCCAGAAAATTCAGCAGCAGTGCAATGAAAGGATAATTTTCAAAGCTTCAAATCCAGGTGCTTAGAGTTAATTAAGTCCATTATTTGACTTCAAAGGGAAAAAATACATTAAAAAAATCAAAACGAAAATAATTTTCTTTCCACAGCTAAAGCGCTACAAAATCCATTTTATCTTTACATATCCACATCCTCTTTACAATGCTTTTTGAATTCTGGGCATGAAATCCTATTAATTTATAGGTATTATTAAAGGCATCTGAATTTAATATTCAAATGGCCAAGTCTTTTTTTTTCCCTTTTTGTATCTTAGCATAAAGCAAAATCCCCTCTCATTAAATGTGCCTAGTGAAGAAACACAGCTAAGAAAAGCCAGCATCCATCTGCCAGGATATTTAGACATCTATGACAATGTTCCTTGGACCCTAAAAACTTACATCATCTCTGCCTTAACCACCTCCTTTCTTGTGACGTGCAGTGGATTATCTTCTCTTCCAGGGAAGCCAAACCACTGCCCAGAACCTCCTCCAAGCTCCCTAACCAAGGGGTCCAGGTTTCCACATCACTCTGTGGCTCAGCTGCTCCATACCACAGACGAGCCCTTCCACCCTCCCAGGAAAAGTTGAATCTCCCTCTCCCAGCTGAACATCATGGCTGAATTCCCCTTGACCCATGGATCCTAAATTCCTGTATTATCCAGTGACTGCGTAATTATTGAGAGAAGACAGAAGGTAGAAGGAATCCATAAATCTTTCATTTTTCTTAGGAAAATGAAAAAACGCTGCAGGCAAACTTTCCACTGATGCTTTACTTGATTCACTGAAAGCAACTGTGTGTTTTCCTCAGACAGTTGTTTTGCATGATTCATTGTGAGGCCATTAAAACAACTGTACTCTTGCATTTTAAGACTGTTTGTGCTACCACACATAGCCATTCCCACCCTTCTCTCTCCTCAGCACCAACAACCCTTCATCTTTCTCATCTCTCAGTAAGATGAAAGCAAACAAGGCACAGGAAAAAAAGCATCCATACTGTCCCATCCATGAATCAGCCTGGCAGGATATCATTCTCACAAGGCAGAGAAGGGGGAAATTCAGCTGTTGGCAAATTTTCAGCAGCCAATATTCCTTAGAAACATATAGATTTGATTAAAAACGTTTGTTTTCTGTCCAAATCTGGTAGGAGAAAATGAATGGTACTCTTTGTTAGCCATCAATCTTCCCTACTTGTCCATGTGCCAGATGGCACTGCACTTCATAGGAGGAGGAACAATAAGCAAAGAGTCAGTTGTGCAGCAAGTTTGCTTATAATCATTTAATCGCAAACAAGCAAAAGGAGAATAAGGATGGAAGGATGTAAAGAATAATATTAACTCAGTGTTCATTCACTTTACTCCATTTTTTATAAATAAACCCCCACTCTTGACAATGCTAATTACTGACATCTCCAAAATTTCCCCCCCCACTAAGGGATTTTGCATTTTTAACAGTTTCAAATGGAGCATGACCAGCTTGTTATTAAACAGCAAAATAAGAATATTTGTAACCTGCAAGGGCAGCCTGACTCCCGTGGCACTGACAAATGCCCCTTCCCCAGCCCTGAGAGCTTCCTTGCTGCATAACTGAGGCAGCGAGAGGGTGGGAGAGGAGCTGCGAGCAAGGACAGGAGCCAGAAACCCACCCAGCCCCTCCGACATCTCCCTTAAAACCAAATCCAGTTACAGGTTTAGTTTGTCAGGACGGCTGCTAAAAACAAACAATCAGCATCTTTTATTTTTTAAGAGAGAACTTAACGTGCGAGGCACCGAGACGCCGAGGAGGAACCCCACGGTGCCATTTCACAGAGTCACACTTCAGAGCAGAGCTGCGCCTCGAGATTTGATACCGCTCAACAGCATCTGCTGGTATTGTGCCAATAGCATATGCTGGGAGCAGATATGGATTCCAATGCCAGCAACAATATATATTTTAAACCTAGCTACAGAACAACAGAGCAAGGGGAGCAGCAAGGCTCCTCGAGTGAGAAGCAGAGCCTGGACGAACTCCCGCAGCCAAACTCAAACCCAAAATTTATCTGCCGGCCCATGATTAATGGGGGAGCAGTGCCATGGAATAGCTACATCAGATCAGAGCCCCAGGAGTTCAGAGAGAGTGGAAACTGAGTCGCTCTGCCCGAGCACAGGCAGCAGGAGAGCAGGAAGTTTCCTGGCTCTCACCACCAGGATGCACAACTGGCTGCCTCTGCTGCTTATAAAGCTACAGAGCTCAATACCCACTGCTGCTCATTCTAGATCTGATGCAAAATACCACTAAGGGAATGGAAAAGGCAGTCAGCACACCGAGCTGGGGCTCAGGAACAGCTCGAGGCTCAGTGAACTAGTTCTCTAGTGTGCAAAGAACCATTTTGGTTTTGCTCTTTCAGTATCACAAAGATGACACATGCTGAACCAGGAGTCACATGTGTTTGGAAAGTATTGGACATACACTCTCTCTCTGAGGATCTTGTTTGATCACCCACACATTAAAGGAAAAAAAATTTAAATAAAACAAAGCCTTGAAAATTTTGGCCCTGTCATTCCTGGCAGATGAAATAATCCTAGGGGAAACATTATTGCCTCAGCTCTAACAGATCGGATTTAGACAGCCAGGATTCATTCTTTTGGCTCTGCTGTTGACCTACTGCTTCAGCCTATCCATCTCCCCTCTGTACTTCTGTTTGCTCATCTGCAACATGAGCAAGATACTAATCTCCTGTTCAAAGCATTTTAAAACTGTGGATGGAATAGCTAAGTGCTGCTGGTGTGAAGAATCACATCACTTGCAACCTTTTTTCCAGCTGTTAAGTAGTTAATTGCTCGATCTGAAGTGATCAGATGGTTTCCTTCTCTAACCAGTCCTTTCTATCAAACTGAGATCTTGACATATCGCTAAAAACATCTTGAGGAATTAATGGTCTAATTTCTCTACCAAATGTATTCATTCCTCATCTGACAGTTTGGTGAGGTACAAAGCCAGGCAGGGAAAGAAGCTCTAGAAAAGAAGTAGTAGCAGAAATAGCGCGCACCCCACCCCCCAGCAAAAAAAAAAATTCAAACAAACCTACAAAACCCAACTCACCTGGACACCAAAATGTCAAGAGAACTTACAGCTGCCTAACACATTAAAGATAACAGAATAACCCCATGGATACTGTATTATCCAGCACCAAACAATTTCATGCTCTGCAACTACATCATGGAGAAAAAAAGTCACAGTGAGTCTTGGCAACATCTTAAGTGGAACAAAGTGAAAACCAGCCCGAGCCACTATACGGGAGCTGTTCCCGTTCAAAGTAACTTAATCTTCTAATACGGCTGTGTGCTTTAAATGCACAGGAGGAAGGAGCTTTGAGGCATTATCTGCCTCAGGCAGAGGATCCGGGGTAAGCAATGCTGGCTGGCACTGCTCAGCTTGGTGCTGAGCACAGGGGCCAGCCAGGGCTGGCAGCAGCTGGAGAAACTGAACTGGATACTAATGGTCAGCACTTTGTGCTGTCTTATACAGGCTAAAATGAACTGTTCTGACTGGTACAGGCCCCAGTTTTAGGGATGCCAACTTTGACCCAGCTATGAGGTTCGCTGCACAGCCATGGTGTGTAGATGAACTCAGTAAAAACACACAGACAGCACTGCTGGGTTTAAATGTCTTTTAAATGAAACTGGCAGAACTGATGCAAGCGATGAATGCTTTTGGTAAGGGAGGCACAGGGAGATTAACCTGCGAAACATCAGAGCTGAGAAGTGTACTCAAGTCCCAATCTCACACATGTAACCAACCTCTCTCTAGACTATCGAGTCTGAAACTGAGCACTGCTCAACACAGATCGTGAGAGAGATGCAGTTTCCCAAGATACCACCTCATTTGCTATCCTCACACCAACAAAGCAGCATCATCTCAGGCTTTCACGCTAGTTGCAAGCATTCCCACAAAGGAGAAACTTTTTTCTTTTTTATACTAATTTAATTTTAATGAGCTCAGTTCCCATTTCAGTTTCCTCTGCAAGATACAAAGTTATCACAGGAGGCCTGGTAAATTATGTACCTTTAAGGATAAGGTGAACTTCAGACTTAAAAAAAAAAAAAAAATCTTAAACCAAGATAAAGCGTTTTGCAAAGCAGAGCTGCTGAAGACATTTAGTGTTACAGTGGGACCCCCTCCCTCCTCCTGGAGCGTGAAAAGGAAAGTATCAAAGAGTGACAAACAGAGAAGAAAGGGAGTGTGCCTATCAGGCTGTCAATCTGCCAATAAATCCCAGCGCTCTGCTAATGCCTTCAGTTCCCCAACACGTCTCACACTGTTTAAAGACACTGTGATGTGCACTCTGAAGAATTCAAGGAGGTGGAAGCAAAGCCCAAGGCCTTTATGCTTAACTGTTGAGGAAGAAAAGGGAAGAGAAGAAAACCCTCAGCTACAAGGATTTAAGAGACTGCAGTGCTGAAGTGCACCTGCAGCCTCTCCCATTTATCACCTGCCTCTATAATTTATAGATTTGCACTTTATGCTGATATCCAGCCTGACATGGGAGTATCTGTGCATGGCAGAGGCTGAAGGACTCAGAGAAGCACACCTGCCTGCCCAGTATTCACCAGCTTGTGAAGCAAGACATGGTGAAAAAAGCCACCACTGCATCACATATTAAAAATTCAGGTTTATTTTTTTCTGGAGTAGAACAAAACTCATCAGATCCCCAAACACTGAACCCTTGGGGTGAAACAGTGCCTCACCCAGCTGACAGATCTCCAAGCTGCCTTCAAAAGCAGGACAGCTCATCAGAGCAGATTTACACCCAGCCTGCATCACAGCATTCCTGCTGTTCATCTTTATCACCACAACCGGCCCACGGTGCCCAGAGAGGTCAAGACCTTGCTGCCTCTTTTTGTTCCACAAGACTTTTCATATTCTTCCTCAGACTTAGCAGCCTGCTCCATGGTAAGCCGGGCACCTGGCTCTGCAGGGGTGGATTAATAATCACAATAACATATTTGTAAGGCTGTCTGAATGAGTCACGTTTCCCAAATCTCCAGTCCCTTGCATTTCCCATTTTAAATTTCAAAAACATTTTAATGCAGTCTTTCACAGCAGATGTTAAGTACAGTACATGCTCTATTTCTTTGGTTCCTTTACTTTTAGAAAATTCAGAAATATTTTTGATTTAAAATTCATTTTTAAATTGATTTTTAATTTGTACTTATTTTTTAGACTTTTTTTAAGAAATTAGTATTATTTAGAATTTTTTCGAAATTATTTTATTTTTGTTTAGTTTTAAACTTTGTTTTTCTTTTTAATTGATTTATAGTTTTCAAAGCTGGCCATTGACACCCACCATGTGCAACTCAGGGTAAAACATGCACCATGCTGTGGTTTGTGCCCCTCACCTTCTGGAGCACAGAGCTGTTTGCTGCAGCACTTCTCCACACGTGTGTGTCAGGAGCCAATTGCTTCCCATGCACACTGCAGCCAGCACTGCTGGAACACTGTCCAAGTACAACCCAAGTTCTCCCATGCAAAACCTCCAGAGCAAGAAAAGCCAGGCAGTGATCAAACACCATTACAGCCAGATCCTTTGATATCTGCACGCTGTATCGAAGCCAAAGAACAATTAATCTAAAAATTCTCACCGAGGGCTATTTTAAAATTAAATTTTAAATTTATAAAGCCATGATAAGAAATCGAGATTTCCATTTTATGAGGTGTTTTCAAAATCAGGGAAGATGGGGAGAGGTGGGGAGAAGAAGTATCTCCATTTTAATAAGGATACAACTGTAGCTGCCAGAAATGCATTACAATTTGTCTGATGAGTCTCAGAGCAACCCTTAACCACCCTGCCCTTCCTGACATTGATGGATTGTGTAATTCCAGGAAGTAAAATATAATTATGGAGACAGATGAACAGACATCCAAGAAACAGCATAAAAAGGTATTGCATAGCCATAAAAAGCAATATTTCATATATAACATTATTAAAACTAAGGAAATGTTATCTAAGAAAGTGTTATCTAAGAAAGTCTTTATCTGCATAAAGACTCTTTGCCTATTTAAACTCATGAGGAATAGATGGACTTTTGGTCCATGTATGGTCTACCCAGAATTTGTGCAGTCATTTTAGCTCAGTATTTTAAGATACCTGCATCATTATGCAGACACACTGTATGAACTTAAAAGTAAAATATATAGGAAAGCTGTCAGAATTTATCTTTTCCCCCCTAGCTAACTTAGAACATCTTCATCAGGCTTTAATTTCCACAAGGGCAGATGATGTCTTGGGAAAGAAGGAAATCCCAGGGGAGTACATCTCAGGCTACAGACACTTCCCAAAGGTAATTCCTGAACTGATTTCTAAGTGATGGCACACATTCCTTGGCAAGGCAGAGCACAAATATTTCCTGCACGCATGAACTGCTGGGAGCCACCACCAGCCTGCTGCTGCTCACTGTGACCGACTCAGTTTGCCAGCCTTTCATCCCAGACTGTGAGCACTTTAAAACAGACAGTATTTGTTGCTCTTTTCCATTCCTTAACACAATAGGACTAATCCTTGTTCAACATTTAAGGGTGCTTCCAACAGGAATAATCTCCTCCTCAAAGCACAGTTGATTTTTACCCCAGCACTGAAGCTGCTCTCCATAAGCAGAAAAAAAAATTCATTTTCTTACTGAAGAATTGGACTATAAAGCTGAACTACAAAGTGCATTTTGCTGTCTACATTTTTAAAAGCCTTTAATAACTAAAGGGTGGATGACTACTGAAGAAGGAAAAAACCTTAAATAAAAAGACTCAAGCAGCAAACCAAGCATCATGCACATATATCTTACGTACACAGTCTCCCCCCCTTCAAATCACTTAAGAAAAATGGTTTCTAGACAGATGGTGTTTTCCCTGTCTTGACTCCAGTTCAAACCTCGTTTTTGGAGAGACCAAGTTTTCCACTGAACTGCACATTATACACCAACAAAGAATAAATAGGCTAAATATAGCTTGCAGCCAAATCGCTGCAGTCTTGCAACGCAGCATATTCCAGAGTCCTCTGAGGACAGCCAGCATGCTGGCAATGCAGCCTGCACTAAGTTTAGGTTCTCCACTTTATAAATCATTACCTCCACATCAATCAGCGCCATCCCCTGCAGAGCTCACTTGAAGCACACTGCTCTCAAAAGCAGAAGTATGGGGATATGGAGCCATCCCCCTATAAGCTGCTGCTTCTTTTGTTATGTTCTCCCAGTCTGCAGTGACTCCAATTCATTATCCCACCACTGCTCTTCAGAAAGCTGCATGGAGAGGCTGGTAGGGCTCTACACCATCAGGGGATGCCCATCCTCTTTTGAGCAGACAGCCCACTGATGGTGTGAAGAGCTGAAGGTGGGGAAAGCAGCTGCTGATGATCTCACCTCTCAAAGCATCTGAGAAGTGACAGCTGAGGCTGTCAGACACCAAGGATCAGCACTGCTGCTAAGAACTGGAAGAAAAATCCCAAAACAACCACTACATACACTCGAAAACGTTGTTCAGGGAAATCCTGAGTGTCCGTGCACTTTTTGTGATGCTCCCCAAGAAGTGTGTGTTCCTTTTCTCTCCCCTTAGGAAGCACTGCTGAATTTGTGGTTTTCCAACCTCAGCTGTCCTTCTGTCTGTGGCAGCTCATCTAAAGCACAGGTCACGTTACACCATGCAGAGCACAGCATTTCTGCTCCACAAACAGCAAACTGCGACTTAAAAAGCTTTGGCCCCCTCTTGATCCCCTCAGGACCAATAGTCACTGTTGTTTGCTGTTCATATTTTTTTGGGGAAGCAGTTTGTCACCTGACCCACTGAGAACCCCCTGGCCCCAGGTGAGCTGCTGCCTGTCTACACATTTATTTAGGTTTTATTTTGGCAGGCAAGCTCCCTGTCGCGGTGGCAACGCAGGAAACGCTTATTGTTTTACATGTTTACAAACAGCCCCTTCAGATCTCCCTTCCCTCTCTGTCCCCTGAGGTAATATGTATTGTAATAAATTCATAATTCGCATTATGATGATTTAAACAGCTTTGGAGTGGCATGTTTGAGTGCCTTGATTCAATTGTCTGCCTCTCACACTGACAGCCCCGCTCGCTGCAGCTCCCGGGCGGCAGGAGCTGCTCCTGCCCGCAGGGAGGGAGGAACATGCAGGAGGAGTCCCACCTTCCAGGAGAGGAATTAGTAACAACCTCATGTAAGCCCTTCACCAAGGAGATGGGGTAAACACTGCTGTCTCACCCCAAGTATGTTGGAGTACAGAGCTTTCTGTCTGGGGCTGCATTTGGACAGTGACATCAAGCAGCAGATTTTGTCACATTTATTACAAATTCCTACCATCCAGGCAAAAAAATCCTAGCAGGCTTATTAGCACCAAACCTCGTTCAATCCACACAGCATCTTGCAAGATGTACATAAAGGAAGGAAGGCTGGATGGCCCCAAGGGAGAGAGAGATAAAACTCTGTGTCAGAGGGAAATGCCCAGGAGTGCCTTGCTTTGTTTAAGGATCTTGAGCAACGAAAATCAACTGAAAAAACACCAGCACTTCTGCTCTTGTCACAACACAAGGAAATTGTCCTACAACGGGACAACAAAAGTTGGCTTTTAAATATTATAACGACTGCCTTGAAAGGTAAACAGCTGCATGTAAATACATAATGGATCTTGGATAACTGCTGAGTGTTTTCACCTTGCACCAACCCCAAACCACTCTCTAAGTATTCACCAGCTGTTAGTCACTACCTGCTTTCCCTATAGATGCAAGAATATGCAGATGAAGAACAAAAGAATAAAAATCAATGTCATAGCTTTGCTTTGATGTTTTTAAAACTGCAAAACTTAGTACACATCCTTTCTACCTTCATGTTGCAACTTTTGTAAGCCATCCTGGTGGCAGTATCAAAGCATCAGCAATTACAGTTATGACAAGAAAACCATTATAAAAGGGCCACACTGTGATTAAAGCATATTTTGCTATTACAATCTGGATGTCTTTTTTTGTTGTTTTTAATTAGGTGCATTCTAGTTAAGATAAAAAAAAAAAAGTTTTGTTTTATTTTCCTAGCACCCAACACAGAAGATGCTGTAAAGATTTGTTCCATATGGTTGGACTCAATCTTCAAAGTCTTTTCCCACCTAGGTTGTTCTATGATACCATGATACCTACTCCAAGAAATCAAATCAGCTATGAGGATCACTGATACTTGGAGTTAGAAGTGCTTTTATTCCTCAGGAGTAACTAAATGCAGATTATCAGTCAAATCCACTGCACCTCCATAATCACAGAGGAACACGAGTGACTGCCCCACGCTGAACCCAACCCCAGGTACTGTTTGACTGACAGAAGTTCATGTGGCAGCAGCTTCACCTGGAATCACCATCCCTGGCTTTTCTACCACCACCCATAGCCTGCACACTTTTCAGGGGGCCTATTCTTACTTACACTCACTTTTTTTTTTGACCTATGATGTACCATGTCCTAGCTGCAACCTCCCAGCCAAGTGGGGGTACTGCCCAGTGGTATTTGCTATCTTTCCCATACCCCTCCTATCCCAGAGCATTAGCCATCCCTGATCAATTATCCCCAGCATCTTTTACTGTCTTTGCACAGATCGTAATTTTGTTTCTGTTTTCAGGCTCTAATCACAGCATCTGGTGCTATTATGTTTTACACCCAATTTCTGTTACACTTCTGCTCCACTCCAGATCAAACTGTAAGTTTAAACAGCAATAGCAACAAAATTACTTATTGTACTGCAATCAATCAACTACACAGATAAAATTAATAACTTAATAAGTCATCCTAGGGATTTTTTTTTCTCCATCTGTAGCAAAGGGCAGTAAGACATGAGATCACCAATTAATCAGGCTCTAAGATATCTTCATCTTTGCCCCTCTTCTTTCAACCATGGAAGTCATGTTTTCCACTGTCTCACAAATTACTTAATACACTTATTCTAAATCCAGCTGTCTTCAGAATAATTTCAATTACAGAATTCCTCTTTTCTCCGTTACGACCCCTACAGATTTGAAGCACACTGTACTTGAAAACACAGAGCTGTGACACTCTTGGATTCCATTAATGCTGAATAAAGCACAGCCTCAACTTTGCTTCCTCCCACTGGCTCCAGAGTCGAGCCTGGCAGACAGGACAGGGCAGCAATGCAACTGCAGCAACCACAACTCAGCTCCAGCCCCAAGCTCACCCCTGCCCCATCTTCAACATCCCTCCAAGCACTGCAGGCACCTTGCATTTTCTGCAACAAGTCAATATTTAGGATTATACAGAGGCAAGTATTTAGGGTTAGAGCACGGCACTTTCAAAGCCTCAAAGTCTGGTGAACAAAAAAAAAGTCTTCAGAACACCGACAAACTTTTCATCCTCAGACAGGGTAGATACTGTATTTTAGCACAATCCTCCAAACCTCAAAGCAGGCTGTCAAACCATATTAGTACAGATCTGTCTCATAACTCATTTGGGATGCACTTTTCAAAAATTCAAACCTCAGAACATATGTACCCATTAAGACAGAGCATAAAACGAAAAAAAAAAAAAATCAAGAGAAAAGTCAACAACAGTTTATAAAGAAGGATTATGGATGCAAAGAGATTTGCATCTGATATATAACCAAATCCCAGTGATCTGGATTAAAGCAGGAAAGCCTCCTTCAGATACCCAGAAAAGTCATGGGGGAAAAAAAAGAACAATTAAAAATTCTACAGGGGCATAGTTTAGCCCCTAATGCAAAGCACAGTTTCATTGTTTCATAATGAAATTCAGTGGATGTAATGCCTCCCACAGTTTGAAAAAAGGTGCTTGGAAATGCCAGGAAAGGAGAATCGGTTTATGCAAAGAAAATTAAGGAGATTATATGAGGTTGGGGAAAAAGGACTGTGTGGCCTGTCCTTTCTCCTTCCACCTTCTGGCATCTTTCATTCCCAGAAAAATCAAGCCACAGCAGTGCAGAGGATAGAGAAGAAAAGGCTATAAATCATTCACACTGGAGCACTCCACCAGAAATTTCAGCTTTTCTCAGAAGCTGCTTTTTAGCCAATTTCTCCACTAATAACTCAGTTCTGGTCGAAGGCACAAGGTGCCCAGTGGAAGGAGGGCTGGAACCCACAACCCTCCAAGCCCTTGGCTGGCAGCAGTGCCCAACCTGAGCTGAGCTGTGCTAAGGAAGCACGATGGCACCCACCGCCACCAGCTCCTACAGCAAAGGGATGTTTTAATTAACACAGTGTCAGGCAATAGAGAAAAAGCATATTTCGACCCGGATTAGCATATGGTTCACTTAACAATAATCACCGCGTTCACAGAGAGCTTGACAGCTAAAGTATACACTGATCCGGGTCTAAACAAGTTTCTCACATCAGCAAAAAAAGGTATGAATTAAGAAAAATATTGTCTTTAGCTGACTTTAGTGCCTTTTAAAATCGTGTTGCTGTTCCCACATTCTATGGAGAGGAGCTCTGCTATCCAACTCTGTGGTGCAGACCAAGACAAACCCTGACTTCCCTTTAACAAACTCTGTGACAACTGGGGGTTTTTGTTTCCTAAACAGAATAAAACTAGTTCCATCTGCACTTTAATGAAGAAAAGACCACAGAGCTGGTATCCAAGGATGTCAATAGAGACTTTTTAAAGATACAAGGTCCTTCAGTCTCCTTCACTCTTGGAGAAGGGTGAGATGTACAGGGCAGCTGAAGCAAACCTGAGCAGTCTGAGTTCCAAATCTCCCCACTGCTTGACCCAATGCTGGGTTACCAACCAATTCATGAGCACACAGTGAACTTACTGAAAGGAAATATACTTATTTTCAGCTTGGCCAAATAGTGAACTAGAGAAGAGTTAGAAATCATTTGATAATGGCAGCGACCAGTGCAGTTCTTACCCACTGATAGTACAAGGTAGCTAAATAAGCATCTTAAACAGGGAAATTCCCAATTCCTTGCAGAGGAGGGAAAAAGAGAAAACAAAAAAAAAAAAGAATCAATCACAAGCTGTCATGATATCCCATTGTTCAGCACTGTTAGCATTAGAAAACAGTCACCAGGGATTAAGGCAGCAGAGCACTGTAGTAGTTGCTGACTGCTAAGCAAACGCAGGCTGCCTGGTAACACATGGCACAGGGCTGTGATTAATCATTACGATGCGACAGAAGGCGAACCACTGCGAGATAATGTCAGGAACTGAACTGTGCCCTGCCTCTAATGACAAGTTGCTTATCCTAACATGCTCCACATTTGTATGACTAAGAAAGCATCCCCAGCTTGGTTATTGCCTTCTGACCCATGGCCAAAGACTGGAGGAGGCAGGCAGGGTAAGGGGCAGGTAAAACACTCAGTGTTCCATCCTTGCAGGCCTAAGCACAGCTTTGATGGGAGCTGGTGTGAAGTGTTTCTCCAGGAAACCACTGAAAGCCACTGCCTTTTACAGCCACATCACACCACTGAAGGGGCTCCTCTGGATTTACAGCAACAGTATTTTTTTAGATAGACTGCAAGTGGTGGCAGCCTGAGGTGAAAATAAAGCTGATTTTTTTAATAACTATTTTATATACAAAAATATCAAGAAGAAACTTAAGGTTCAGAACTTCCAGAAGCTGACATCCACCTCCAAAAAATACCTTGCAAAACAACTTTTCCTGATACTCACTGAAATTCAAGTGACCTCTGAAAACTGTGCAGGAATAGATTCTGGGAGATCGATTCCCAGAATTGAATTTTTTGTTTTGTTTGGCTTTTAAGCACATGGAACAAGAAAAATTCAAAAGCTCTGTACCATCAGCAAGGGAAAGAAGGAAAACCTACTGCATCTTTCATTGGGCCTACTGCCGTGGGCCATTAGTGAAGTTCTACCCTGCATTAAACAGTATTTCATGGGAACAATTCTTTATTAAGGGTATGGACAATAGCATTGATTGTTACAAGTTTGATTGATTAAACAGACAAATTGGCACATTTTCTCCCTCCCTGCCTGCCATATGTTTCTTCTTAAACATCTGGTAAAGTCTTTGTTTTTCCTTGAGTAACCTAACAGGTGTTGAACCAAATCCTTAATGCTTCAGTTTTCCCATTGGAAGCAGATGGGTGAAGGAGACACAAGAATATTGCATTTCCAACATCTCTCCTTCCTTCTCCTCTGTGGTGGCCTCCCTAACAGCCTGAGGTTAAAAATAGCAAAGAGAATTTCAGATTCATCATTAAAGTGATCTTTTGATGTGGAGAAGACACTTTGCATAGAGACAAGGAAGTCAGACCTTGCTCCACTGATTCAGTTTTCTCCTGTTCCTTTTCACGGCATGAAGGATAAAACAAAAAAAAGGAGTTTTATATGAGCCCCTCATATTCCTGTCATGAGAAGTGTTTAACATTCTGCCTCCCATCTGAAGGGGATTATTTGCACATTGTTTTTGGGCCAGTGCAAGCCACAATCTCCTCTCCTCTGCTGCTGGGAGTCACTGAATGCCACAGCCAAGCCCTCGCCTGAAGTCCTACCTCAGGCACTGCACCAAACACAATCCAAGCTGAAAGCACAGAAACACAGGTGCCTAACACTGAGAGGGCATTCTTTATTTTGAAAAAATGCAGCACCACTTTAGCTAATTAGGTCTTATCTGTTTAAAGCTACAGGATAGTTTGATAACAATTAGGAAGGACTCCCAACAGGCTGCTGGGATCAAAGGCCCTTTCTGCTACGACGTTTAACAAGGAAATTAACACTTTTGCCAAGTAATTTGCACATGCTGCCAAAGTTGTTTTAACTTGCTGTAATATTTTAGTTTTAAATATGTACCTGCAGAGATGCTGCTTTAATTCAAGTGTTCTGTGTGCCAGCTGCAGGCTCCCTACCACATCACCAGCTCCCATTTAATGCTGGAGGGGAGCTTCCACAAACAGGCTCACTGAAGTGCTTGCTTCTAGGCACTTCAAGAGATAAAAAAGGAAACAAAAAAAAAAAAAAAAA